>JAMPIV010002123.1:0-145361 GCA_024509875.1 Oreohelix idahoensis | reverse complement strand
ACAAATCGCCCCTCCGTTAATATGTAAAATTCTATATAAGAATAAATGAATTCAGTATAAAAGTTGAGAGACAGAAGGGCAGAATGTCAGGCAGGGCCTTTCTCCACCTATTCTCAGCCCATTAAAAATTAAGTTTTTAATTTGTTGGTTCGACCGAAAGTTATTATTACTTTGTCAGTTACTGCCAAAGTAGCAACGAGAGGGCCATCGGTATATAGCGGAGACCTGAATTATCAACGATTTTTTCAATTACATTTAAAATACTTTCGTTTTAGAGGTGTCATTATTATAATTTTTCTGGATTTTTTTTTTAAAGCCCAAGGTTTTCCAGATGGGTCATGATATTTGCTTTGGGATCTGAGAGTGACATTAATTTTTCAAGATGCTAACTGTGCAAGGCCGAATTCAATTGTGTGGTTATGATAAGGAAAAGATTTAGACTCTGACAAAATTCAATCTAGTGACAGTAGTAATGGTTTCATGTTGATCGATCAAATTGAAGGAGAGTGATTCAACAAGGCATACTTACTTGAAATTTGTGACTTAATATGTGTTCAAAACGTTTATTACTTGAAGATTATTTTATAAAACATTTAATGATGCAGCAGGTTTATATCTGATGGATATCGTGTGCAGTGGTACAGATTTCAAAACACGTGACAGTTTCATAAATCCTTTATGTATTTGAGGACCTGAAATATAAGTTGGTGCATTTTTTCTTTTAAGGTCCCAAAAATGGAAAACATTTTTTTCACTTAAATAAATTTTAAAAGTTTGTTTCCTGGACCCCATAGACTTGCATTCGGTGGGATTTCCCATAAGGGTCAACTGTTTTTGACTGCAGGTTAAGACTCTCTCTGATACAGAGGGAGACATAATGTCTTGAGAAATGGAAACTGGAGACATATAAAATATGGAACTGGAATGAGAGCTTTAGCATTTATTTTCTGGCTTACAGACTCTAAGACGTTTGAAGAGATGATTGCCAATTGGTGGATCTTATTGCCAAAATCAATACAGTTTATAGAAACCTTGACCAAGGCAATGTATATTATAGAATAAAAACACAAGCACTAAAACAGAATAGGCAAGGCTAAAATACAATACACTCCTCAACTCAAATTGTCCAAGTGAAATTAGCTTCAGCCAGTAATATTTTAACTGCTTTAGTTAAAATCAATATTTAAAAACAAACAATACAAAAAAATCAGGATCCAGAAACAACCAGCATGGTGTACGTCTCAAGTAACAATTAGGTGCAGATCACCAATGAACATGTTCACTATTGCGATAATTTTCCCTTCTTTGGCCAACTTCATCCGGAATGCTTCCTTCCTTTCATCTGTAAAAACAATTTGTATAATTACATAGTAAATGGAGCCAATTATCAGCTTTAGTGACCTCTGCAGGTGAATAATAACGGGAGAGCCTAGCAAATTTCCAAACTCTATGAAGAATCAAAAATAGACAATGTCGACGCTACTGGAATAATAAATGGAGCCAGCAGCTTTTTATCTCTTAGTTAGGTTTCAGCAGCTTCTACTGGGAATAATAATACAGAGCCAGCAGCTTTTCATTTCTTAGAAGCTTTAGAGATATCTGCTGGAATAAAACTGAGCCATCAGCATATGCATCTCTTCGAAGCTTTTAGTGACTTTGCTGGGAGATAATAACAGAGCCAACAAATAACTTTTCATCTCTTGGAAGGCTTTAGTGGCCTCTACTGGACATAATAACATGAGCAAACAAGCTTTTCATTTCTTGGAAGCTTT
This sequence comes from Oreohelix idahoensis, assembly GCA_024509875.1. NCBI lineage: Eukaryota > Metazoa > Mollusca > Gastropoda > Stylommatophora > Oreohelicidae > Oreohelix > Oreohelix idahoensis. The sequence goes on along the minus strand of JAMPIV010002123.1, from coordinate 143,589 downwards.
AGTGGCCTCTACTGGAATAAATAACAGAGCCAACAAACTTTTCATCTTTTCTTTTTGGAAAGCTTTAGTGGCCTCTACTGGAATAATAAACAGCCAACAATTTTCCATCTCTTACTTACTTACTTAGTCGTTCCCCTTCTACCGTGAGGTGTAGAGGTTTGGAAGAGAGAGCGCCAGACCATTCTATCAGCTGTCTTCTTCCTGGCCTGGTTCCATTCTAGTCCCGGTCCTTCAAAGATTGTCTAATGTTGTCCTCCCAGCGGACTCTGGGTCGTCCTGGAGGTCTGGATCCCTGGCTCTTTGTTTCCCATGCTTGTCGTGGTAGCCGATCTTCTCCCATTCTGCAGACATGGCCAAACCATCTTAGTTGGGACTGTTCTATTTGGGTCTGCAGCGGATGGGATTTTAGGGCTTGACGGATCGTCTGGTTGCGGACCATGTCTCTTCTTGTTACTTCAACCACTTTCCTCAGATACCTCATTTCTGAGGTTTGGATCTGGCTTTTGTGGGTTGTAGTCATTGCCCACGACTCGCATCCATATGTCAAGACATGGGACATAGGTGGAGCGGTATACAGCCATCTTCGTTTTCTTACCAACCTATTTCTTGCTGAGGAATCCACGATTTATGGCCTGAAAAAGTCTCCCAGCCGCTGCTTTTCGAGTGGCCAACTCTTCTTTGATGCCTCCCTTTCGGTCTATAATAGCTCCGAGATATTTAAAGTGGTCGACCTGCTCCAGGACCTGTTCTCCCAACTTAATCTGATGTTTTCTTTATTATCGTGATATCACCATGGATTTTGTTTTAGAGCTGCTTATGACCATCCCTCTCTTCTCCAGCTCTTCCTTCCAGACTTGCAGGTTGGATTGGAGATGTGGCTCTGATTTAGCAATCAGGGCAACATCATCAGCAAATGCCAGCCTCCGATAATATATAGGACACCTGTCTCATCTTCCAAGTACCCCACTGAATACCTTTCCTTGTTCTCTCCTTACATGCCTTGATTGAACATCGTCCCATAAGGAGTATGAAGAAGGTAAGGTGATAGGATATCACCTTGTCTTACACCAGTGGTGGTCCTGAACTCTTCTGACTTATGGTTTGCTGTCCTCCACATAATTTCTGCAAGACTTGTAGAAGCTATGTATTTATAGCATGAATCAGAGGTGTGGATTATTCTTTCCTTGCCCAAACAGTCCCAAAGTTTGCTCCAGGGGGACCCTGTGCACAAAGCCTTTTCCAGATCTATGAAACAAAGATGGATCTACTCTTATATATCAAGGGCACTTTTCACTCAGCTGTTCTGAAGTGTGAAGATTAGGTTCTTGATAGTACTTTGGTTTGCTCGGAATCCGCACTGGGAACTATCCAATTAGTGGCATCTGCTAGGCGTCGGAGTCTCTGCTCTAGGGTATTCTAGAGTAGATTTTACCAGGGGACACTGAGAAGGGATATGCCTCTATGGTTTCCACATTGTCGATTGTCACCTTTTTGGAAAAATTGGTGTTTATGATGGCAATCTCCCAATCCTTTGGGTTATGGTCTTGTTGCACCATGCTGCCTGTAGGACCTTTAAGAGTAATAGGTCGCCTGATGCTCCCATGTACTTAACCATTTCTGGTGTTATACCATCATGCCCTGCTGCTTTGCCCATCTTGATTTTCTCTAGTGCTGCCTCAGTTCTTCTATCTTTATGTCATCTTCACCATCATTGGTTTTCTCTTCTGTGCTAGTGGTTATCATTTCTGATGCTTCACCATGCTCACCATCCAGGAGGTTATGAGGTAATTTTCTTTTTCCATTATTTTCCATTACTTCCATTTAGTGGCTGTAATCAATTTGCCTTGCTTGTCCTGTATAAAATTTGATGTAGAGGAATTAGTATTTTCTCTTTAATCTTGTTTCTTTAGGGTCTGATAGTAACAAATTTTCCTGGTTTTACCTAGTGCATATTTTTTCTAGCCTTTCTTCCAAATTTATTACTCAGGCGAGCTTTATGTTTTGATGATTAGCACTTTGTTCTTTAGCTTATGTTTTATGAAGTTGTCACATATTCTCTCATTATTTTTTCCATTTGCCCTGTTGTTGGTTTTTTTAGCTACTAAGTATTGTTTCCATGCCATTTTTATTTCTCTCTTCTTTTCTCTTTGACGCTTACTCTGTCTCCAAGTTGTCCTCTTTTATCTGGTTCCAGCGTTCGGACTTAACCGCCTGCTTTGGAGAAGCTGTCGTTTTGATATCCTTGAATTTATTCCACGAGGGTTTCTCATGTCATCCAGGACGTTCTTCTGTGTTTGCTCCACTGCTGTAGCAATAAGCCCTAGATATTGGTCTTAATTTTTGGTATCTTCAGCTTCGTTGGTTATAATGATAATGTCTCCTGCTCGTTTTACTTGGTTTCTTGCGTGATGTTGCGGCAGCTTCCTAGGGCTTGAGGCAACACTCTTTCAGTTTGTTCGTTTTGATTGTTAGCAAGGTAGTGATCACTTCCAATCTTGGCCCTCCAAGACTCTTTGCATCTCTGAATATCTGATGATTGCTCTCGAAACAATGGCATAGTCGATCACTGACTTCTCATTCTTGGTTGGTTCACATCTAGTGTATGCATGTATGCGCTTATGGGGGAACTTGTGTTTGTAATGATCAGATTCTGCTCACTGCAGAATCTAAGGAGTCGCTTTCCATTGTCATTGAGAGTATCTTCTCCATATCTTCCGATAACTCCACCCCATCTAGCATGGTCATTTCCAACTCTGGCATTAAAATCTCCGAGCATAATAACTTCATCTAGGCAGTCATCCACTGTCCTTTGAAGCAGCTCGAAGAATTCCTCCTTGACCTCTGCTCTCTCATCCTCATTTGGCCCATACACTATGACCAGGTTGACTATGGTTTCTCCTTCTTTTAGTTTTACAACCATAATGCGCTCCGAGACAAAGTTCCATCCCTTGATACTATCTTTTTGATTTTGGGCCACAATGCAACCCACGCCCCCTTTAGCTCTTTCAGATATGGGTACACCACTGTAGAGCAACGTGTTGCCATCGAGATCCATGACTCCTTGTCCTTTTTTTCTTCGTTTCCGTTATAGCCAGGATTTCTAGTTTTGCTTTCCTCATCTCTTCCACCAGCTCCTCTTCCTTCCCATTTATACTTCTTGTGTTCCAAGTTCCATAAGTCGTAGTCCGTAGTCCGTTCCAGTTCGTCGCCTTTAGAATCAGTCCGGTTTTCTCTCTTGTAGTTCGCGTAATCATGATTTAAAGCAAACAGGTGATTGGCCTGTTGTGCCTTTGCATGGTGGAGGGGCTGCCTCCTTACGGCCTCCATGCAGGCCGCCCTCCTCCTTTTTCATCCGGGCTTGGGCCTTCATATTTTTGAACTTCCATGCACAGAAATGGTGGTTGTGGTTTAATTCCAACCTAGGACACATCCTACAGCATTTATGCATAAGGACTGTGTGAATTTTGAAACTTTAATAGATTGTTTTGATGGAATAAATTGTATAATCATTAACACCTCATATCCATATATGTTGATAAAATTTTGAATTTAAAATTTGAATTTTTTTAAATTAAAACTGTTGTTGTTTGCATTTGTTCTCAGCCATATCTTTGCTCTCTTAATGCTGGAGGTTTAGTTTTGAGTGGTATTACATTGTGTCTACAGCTAGGCTGTGTTATCTGCACCTTTCGGCCTGACACATCGATTTCAGGCAAGCAATTTTTAGGGTTTGCTTCCCACTGCCACCTTCATGCCTCTGATGTATGATTATACCTCCTACCCCATCCAACAGTGCAGTGAGGTGGCTGCGCCAGTGAGAGTCATCTGAGCTGAGATGCAACGCATGCCCCAGATCTGGGTCAGGACCTTTCTGCGGGAGCACTACACACAGCCAACTGAAGCACCAATTGCATTTTGAAGAGAGTAAATTAGATCCCTGCTCACTACAAAATAAATGGAAACAAGACAGGCCCAAAGAGGAAGGAAGCAGCAAGCTAGGGACAGATAAAAAATGAAGATATTAATGTAATAATAAAAAAAGTTCAGAGAAAAAGCCAGCAAAGTGGAAAACTTCAACAGTCAAACAGAAGTACTACACTATTCCTTAATCAAAAATGTACAGGACATAATTTTACCAAAAGGCACATGCACCAGATCACTGTAGATGTAAATCGTTATAGCACGTTATTTTTGCACTAGCTTTGCCCTCAAACAAATGTAATTATCTGATTGGACCCGACGAACGTATTAATGGCCATTTTTTTGCATTTACGAATGTTTATATTGCGTTTAGACCCAACAAAAATATACTTTATATCTGTTGCATCTTGTCCAGTTCCAACATAAACGGATGAAATCCTGTGATCATTGTCCGGCATACTAAATTATTGTGTATCGAGAAAAGAAATTATTACCACTATCAGTGCACAGAATCTGTGAAATTGATTAGGCCATAGGCGTGTCTACTAATACAATAAATGTGGCCTTCAAGTTGTTGCATATGGAGATGACCTGTTGAAGAACAGATTTCTTAATTGATCTGCATGCGAAGATTCTCGTGACCATTGTTTGTCATTGAACATTTTAATGCGCTACCAAACTGGAACCTTCCCTATGATCTAAATTATTTCAATAGGTATCACATTCTGTGCGGTTCATAAATATCATAATGGAACGTTGCTCCTCTAATGTCACCCGTGTGGTTACTGGGGGGCCCGTAAGGTCAGCTTTTAAAGAAATAGAAACTTCGGTCCGAATCATAATCAAGCATGTCTCTGAGAAAGCGACTAAGAGGGTTGCATGGGGCCGGTACCCCATCCAGTAAAAAATTTAAACCACAAAAAAGACTTCAACAAAAAATACACGTTCAAATAAAGAAACATAAAACTACAAGCCATCCAATAATCAGGGGAATTGGTCCCTCGATGGTGGAGTCGATATGTATTTCAACATCAGAGAAAGCCGAAAGTTAGTCTGTGTCTGCTGACTAACCCTGTTCCTAATTCGTGGCCAGAACTTCCAGATTGCACTGAATGTTCGGACATTAAGTGAAAAAAGGGAAGGATGGCGCAAGTAGCAGCAGAACATGAGGAATACAAAATCCGATGGTTTGCTGGGATATGTTGAAAATCAAAGTGGAAGGGGTAGCAGGAAGAAACACATCACAGGTGAATTGGTGCTTGTCCTCAGGGACATTTGATGAACGAAAGTTGTTTTTTGGTCAGGGCCACCACAGTGAAGGGGTAATCTCTTATGTTTATCTAACTTGAAGCACAGAAAGGACATTTTATCTGAATGGGTGCCCAGCTGTTGTGACCCATGGAGCAGTAAATGTAAAGCCTAACAAATAACTTCAATAAAAGGAAAGAAGAATGGTAAAGAACAGTGCTGTCACAATGACTGTACTCGAAATCCCCTTGTTTTCTACTTCGTCTGCAAATTGTAACGTTTCACGTTGATAGTAAAGGCCTTCTGCAGCATACATGCGTTTCCCCAACACAATAAAATGTGTACTCCATTTCTAAGAAAAACCTTGAGATACGCAAGATGACCTAGATTTAAAATTCCATTCATGTCTTTTTATACACTACGTTACCTAAAAAAAAAAAAAAAAAACGAAAGACAGATGGACTAAAGATAGAAAGAAGGGAGGGCTGAAAGCAGGGACACATGCAACACTAAACACGCGTCGCGCGATACACAATTGCTGCCATCACGCGTGTAAGGCCACATGCACTAGCTTTTTTCAAATCGACAGTGATAAAAACACTAACCATACCAGAGTTAGGTTTTAAAAAACTTACAAAATTCTTATTAGGAAATATGACATTATACTGGTTTACGTTTGAAAACATGACAGTACCCAGACACCCTAAAGTTTGGAAGTGAGGAGGTAGTAACAGCACGACTATCCTAGAAGAAAATGCACATTGGCTCCATTAAATATATATATTTGGGTTCCTTAGGAATTGCTGACAAATAATATGTTAAACGTTACGCAAATAGTCTAGGAATTAACAAATTATAGCCAAAAGAAAATAGTGAGGGTGTCAGACAACACCAAATTCAAAATCGCTCAGTGGCAGAATTTCACCCCACCATTGTACGGGAAATAGGCTGACATGTTACCTCCTATTGGATTGGCGGAAAATAAATGTAAGGCTAAACACGATTAGTCGGACTATAAATACTACTTCTTTGTTGTTAGGGGAAACGTGAGAAGGGTAATATTTTTTGAAAAGTAGGTAAACATGGCATGATTGGTTAGAGCTGCCAATATACTCAATTCAGGGCGTCTGTTCCGGGCCACATCTTGTAATAAACCTACTAAGAAACAGTGCGTTGAGCACCAGTGCATATTGTTATAAATAAAAGCCTGGGACATCGGCAGATCGAAGTTGTGCTATATTCATTGCCATTCAACGTCACTGTGTAATATTTCCATGAATTGTGGTAAGCTTGAAAGGTTTGATATCTTTTTAATGAAAATTGAATGTAAATTGATAAATTATGTCTGTATATATGTGTGGTTCAGTAGCGAACTTGAGGTAAAGCCTATATAATGCTCCAGCCTGAACAGAAGGTGTCGGAGGAAAGTGAAACTAAATGGAATTGCCAAACAGTACACTGACACCTATATTATTGACTAGAAAGAAATAATGCTGGAATTGCAGAGGCGTGGTAACCATTAGGGAGGAAAATACTGGTGAAAATTGTTTCAGATGAAGATAGCAGTTGGCCTACCGCTCTGAACTCAGTGTTTGTTCTGTATTGTGCTCAGTGTAGAAATAGAGTATAAATTAGTTCTGAAGTAGGAGGTACAACCTTCTTGTTTCAGGGACTGTGGTCCTAAAGCTATTGAGCAGTACCTGGTCAGAGCTTTGCTGAATCCAGAGGCGGACAGCATACTCCTTGGTCCATATAGCAAACAGTGAGGTGTCTCCAGAACACAGGGGAGCAATCGAGCAGAGGAGTCTTTTCCTGCCGCCATCACGAAAGTTAAGCCTATGTGGCCAGCGGAGCTCAACATTATGTATACCCCCTTAAACTGAAATTGTATTAAAATAAGAGGGGAAATTAATTGTTTTAATGAACGGAACTGAGAACATCTCCAATACTAGTTCCAACAGAAATAAACACTTGAAGTCATGATGACAAATACCAACATAGCTTGAAAAAACAACACCAGTATTACCTCATATTACCACTACACAACTGACACACATATGATAAAATTAATAAAATATGTCACTACAAGATTCATATTGATAAATTCTATATATATATATAACTTATAATTGAAATTGATTGTGATTCCTGGTTCACTTTGTATTTGAATCAGGACACATATATATTAATGAAAAGTAATTAATACACATTGATATTTGAAAATTTACCAGTGACTCGTTTAAGATAGTCTCATAGAATGTTCCATGTATGTGAGTGTCACAGTGTTGTCAAGTGTGGTGGAATAAATTAAATTGTTTATCTGTCTGTTGTTGTTGTGACTTACACTTCATCATATACATACCCTAGACATATAACGTAGTCATCACAATATTCCAGAATAATTCTGACTGAGGTATACATATGTGGCAGCAAGTAAGGTTATCTGTAAAACACTACACCTATTAGATACAGATACCTTCACAGCTGATCTCAGTCAGTACACTAAGTCCCCTATAGATATTTATAAAATCCCACTTTACCACACCATTATCAAACACGACGGTCTATCCAATGAAGGAAGTACATGATTCACAATCCAATCTTGAAATATCTTGCCATTCATCTCTATATGATAATCCCTATTATCTGTGGATTTTGAAACAAATATGAGTTCAGTATTATTTAGAAGCCCATGATGGCTGCTTCCTGTATGTGCAATTATTAGGCGCTGTCCTTTGCTGCTTGGTACTAGTCTCTTAGTTGTCCCATCAGATGATTGCCATTCTTGTTCATTACTGTGGTGCGCATTGATCCAAGTTTCATCTAAATACACAAAATCATAATCTCTTCTCATTTCTCTGACCTCGCGTAAATATTTGCTTCTCATTGCAACTATGTGAGGCTTCTCACAAAAAAGGTTTCTACATCCAACATATTTTCTAAAAGTGAATCCCAAACTCCTAATAGTCCTCCATAGCGTAGAATTGGAAATATCAATGTCATTATTCTTTCTTAACCAAATTTTCAATTTCCTTAAAGTCACTGCCTCATTATTGTGAAACATGAGTAACACCGTATATAAACTATTTTATGTTCAAGAAGTGCAATTTCACGCTAAAATCATGCCAATTGTTTGATGTGCAAATGAGGTCGTATAATTTACTGTAGACATTTCAAAATGTGTGTGTGTGTGATGTGTGTTGGCAAGTAGACTTTTGATATTATATCGCAAAGAAATGGAAATTCAAACCAATGGCTGCATTTTAATGAAAAATTTAATTCATAGGGTCTATACCATTTCAAATTCACACACAAAATTTCAATCATATGCATTATATATTCGCTGAGATATAGCATTTTGAAGTTGGACAAAGCTAGTGAAATGTGCTATAAGATCCAGTGCCCAATATATGTATCACCCTGTAATAATATGACATGTATTAATGTGACTTGGGTCATATATGGGTCATTTCATAAGCAAGCGAATTAATACACTTTCAGTTTATAAAGTAGGTCACATTCTAAAATCAACACTCTGTTTTAAAACTGAATAAAGTATGAAATTTAGTAAAAATGAATCAGACATAGCTCACAATGTATCTTGATATAGACTTAATACACAGATATCTTGACATACTTAATACACAGATCACCAAAGGAGCAAATTATGTTCTATTCTGCACTTTATTGAAGATTTATGGTTCAAACTGTACAGATATGAAACTGCACCAAAGGATTCAATATTTGAAGTATTTTGAGCATGACTACAACTCTGTATTTTAACAATGGAAAGAAAAGTTTCCTGTTTTGCTACACAGCAAATGCTTCACAAACACTTTAATATCTGTATTAAATCACACTTATAGAATCTAAAGAAATAAAATCTATATTAATTATAAAAAATAAAATGGCTTTATTTAAATCCATCGCCGTCAGTTTAGGATTCTTTCTTAACCAGGAAGTCTCTAAGCAGAGAAATATGGAAGCTTATATAACTACTGTCAGTGACTAGTCATGAAAAAAAAAAAAAAAAAAAAAAAAAAGAGAAATTGATCAGTTTTACATTAGATACATTAATTAGTGCTAGAAAAATTCAGTCCCCTTCCTTCGCACTTTTGACAGTAACACTTAACAATTTGACGTCCAAAAGGCCAGTTGTAGATTAAAGGACGTGGAGCTGGAAGACGCTCATACTCAACAGGATTAAAACATAGAGGTATGTCCTTCCAGTGATGAACGGGTAAACAGGCTATTGGTCGCTGAAACAGTAGACATTCTTGAATAGGCCATGGGAGTTCAATCTGGCGTATTCTTTGTTCACGACCAGGGCTAGGACCAATCATTGATGACACAACAGTGAGAGATAATTTTACTAAGGGCCAAGGGTTACTGAAAGCTTCCTGAAAAAATGCTTTACTGTTGGTGCTGTCTGTTCAAAAATGTTTCACTTTGCAACATTTTTATATCATTTTCAAATACGAAACAGTTTGCAATGAAATACCGTTGGACATAGGAAAAACCCAGAGTGACTAAAACACTGAGCAGAGGTGATGCTTTGTAATCCAGAGTGGTAGAGTAATTCAGAGATTTTTTTAAGGCGGAAATCTGTAACCCCATTGCATACACAAAGCCCTGTAAAATGCTCGCCTGCCGAAAAGCTGTCCACACTTTTCAGGTCACTTTTCAATAATATTTGCTCAATCAATGCGCGAAATTCCGGCTCTAACTTGAGATTAACAGTGTGATCTAGTAGCCGTGCTAAAGTCATAAAATTCTTTATAACGCTGTAGGAATGGAGGGTTTCAAGAATATGAACCAGTGCCGTTCGTTGTTGTTTGTCTCTTGTGTCAACATCAGCCCCCAAGGTTATCAGAGTATCAATAAGATCACAATAGTCACGTTTAGCACAAATCATCAGGGGTGTAATACCTTCATTATCCTGCATGTTAACATCTGCACCTTTGTCTAAAAGGGCATCAATAATTTCAGTTTCCTTTCTTCTTTTAATTGCAAACATCAAAGCAGTCATGCCATTGTTGTTCTGTGCATTAACATCTGCACCACTCTCTAAAAGGATTTCAGTAACATTAGACATCCTGCTAAATTTAGCAGCAAACATCAAGGCAGTCATGCCATCTTTGTTCTGTACATTAACATCTGCACCACTGTCTGTAAGCATGTCAGCAATGTCAGGTTGATTCTGACATTTAGCAGTATACATCAATGCAGTCATGCCATCTTTGTCCTGTACATTAAGATCAGCACCCTTCTCTACAAGCAAATCAGAAATACAATAATGCTTGTTACGTTTAGCAGCAAACATCAAGGCCGTTATGCCATCCTTATCTTGTGCATTAACGTTGGCACCTTTCTCAAGTAGCAATTCTGCAATTTTATAATACTTTTCTACTTCAAAATAATTGTAAATGTCAGCAGCAAACATCAATGGAGTCTTACCATGATTGTCTGGTGTGTTAATACCTGAACCATTCTCTATTAACAAGGCTATAGTTTTCTCAACATAATTGTCATTGATAAAGTTGATATTTAGTTGGATATAATATATGTTGATAAAGTACACCAGAACACTCCTAGGCGGGAAGACAGGCGTCTATCATCATCAGTTGACAAGATCCCTATGGTGTTGCCTGCCCCAATGTAGTGTATGGAATGTCAACTTGACCTACGCAGTGTTGTGTAGACATGGATGGAGTGTATAATGTGCGAATGATGATAAGGGTTCGTGTTGTTGACAAATGTTCTCTTCTCACACTCATGTATGACCGGAAGTCATCGACACCAACGACTGTGTACCTTTTCTAAAGATTAATTGGACGTACACACTCGACAGCACAGATAGTGACAAATCACAGGTTGCCATAATACATCATAGTACAGTGGACAAATGGTCTTGCAATGTTACATGGGCACTCATGTAGAATAATGGTATAATGGACTGTCAATAGCCAAGCACTCAGTATCGCCCATACATATATCATCTGACGTCACTGACTGAGCACGTCAGCTTGTAAACAATATTTCAGATGACTTCTAAACCTAATCTCGTTTAGCAACGATTCTTCAACATAATGTTCAGCACATATTTTTCCATATAATAATATTGAACCGCTAACAATGGGTTCTCATGTGTAGCAGTGATCTCTGGACTGATCAAGCGATAATACGGGCATCCCTTTTCTCTTCTTGAAAGTCCTACATGTTTTGGTTCCAAGATGGCTCCACTCGTGAACTGTCACTCACGTTTGAATACAGATAATGAATCTGTTCTAAAGTTAGTCATTCATACAACATTTCGTTGCTCTGTAGATTTGGTCATGAACAATAGACTGCATTCTACAGAATATAGTGCTGCTAGGAATCGAAGTCGTTTTTCATCGAGTCAAATATATTCTCTTAAACATTCAAATCGTAATTATCGACAATGGTGGCTTCGATCGAGAGTTCATAAGAGTATCTTTGATTACCTTGGTAGAGGGAATATGAAACTGCCATTCCTTGGCAAGATGAATAAACACTGGGGTAAAGCATACACGATAGGTCTAGACGACTATCACTTTCCCCAAAACCACTGAGATCACTTTTTCAAGGCATCAAGCCGACATAGCAAAACACACACAGTCCCTATCAGGACGAAGCCAAATCACACCACTCAAGCGACACATCCGCCGAATAGCCTTTGACCTCTCTAGAGACAACAGAACATATAGTTCGACTTAGATATGTAAAGATATACAGATATAAGACAGACTTGTCCTACTCAGACAAACAATACACATAAATTCAGGCCATAGATATTCTGAAGCAAGAACAATCTATTATTACCCAAACAACGAATAAATCGCAGTAAAATGTATTTATCCGCGGAGTTCAAGGGAAGTAACTCAATAATGACTTTCCCTTAAGCACTAAAAAATTACCTATGTATAATATTGTAAGATATCAAAGACTGCACGTAACAGTCTTACCACACCTCCCGGGAAAAAAAAAATGGAACATTTTTTTTTTTTTTTTGAAATACATCTAGGAGCAACGTACAATAGGCTCACAACGCATGAATAATGCGCAGATGAAAATATCAGGAATACCTATAACGCCTAATATGAGGCTAAGTCGACTTATGGAGCGACTGGTGAGAATGTGTCTCATAAACTGAGAGAAATTATTTCTCTACAAGTATATTTTTCCAGGAAGGTGTCATCAAAGTATAATACAATTCTGGCAATTACACAATGCCTAAAAAAATTCATATCATCACTACATATTAGATATCTTAAATTTATGATTTATGAAGTAAAAATCATCAAAGCACAGCGGTGAATAAACATACATGAACCGCTATGTAGTGATACAATCATTATATTATTAAATTACAAATGTGTATCTATCATGATATAGAAAAGGAACTACTATAGAACTAGACATATCAAGAAGTCTAAGCCCTAATAGTTATGTGGAATCATGTGGGCATCTTGACAGAATGTCTGCCATCACATTATCTGATCCCCGAATAGCTCGCACAGAGAAATGAAAAGGTTGAAGAGCAATTGCATATCGAGTAGACCTCGAGCTCTTCAAATTCTTACTCTGTATAGCAGTAAGAGCTTTTTGGTCTGTTTCTACTATGAAATGTGCGCCTAGAAGGAATCTCTGTAGTTTGAGGATCGACCAAACCATAGCTAATAGCTCACGGTCTAAAACCGAATAATTCCTTTCTGCCGCATTAAGTTTTCTGGAAATATACATTACAGGATGCAGAGTTCCAGAGTACTCTTGCATTAGTGCCGCTCCAATCCCAGTGGATGAAGCGTCACTACGAAGAACGAATGTCTTATCTTTAGTGGGTAGCACTAAAATAGGTGGTGTTGAAAACAGTGTTTTTAATCTTATCCAGAGAGCATTGGCATTCCTGAGACCAGTGGACCACATTAGGCGAACCTTTCTTTAGAAGTGTTGAGAGAGGTGCCATGATAGAGGATAGATTCTGAATGAATCTGCCATAAAATTGAATAAGACCTAACAGACTTCTCACCTGTTTTTTAGTCTTAGGGATTGAGATGTTAAGTATCTTACTAGTATTATGGTCCTCTGTCTTTAGGAAACCATGACCAACTCGGTGGCCTAGGAAAGAAATTTCGCTAAAACCAATATAGGCTTTAGAGGGTTTCGCTGTCAGGTTGTGCTCACGCAAAGTAGACAGCAATTCATCTAACCCTGAATAGTGATCTTCCCAAGTATCGCTGAAAAGACAGATGTCATCTAGATATGCAATGACATCTGACCGATAAGATAGGATTCGGCGCATCATGCGTACGAACGTAGCTGGTGCGTTCATAAGACCGAAAGGCATAAAATTCCATTGGAACAAACCTCTAGGTGTTGAAAAAGCCGTGAGAGGTTTGGCGCGTTCAGATAAAGGAACTTGCCAATATCCCTTAGACAAATCAAGTTTAGTGAAAAAATGAGATTTGGAGAGTCGAGTAAGTAGCTCTTCCAGTAAAGGCATAGGTTCGGCATCGAACTTCGTTACTTGATTCAATTTTCGATAGTCAACGCAAAGACGTATGTTATTGTCTTTTTTACGCACAATAACCATCGGCGAAGAATACGCAGAGGTGGATGGTTCGATTATTTTCAAATCTATCATCACATCCAACTCTTTCTCGACCTGTGCTTGGAAATGTATAGGTATAGGATAAGGTCTAACCCTAATAGGAGTATGGTCAGTTAGCACAATGTCATGTTGAATGACATTAGTTTGTCCAGGGATGTCAGTGAGTACATCCTGAAATGTTTGCAACATAGTTGAAACTTGTCGCTGTTCTCCTAGAGACAAATCAGGAGAGACAGTAACGTTCTTCCATGATTCACTGGAATGAAGTGGGATCATTGGAAGAGGAAGATTTACATCTGAAAAACTTGTTTCCTCATCCTGTATCACGGACAGTGATGAGTAATGACCATGTGGTACTGGAGAATTGTCCGTTGCTTGGAAAATGGGTTGCAAATAATCCGGACGTTCATGGAATTCAGTAAGCATATTGATGTGGAAGGTTTTATGCTTCCCATCAATATCGACAATATAGTCGACATCGGAAATTTTCGATATTATATCGTACGGACCTTTCCAAGAAATAAGTAATCTGTTTTCCCTACAAGGTAGTAATACAAATGCTTTGTCACCAGGACAAAGTTGTCGTAAGCATCTCTTCTTATTGGCAAATTGCCTTGCCTTCTGTTTCGCAAATTCAGAAGAAGAAGTTGCTAATTTGCATGCTTCGATAATCTTTTGTCTCAACGCGATGACATATTCGTAGGATGACTTTGTGTCATCGTCAATATTGTCAGATGTTATGAGATCGTGAAGCAACGACATAGGGCCACGCGGACGCGCGCCAAAGACGAGTTCAAAGGGAGAAAATCCCGTATGTTCATTGGGTACCTCTCTGTAAGCGAAGAGGGCCGCAGGTAAAACTCTGTCCCAGTCTTGAGGATGATCCTCAGTTATCTTCCCCAGTAAGTTTTTAAGTGTTCTATTAAGGCGTTCGACCATACCATTAGACATTGGATGGTAGATACTACTTAAAGATCTATCTATCTGCAGGGTAGACATTACTTGAGACATGGTATCTGATATTAGTTGGGTGCCATGGTCTGACAATATCTCTCCGGGGAACCCCAGACGAGAAAATATAAGCCAAAGAGCATCTGCAATATCAGCAGTAGTAATGCTCTTCAGAGGAATAGCCTCTGGCCAACGTGTGCACATATCAACACACGTCAAGATAAACTGATGTCCTCTGGCAGACTTGATCTTAAATGGACCAATAATGTCTATGGCCATTTTTTGAAACGGCCGAATAGGAATGTCCGCCGCCTGAATGGGTGCAGCATGCCGTGGACCTTTGGATTTAACTTCCTGACATACTTTACAAGATCGACAATAAATCCGTATGTCCTTGTTTACCAATGGCCAAAAGAAAGCCGCAAGGACTCTTGACTTAGTACGGGAAAAACCCATGTGTCCAGCACACTGAGAGTCGTGAGCGTGCTGCAAAATTTTAACTCTCAAATTCTTGGGAACCAGGATTTGAGAATGACTTGACGTAATGGAGTCTTGAACCATACGTACAAGTACGCCATTCTTCTTTGTAATCCACGATTTACGACTTGTGTCCTTATTCGGATCACCTTTAGTTGCAAGAATGAAGAATTTCTTCAGAGTGGGATCATCTTCTTGCTGTTTTATAAACGAGTCACGAGAAATTACCAAGGGATTATCTTGGTTATGCACTTCATTATCTTCAGTAGATGAAGTTTGAGGCACATTAAGAGCCTGAGCTCTAGTGACTACAGCGTTAGCAATCTGCATGTTTTGCCTTTCCCACGTGGAAATTTGTTGCGGAGTGCATTCCTTGACTCCATGAATGCGACCGATGATGAGGTCAGCGATCGGATTCGGAAGAAGACATGCGTGTACATCTCCTGTAAAGAAAGGAGTAGCAATCCTAATGATAGCGGTAGAGTATTTCTCTAATGTGCCGCCAAATGTTACACATTTGACTACTTGTCCAGTGGCACGGGAAGGATCTACGAGTGACTGCCTAACACCAATTGTGGTGCATCCAGAATCAAATAGCACAGAGACTGGATTGTTATTCACTAAACCCTTATGTAAGACAAGAGACCCTCTTCCATCATGCGCGACTGATGCTGGAAGAGCAGGAAGAGGATGGCCACAGCTTAAAGTAGTCACTGTGGTTGGCTCAAATAACGTTTTGCATTGGGGGCACTGAGATGCTCTCCCAAAATCAAAAGCGGCACATGCCATATTACTAGCATCATTATTATCTTTACTCTGTTTATAGGCTTCATGGGACTCTTGTTGTGCAGAGTTTGCCTGAAAATGTGGTTTATGTCTTTTGTATTGAGATCTACCTCGGTTATTATCACCTCTGTAGTTATTGTTACCTCTATTGTAACCCCTATTTGGGTTTGAGTCATAGTACCCTTGGTTACCATTATCATATTCATTATAATGAGTATCTCTGTAATTATGATCTTGTTGACTCCAAGACGGATAACCCTGATAGTTTCTATAATTACTTCCTCTACGGAAATTCCTATAATTATGACCACCCCTGTGTCGAGAGCTATCAGGTCGTCTCCAGTTCTTTGAAGAAGAACCCTGAAATGATTGGTTACCTTGGTTTTGATAACTATTATGGTTACCTTTTTTATCAAATCTGTTTTGAGGTCCCTGAAATCTGTGTGAATAATTGGGATTGTATGGTGTTGCTGAAGCAACTGGCATACTCTCCTTAATCTTAGTGTTGCCAAAAGTCACGTCGGGGTGTGCAGTGACATATTGGGAACAATATTCTTCCATTTCTTTTAGAGATTTAGGTTTACGCTCATGTATAAATTCAAGGAAAGGTTTGTTCACACATGACATAATCTTATCTCTGAGCAACAAATCCATAAGTCCTTCATACGTTTTTTTCTGTTTTGGAAAGCTCAATCCAACGATCAACTGTGAGACGTGCCTTTGCAGTGAATTCTGAGAATTCTACCCCCGTCTCAGGTACCATCGTCTTAAATAAAAGGCGATAGCCTTCCTCACTTAGCTGATATTTTTTTATCAAAGCCGCCCTAATGACATCATAATTATCCTTATCTGCTTCTCCTACAAGGCATAATCTAGTCAAAGATTCACCTTTCAAGTTTTCTGATAATTGATTAGCGTATTGTGATTTATCCACATTATGTGTACGACAAGAACGTTCAAATCTATCCAGCCAGAATGTAATATCGTCACTGGACTGATTGAACGGTGGAACCTTAACCTTGTAAGTAGAAGGTTTACCATTACCACTAGATGCCTGATTAACATTACTCATACTTGTCAATCTCAATTTCTCCAACTCAAATTCATGTTCTCTTATTGCTTTTTTCTCTTCAGCATCTAATCTTTTTTGTTCAGCCTCCCTGTCTAATCTTTTTTGTTCAGCCGCAGCTTCTCTTTCCAATTTTTTTTGTTCAGCTTCACTGTCTAATCTTTTTTGTTCAGCCGCAGCTTCTCTTTCCAATTTTTTTTGTTCAGCTTCCCTGTCTAATCTTTTTTGTTCAGCTTCACTGTCTAATCTTTTTTGTTTAGCCGCAGCTTCTCTTTCCAATTTTTTTTGTTCAGCTTCAAATCTCCTTTCCTCTACCTGCATCTGCAATTTCTTTTGTTCAGCAGCAGCCTCAGCTTCTTTTTCTAATCTTTTCTCTTCCGCCATAGCTTTTCTTTCTTCTGCAGCTAATCTTTTCTCTTCTGCAGCTAATCTTTTCTCTTCTGCAGCTAATGCTTTGTCATATTGAGCAACTGCCCATTGTTCTAATTGTTGACCAGTCTTATCAAGAGCTTTCCCTTGTGTAATGAAATAATCTAAAGTAGACATGATGCCTAACAATAATACTAATCACCTGAATCAATAATAATACCCCAAGTTCTCAATGACCTGATTAATCAGTATACTATCCCAATATCTGTGGGTCACAAGCCTTTAATAAGGTCTTGTATAATAGTAATAATAATCAGGTACTGGTCTATACCATAATCCAAGTGCAGTGCACAGGCAATTGTGTCTTATGAAATATACCCATATAAAACATATGTCAACCAACAGAATACATAAAGTACAAATAGGACTGACAATACAAGAACGTTTGCAGAAATCAAAATAAATCAAATAGGGAAATCAATGAAGATAATCACTGAATCTGCAAAGAATAACAACACAAATGACGTCACAATATATGAATATAAATTATGAATAGAACTGAAAGATAGAAAAGGTTAGACCAACAAATTACAAACAAATCAAAACAAAACTAAAGAACAAAGAAATATTACAAAAATAACAATAATTACAGACTTCACAGCTAACACAAAAGCAACAGTTGTCGCAGCAAATTTTCAATCAAGAAAATTGCACCTATAGAAAACGCCCACAACGGACCCTCTATGACGTGGGATACTCTGTTGTGAGGACGCCGCCCAACCTTAAACACAACCCGCTGACATAGAAACTAACATACTATACAAACAAATAACATGTAAACATAAATATATATAAATTATGTGTATGATAGTATGTGTTGCAAAATAGGCTCAGTCTTACAGTAATGGCAAAGTTATTTTTCATGAAAACAAACAAACTGCCACTTTATTCAATTAAACATTCTGGCCTTAAATATTAAAGTTCATATATGGCAAACAAGAAGATCCATCGATGAAACCAGGACTTCTTAGTTCACAAATACTGTCTTTCTGTTAACACTGACAAGAATTGATCCAACTGTTCTGTGAAACTCTATAATGTCTAATGTAAAAAATGTCAACAACGCTGACCTACATACTGCATTCACTTGACAGGTCACGTGACGAAGCGTTGACAAAGAGCAAACCAATACTGCAAGTGTGTCGTATCAGCCACAGGAAACGGTCTGGTATCGGTAATCTGTTGACTTCTGAATTTCTGCGAGGTCAAACCCAGAAAGCTGGTCCACCAGTTGATAAAGTTGATATTTAGTTGGATATAATATATGTTGATAAAGTACACCAGAACACTCCTAGGCGGGAAGACAGGCGTCTATCATCATCAGTTGACAAGATCCCTATGGTGTTGCCTGCCCCACTGTAGTGTATGGAATGTCAACTTGACCTACGCAGTGTTGTGTAGACATGGATGGAGTGTATAATGTGCGAATGATGATAAGGGTTCGTGTTGTTGACAAATGTTCTCTTCTCACACTCATGTATGACCGGAAGTCATCGACACCAACGACTGTGTACCTTTTCTAAAGTTTAATTGGACGTACACACTCGACAGCACAGATAGTGACAAATCACAGGTTGCCATAATACATCATAGTACAGTGGACAAATGGTCTTGCAATGTTACATGGGCACTCATGTAGAATAATGGTATAATGGACTGTCAATAGCCAAGCACTCAGTATCGCCCATACATATATCATCTGACGTCACTGACTGAGCACGTCAGCTTGTAAACAATATTTCAGATGACTTCTAAACCTAATCTCGTTTAGCAACGATTCTTCAACATAATGTTCAGCACATATTTTTCCATATAATAATATTGAACCGCTAACAATGGGTTCTCATGTGTAGCAGTGATCTCTGGACTGATCAAGCGATAATACGGGCATCCCTTTTCTCTTCTTGAAAGTCCTACATGTTTTGGTTCCAAGATGGCTCCACTCGTGAACTGTCACTCACGTTTGAATACAGATAATGAATCTGTTCTAAAGTTAGTCATTCATACAACATTTCGTTGCTCTGTAGATTTGGTCATGAACAATAGACTGCATTCTACAGAATATAGTGCTGCTAGGAATCGAAGTCGTTTTTCATCGAGTCAAATATATTCTCTTAAACATTCAAATCGTAATTATCGACAATGGTGGCTTCGATCGAGAGTTCATAAGAGTATCTTTGATTACCTTGGTAGAGGGAATATGAAACTGCCATTCCTTGGCAAGATGAATAAACACTGGGGTAAAGCATACACGATAGGTCTAGACGACTATCACTTTCCCCAAAACCACTGAGATCACTTTTTCAAGGCATCAAGCCGACATAGCAAAACACACACAGTCCCTATCAGGACGAAGCCAAATCACACCACTCAAGCGACACATCCGCCGAATAGCCTTTGACCTCTCTAGAGACAACAGAACATATAGTTCGACTTAGATATGTAAAGATATACAGATATAAGACAGACTTGTCCTACTCAGACAAACAATACACATAAATTCAGGCCATAGATATTCTGAAGCAAGAACAATCTATTATTACCCAAACAACGAATAAATCGCAGTAAAATGTATTTATCCGCGGAGTTCAAGGGAAGTAACTCAATAATGACTTTCCCTTAAGCACTAAAAAATTACCTATGTATAATATTGTAAGATATCAAAGACTGCACGTAACAGTCTTCATCATAATCATCAATATCCTTAATAACCTCAATGGCGCGTATCATAGCCGTTCTCCCTTTCAAATCTTTTGCATTCACATCGGCCCCAGCCAAAATTAAGTGATGAGCAAAGGCTGTATAATAATGGCTGCAGGCTACCATCAATGCAGTGGTTCCTTCTCTGTCCCGTCTGTCGACATCATCGCTTGCAGCAATTATGTGTGGTATAACATTGTCATCTTCATCATTTTCATCACCACACTCCATGCCGCTACCATAACTGTTAAAATATTTGTAGTATCTTTTATCTAGATTAACAGCAGCACTGAGCATTAAAGCTGTCCTGTTGTCATTGTCAGTCAAGTTGACATCAGCTCCAGCAGCAATTAGTTGGTGAATACATTTGCTGCTGCATATATCTCTAGAAGCAAACATTAACGCAGTTTTACCTTCCTGGTTTTGTGCATTAACATCAATGCCTGCTTTAATGAGAATCTCTACGCACTCTAAAGTATTGATTTTATCTTCACACCTCGACATCTCTACTGCAGGTATCAAAGCATACATTAACAATGTCCAACCTTTATGGTCTCTCAAATGAACACTGCTACCAACCTCAAGTAATGCTCGCAGACAAGCTGCTCGTTTGTTCTGAGATGCCAGGAATAAAGCATTCTTGCCTTCAGAATCAACCTTGTGAATCTCAGCTCCAAATTCTAATAACTGATTTAGACAAGTTGTAGAATTCAACATAGCAGCTGCCATGAAAGCTGTCGTTCCATCTGCAGATACAATATTGATACAAGTGCCAGCTTTTACCAAAATAGTAGCACATTCTTCCTGTCCATTCTTCAAAGCTAAGATAAGTGCAGTTCTTTGCAATTTGTCTGTGACATTAAGCTGTGCTCCATTACTTATCAAAGTGTGAAGACAATCTGTGTGTCCATTCTCTGCAGCTGTCATCAGTGCTGTCATACCTGCGGCATTAGTCTGATTAACTGCAGCACCATTTAGAATCAAGGTCTTCAGACATTCCAAATTACCAGCTTGAGAACTGAGCATTAACGCTGTGCAGCCAAAATTGTCTGCTATATCCAGTCCGACAGATATTTGTACATGTGTTGAAAGGCAGAGTTCCTGCCCATTAAGAGCAGCAAACATGAGAGCTGATCGTCCTTTATTGTTAGTCTGGTATATGTTGGCACCTGCTTGTAACAATAAATCTAGACATTCCACTCGTCCTAGCGATGCTGCTATCATCAACACTGTACTTCCATAACAATCTGGTTGATTGATATTTGCTCCAGCTCTTATAAGATCTGTCAGAAACAACAAATTAATTTCACTTGACAAGGCAAACATTAATGCTGTTTTTCCATTATCATCAGTGGCATTTATGTTGCTATGATGTTCTATTAAAATTTTGAAACAGCTGATACAGTTTCCGCTGCAAACAAACATAAGTGCAGTGTGCCCTCTCATATTCTGCAGGTTAACGTCCGCACCATATTTTAACAGCTGCTGTAGACAGTAACACTTGTTTTCTTTGGCCGCCACCATCAGAGCTGTGTCATCTCTGTTGTTGACAGCATTAACATCCATACCAGTGACCAGCAAAGCATCTACAGTATGAGGATTACCTGTACGAATGGCCAACATGAGAGCAGTGTCTCCGGTTGATGTTGAAGTAGTTATATCTGTTCCTGTTTTTTTCTTTTCACATACATCATCTTTAGACCAACCTGATAATGATTCTTGCAAACAGGTCTGACTACCTTTAACAAGAGCATGCATTGAAGATATGCTACCTTGTCTGTCATCCTGATTAACGTTGACTCTTGCCCCTATCATTGTTTCCAAATATAACTGATTTCCTCCAGTTGCTGCTTTCATCATAGCTATTTTTTTTTCAGCATTTGAAAAATTAACATTGGCATCACCTGCTATCAAAGAACTCAGACACTCGTGCATGTCATATGCTGAAGCAATCATTAATGCTGTCATCCCAAAATGATTGGTCACACTGAGATCAGGCTGGAAACGAAGTAAAACTCTGATACACTTGAGGTTTCTTTCACGAACAGCTAACATCAATGCTGTCTCTCCATCAGTGTTTTTCCAGTTTATATTCGCACCAGCACTGACTAGGCATTCAACACAGTCTATTTGCCCTTTGTGAACTGCTAATGTAAGCGCTGTTTCTTTGGCGCTGTTGGAAATATTAACGTTAACACCCGCTTTTAATAACAACTGAAGACATTCAATATTGCCATTTTCTGATGCAATAATTAAGGCTGTATTGTCATAACCACTTCTGAAATCTGGATTAATACCAGCCTTGATGAGACACTGAAGGAGTTCTGTATTACCGTCAATAGCACAGGTCATCAAACTGTTCACTCCTTCCCCAGAGCTAGAATCAAATGTAGCACCCACACGTACCAACATTTGTACACAGTCTAACTTGCCGTGAGTTAGCGCTGAATTCAGAGCAGTGTTTCCAGACTTACTCCTATAATTTACATCCGCTCCCATTTTTATCAAACTCTTCAAGGTTGTAATGTGTCCTTCTCGTGCTGCTAACATGAGTGATGTCAAACCATCATTGCTGACTAAATCAACGACACCCCCGGCAAGTATCAGAAAATTAACACAATCACAGCTTCCCTGAATAGCTGCCAACATCATGGGAGTATATCCATGTTTATCAACACAGTTTGTGTCACTTCCTGCATGTGCCAAAATTTTAAGACAATCTAGGTGTCCCTTCGATGCAGCTAACAACATGGCTGTTCTTCCACAACTATTCTTTATGTCTACTTTTGCTCCATACTTTATCAGAACGTTTGTACATTCAATTTTTGCACACTGAGATGCTAACATCAAAGCAGTCATGCCTTCATTGTTACTAGTGTCGATAAAAGCACCAGCCTCAACCAAAATCTGAAGACACTGTAGATGATCATGTTGTACACAAATAATTACTGTCGTGTTACCACAGTTGTCTGCGATATTCAAAGAAGCATTGTTCTGTATTAGAGCCATGACACAATCCAAGTGATTTCTGCGGGCAGCAATCATTAGGGCTGTCATTCCTGCATGGTTTGACAAGTTCACATCAGCACCGACATCTACAAGGACTTGAACACACTTGGCACTTCCGATCAAGGATGCAAACATCAGAGCTGTATCCCCTGTATTGTTACACCGATTGACGTCACATCCGGCACCTTTCAGAAGTCTTATGAAGTCTAATGATCCAATCCATGTAGCAAACATTAAAGCCCTGTTACCATTCATACACTTCTTGTCTACATCAGCTCCAGCAGCGATCAAACTTTGTACTGCTACCTCGTGATCATCTTCAATAGCTAGCATCAGTGCAGTTTTCATACTGAAGTTTGTACTGTCAATATCAACTTCAGTGTTTGATGATAGAAAATTATTGACAGATTCCACGTTACCTTTTTTGGCCATGGTAACCAGTTCCTCAACATTTCCTCTCTGTTCCATAACTTATATTCCTGATATTCAGATGTAATCAGTTCTGTAAGGTACAGATTTAAATGTTGAGTTCACTACAAATTCGAATAACATTTCACATATCCATCTTTGGGCTCTGAGTATTTCTGCGTATTAGAAAAAACAAAACAATCCTGATTAATAAGACATGTTTACTAATTTTACAACGTAGACTGTAGTCAGTCCTTTAAGACTGTTGGCTTAATTTGAGAGTTTAATTGATCATATACATAATTAAAAGCTGTATGAGGGTGGCAACCTCATGTAAAACAAGGTGCTACAGAAACCACACACACTGGAGCATGTGCACTGATGCAGGTTTCTGACAAGGAGGCCGGCTGCTATGGTTACTCCATGCTTTGTAGGGAGCAGATAAAGGAGATGATGATTATTAACTCTTCTGACGCCAGACCAATGCTCTGAGCGTTGCAAAATTCAACGCGCCATGCCAGAGCAACGCTCAGAGCGTGGTTTTTTTGTTTATCACGAATAAACCCTAAAAATCGTCCTTTTAAAGCAGTTGATATTTTAAAACTCATAGAATGACTTCCGCTACTATGTAAACAACTAATTTGACTGTAGTTAAGCAGCACATGTGCGTGTTTTGATGTTATTATCACAATTATTGTGACAATTCGCGTTTTTCGTTGTTATTGCTAGAGAAATATGTCACGCTTTATGTTTACATTTTCTAAGTCTCCTAAGTGAATAATTGTGTCAAACTACTTTGAAACATTGCTGATAATTGTTTGGTAGTCACAGTTTGTTGTCAAAATACGGAGTCTGTGCAGAAAAGCTAGACACACTAGATTTAGTTGATGAATGGGCGTAGTCATATTCTGGCTGATCAAAAAGCAACAAAACTAGACCTACCGTAACATCTAATCACTTAGTTCTTGGTAGAAGATGAAGCTAGAGATACTATTAAAACATTAAACAAGAGTAAAAAAGTTTTTATATGACGTTATTCTTCTTTACTTGTTTGAAAATTACGTAATGCACGATTGCATAATTTATTTTTTTCTTACAAGGGACCACAGAAAAACTGGTGTAAATAACCCTAAATGTACTAATTGTGGCCATAAGCATGTTTTTTTTACTTTGAATATGGATTAACTTGACGTTTGAAGACTAAAAAGAAAGTTTTATTGTCTACAACAGTAATTTGTCTTTGGTAAGATCGTATTCTACAGTTAACTTTTTAGTGTTTTTCAATTTTACATGCAAAATGTTTTAAGTATAACGAACACACTTGTGTTAATACTACCAAAGGCGTTATATATTACAATTCTCTATCCATTTCCCTACAGTTTGGTATATAATAAGTACATGTTCACAGAAAAAGATTAACATAAAATTTACACTAAAAGTCTGTACACTTCACCGTTTAGAATTCTTCAAAAAATAATTATGGCACAGGGTGGAAAATAATTATGGAGTCAAAGAGTTAAATCATTTGTAAAAATCAATCTTGAAAGTTCAAAAATAAAAGTATGAATGAAAGTTTAAAAACTGTGCCATGGTCCTACAAAGCAATTGATGCTATTTAGGGAGAGCCTATTTCTAGATGTAAAATAAGTTACTAGAAACATATATAGTCTCTGTATTACTGCTATATTATATTTGTCAGAACTATGCCCCAATCATGATAGGATGCCATGAAAATGATTTTGTTTCACACGTAAAAATGTGAATTTATTTCATCTTACTCTGGACTTGATTGCATATCATGTTCTACAATCTCATTTTAGCCCAGCTATATAAGTGTGTACGCCAAAAACTCAAAATTCATAATCTTCATCTCAAATGTCAAGCCTATCCTATTGTATGGCTGTGAAACATGCAGAACAAAAATAACAACCAAGAAGTTACAGACTTTCATAGAATATGACAAATGGTATGACAACATGACTAATGTAGAACTGACATAGAATATGACAAATGGTATGACAACATGACTAATGTAGAACTGACATAGACTATGACAAATGGTATGACAACATGACTAATGTAGAACTGACATAGAATATGACAAATGGTATGACAACATGACTAATGTAGAACTGACATAGACTATGACAAATGGTATGACAACATGACTAATGTAGAACTGACATAGAATATGACAAATGGTATGACAACATGACTAATGTAGAACTGACATAGAATATGACAAATGGTATGACAACATGACTAATGTAGAACTGACATAGAATATGACAAATGGTATGACAACATGACTAATGTAGAACTGACATAGAATATGACAAATGGTATGACAACATGACTAATGTAGAACTGACATAGACTATGACAAATGGTATGACAACATCACTAATGTAGAACTTACATAGACTATGACAAATGGTATGACAACATGACTAATGTAGAACTGACATAGAATATGACAAATGGTATGACAACATCACTAATGTAGAACTGACATAGAATATGACAAATGATATGACAACATGACTAATGTAGAACTGACATAGACTATGACAAATGGTATGACAACATCACTAATGTAGAACTGACATAGAATATGACAAATGGTATGACAACATGACTAATGTAGAACTGACATAGAATATGACAAATGATATGACAACATGACTAATGTAGAACTGACATAGAATATGACAAATGGTATGACAACATGACTAATGTAGAACTGACATAGACTATGACAAATGGTATGACAACATGACTAATGTAGAACTGACATAGAATATGACAAATGGTATGACAACATGACTAATGTAGAACTGACATAGACTATGACAAATGGTATGACAACATGACTAATGTAGAACTGACATAGACTATGACAAATGGTATGACAACATGACTAATGTAGAACTGACATAGAATATGACAAATGGTATGACAACATGACTAATGTAGAACTGACATAGACTATGACAAATGGTATGACAACATCACTAATGTAGAACTGACATAGAATATGACAAATGGTCTGACAACATGACTAATGTAGAACTGACATAGGAACTATGACAAATGGTATGACAACATCACTAATGTAGAACTGACATAGAATATGACAAATGGTCTGACAACATCACTAATGTAGAACTGACATAGAATATTAACAAATGGTATGACAACATGACTAACGTAGAACTGACATAGACTATGACAAATGGTATGACAACATGACTAATGTAGAACTGACATAGAATATGACAAATGGTATGACAACATGACTAATGTAGAACTGACATAGACTATGACAAATGGTATGACAACATCACTAATGTAGAACTGACATAATGACATGACAAATGGTATGACAACATGACTAATGTAGAACTGACATAGACTATGACAAATGGTATGAACAACATCACTAATGTAGAATGACATAGAATATG
This sequence comes from Oreohelix idahoensis, assembly GCA_024509875.1. Classification (NCBI taxonomy): domain Eukaryota; kingdom Metazoa; phylum Mollusca; class Gastropoda; order Stylommatophora; family Oreohelicidae; genus Oreohelix; species Oreohelix idahoensis. The sequence goes on along the minus strand of JAMPIV010002123.1, from coordinate 116,492 downwards.
ACAAATGGTATGACAACATGACTAATGTAGAACTGACATAGACTATGACAAATGGTATGACAACATGACTAATGTAGAACTGACATAGACTATGACAAATGATATGACAACATGACTAATGTAGAACTGACATAGAATATGACAAATGGTATGACAACATGACTAATGTAGAACTGACATAGAATATGACAAATGATATGACAACATGACTAATGTAGAACTGACATAGAATATGACAAATGGTATGACAACATGACTAATGTAGAACTGACATAGAATATGACAAATGGTATGACAACATGACTAATGTAGAACTGACATAGAATATGACAAATGGTATGACAACATGACTAATGTAGAACTGACATAGAATATGACAAATGGTATGACAACATGACTAATGTAGAACTGACATAGAATATGACAAATGATATGACAACATGACTAATGTAGAACTGACATAGACTATGACAAATGATATGACAACATGACTAATGTAGAACTGACATAGAATATGACAAATGGTATGACAACATGACTAATGTAGAACTGACATAGACTATGACAAATGGTATGACAACATCACTAATGTAGAACTGACATAGAATATGACAAATGGTCTGACAACATGACTAATGTAGAACTGACATAGACTATGACAAATGGTATGACAACATCACTAATGTAGAACTGACATAGAATATGACAAATGGTCTGACAACATCACTAATGTAGAACTGACATAGAATATGACAAATGGTATGACAACATGACTAACGTAGAACTGACATAGACTATGACAAATGGTATGACAACATGACTAATGTAGAACTGACATAGAATATGACAAATGGTATGACAACATGACTAATGTAGAACTGACATAGACTATGACAAATGGTATGACAACATCACTAATGTAGAACTGACATAGAATATGACAAATGGTATGACAACATGACTAATGTAGAACTGACATAGACTATGACAAATGGTATGACAACATCACTAATGTAGAACTGACATAGAATATGACAAATGGTATGACAACATGACTAATGTAGAACTGACATAGACTATGACAAATGGTATGACAACATGACTAATGTAGAACTGACATAGACTATGACAAATGATATGACAACATGACTAATGTAGAACTGACATAGAATATGACAAATGGTATGACAACATGACTAATGTAGAACTGACATAGAATATGACAAATGATATGACAACATGACTAATGTAGAACTGACATAGAATATGACAAATGGTATGACAACATGACTAATGTAGAACTGACATAGAATATGACAAATGGTATGACAACATGACTAATGTAGAACTGACATAGAATATGACAAATGGTATGACAACATGACTAATGTAGAACTGACATAGAATATGACAAATGATATGACAACATGACTAATGTAGAACTGACATAGAATATGACAAATGGTATGACAACATGACTAATGTAGAACTGACATAGAATATGACAAATGATATGACAACATGACTAATGTAGAACTTACATAGAATATGACAAATGATATGACAACATGACTAATGTAGAACTGACATAGAATATGACAAATGATATGACAACATGACTAATGTAGAACTTACATAGAATATGACAGATGATATGACAACATGACTAATGTAGAACTTACATAGAATATGACAAATGGTATGACAACATGACTAATGTAGAACTGACTACACTAACCAGAAAAATGCCAGTGGAACAAGAGATGAGGACACAGACTAAGGAAACATGATGACAGTATTACAAAGCATTCCTTTTTCTGGAATCCTCAGGGTAAGACAGACAGAGGGAGGACTGAAGAACACAAGGAGATGAGAAATGGTGACAGACAGAGGGAGGACTGAAGAACACAAGGAGATGAGAAATGGTGACAGACAGAGGGAGGACTGAAGAACACAAGGAGATGAGAAATGGTGACAGACAGAGGGAGGACTGAAGAACACAAGGAGATGAGAAATGGTGACAGACAGAGGGAGGACTGAAGAACACAAGGAGATGAGAAATGGTGACAGACAGAGGGAGGACTGAAGAACACAAGGAGATGAGAAATGGTGACAGACAGACAGAGGGAGGACTGAAGAACACAAGGAGATGAGAAATGGTGACAGACAGAGGGAGGACTGAAGAACACAAGGAGATGAGAAATGGTGACAGACAGAGGGAGGACTGAAGAACACAAGGAGATGAGAAATGGTGACAGACAGAGGGAGGACTGAAGAACACAAGGAGATGAGAAATGGTGACAGACAGAGGAAGGACTGAAGAACACAAGGAGATGAGAAATGGTGACAGACAGATGGAGGACTGAAGAACACAAGGAGATGAGAAATGGTGACAGACAGAGGGACGACTGAAGAACACAAGGAGATGAGAAATGGTGACAGAGGGACGACTGAAGAACACAAGGAGATGAGAAATGGTGACAGACAGAGGGATGACTGAAGAACACAAGGAGATGAGAAATGGTGACAGACAGAGGGACGACTGAAGAACACAAGGAGATGAGAAATGGTGACAGACATGAATGAGGAAGACCTGGAAAGACTTTGAACTGATGGCACAGTACAGGAGAACATGGCATACATTTGTTGCAGGCCTGTGCTGAAGAGTGATGAATGAATTATCTCCCCACAGTACTTCTTGTTGGCATTTACCAGACTGACAGCATCAATTTTCACTCAGGACTTATATTATTGTTTTTTAATTTGTTTATGCATTCAGCTTAGTTTTCACTTTCTTGTCTTTACCGTTATTATTCATTTGTCCATGACAGCATTATGGTTTAACATAGTACACATCTTTGTCCACTGCCTAAGTAAGAAGTAAATTACCTATTTTTATTCACACCATGATTTACAATAATGACTGAATGCCTATTCCCTATACCCCAAAAAAATATTAGCACCTGACTGTCATATAACATTTTGTATCTTAGCTATGCTGATGTCATTTGTTTATTAAAATAAATGTCCACGCAGCTATATTTATTGTATAAAACCATTTATATTTCTAATTTTTTGGTTAAAATGAAAAATAGTGGGATGTGTGCTCGATACAGCCTTAAAATGGAATTCAGTATAAGGAATCCTAAACCTAATCATATCCCTAATGACATGGGCGACTTATTTGGATGACATGGAAAACACATCCCACCTTTCTTCTTTCCACATATCTTTTGTCTATTGTGCCACAAGAAGACATTCACCACTGCCATGTGTGGTCCATGTAGGATACCTGCAGACAAATACTTGATGTGCTCTTGTATTGATGGTTTTTGTTGCAATTAGTTTTACATGGTGAGGTCGTCAGCAACTACCATCAGCATGTGCCATGTATTACATCATAACAGGGGTAGCAATTAGTTTGACATGGTGAGGTCGTCAGCAACTACCATCAGCATGTGCCATGTATTACATCATAACAGGGGCAGAAGTGGTCATTTCTTTCCTTGTTTAATCATAGGCCTGGGAACAACTTGAGCTACTACTGCATAACTTCTGCCTTCATTCTGTACAATGCCGTTACAATACAACTTCAGTAGCATTTTAAGTGTGCGGCGAGACTATCACCTATTATAAATTATTATATTTTCATAATTTGCTGCAATCTTCCTTAATAGGTGCTGTGATGATTGTCATAAGTGATTATACCTTACCAAATGTTACGCTTTCTGTCATCTTGAAACTTTTTGTTTAATGAAGAAAAATATCCCTTTCAACTTCTGATGGTTTATAATTAGGATATACTGTATGTCGCTTAGTCCAGATCATAATTTTGATTGCCGATTCCTGATCATGGTATCCTTTTGCCTTTCAAACCAGTGTAAACAGAATAAATTAAATGCGTCAAATGGCTGAAATGAAGATGAGTGGGACATGTGTTCGATGTCATCTAAAAAAAAGTAGCCAAAGTCGTTGGCGGTAGGATCCATAAATGGATGTGTGCATGCATTATTTTTTGTGGGTCCCATGTCCCAACATGGTAATCTTTAATATCTTTTATGTATTTTTAATAATAATTATCCTGTTCAACCTCTGATGGGTTATAATTGGGATATATAGGGTCGCTAATTGAAGATAATTTTTATTTCCAATATATGAGTACAGTGTCAGTTTGTCCTTTCAATTAGTCCGAATTTAGTAAATCAAAGTGCCAAATTGTGTGTATGTACGAGCGTTTATGTTTTTTCTTGTTTCAAAATAGTAGTCTTTCATGTTTATCAGGGGGAGGAGGGTGGGAAAGCCAAGGGAGCCAGGAATGACACCCTATTCACTATCCTCCATCATCAACATTCTTATTTGTTCATACCTCTTACATGGTAATATTGGAATGAAGTTCGCCAAACGCTCAGCAGTGAATATGTGTATAATACGTGTATTTTCATACCATTTAGAGTTAGTATTAATCCTAATCCTAACTCTAACTCTAAATGGTACAAAATACACACTATACATATATTCACTGCTAAGCGTTCGGCGAACTTCATTCCAATATTACCTCTAACATTTTAACAAGAAATGGTCTGTATTATTGTATATAATAATAATAGCCCCGTCAGACATAACTGACTATGTGAATGCACCCCTGAGGTGACAGCCCTCAGCTGCTTATTTTTCAGGTGTTCCTTTCAACGTTTTCTCATCTCTTCTGCTTGTTGTGTGAGCTTCTTTTTGCCCAATCTGATGTGGCGCCGTAGACAGCATCGCCACTTGGTGCGGTTGGCAGCTTCATCCTCCGAAGTTACTGGATTTATGTCCAGTGCCCTTATGTCTCTCTTGCACACATCTTTGAATCTCCACTGCGGTCGGCCATAAGTCATAGAGAATCTCACCAGATCATTACTTTATACGAGGTAGCTTCAAAAAGCTCCCGGAATAGTTGACTCATGTTTGAATGAGTGATTATGTCATGGAGATTATAGTTTTATAAGTTGGTAGCGACCTTGAGGAAACGACATGACATGTAACCTTCACATGTACTCTTGAACAGAAGTTTGTTTGTGTGATGTGCACGTAGCATCGTCGGAGTTGAAAATGTCCTTGATTGAACAACGTACAAATGTAAAATTTTGTGTTTTGCTTGAGAAGTCACCCTCAGAGACAGTAACCTTGCTTAATAAAGCATATGCTGATACCGCATTAAAGAAATCGCAAGTTTTTGAGTGGCACAAGCGTTTCCGTGAAGGTCATGTTAGTGTCGATGATGATCCACGTAGCGGACAACCCCCTACTTCGATAAACAATGAAAACATTGAGCGTGTTCGGAACGTTGTTCGTGTTGAGAGAAGACTTAGTGTAGAGAAAATAGCCTCAGAAGTTGGAATATCAGTTGGAAGTTGCCACAGTATTCTCCACAATGAACTGCACATGCACTGTGTTTGTCAACACATGGTTCCCAAAATGTTATCTCCTGAACAGAAAGAAACGAGATTGACACTGGCAGGAGACCTAATCACTGTGGCTGATCAAGATAGCAATTTTCTCAACAACATAATCACAGGAGACGAGACGTGGTGTTTTTTGTAAGATCCGCAGACAAAACGTCAGTCCTCTGAATGGAAATCTTCATAATCTCCCCCGACATAGCAATTTCGTTTGGACAAGAGCAAAGGAAAAGTTATGTTGGAAGTTTTTTTTTATTCCCAGGGTATTGTCTACCATGAATTTATTCCTGAAGGCCGAACAGTCATACATGCCACACTTAAAGGTTTACCCATAATCTGTACGGGGTGTTTGCGTTTTCAGATGTGTACGGGCCGTACACGGGTCTGTACGGGTTTTTTCGCCTAATTATTAAATATACATATAAATCTTGTGCCACTACACAATTTGCGTCATGAGATTCGGCGAGATTTTAAGCCAAGTGGATAAAAAAAAAAATAACCAATGAAAATCAAGCTGCCTATTTTTCAATTGCCGCGGGATGTGCGTGGCGTGTTCATTCACAATTTTTCGCTAAAGCTAGCGCGAGGTTACTGATTATTTGAACGATTACGCAGCACTGAAATCTTTTTTTTGAGTCGAGCCTATTGTTTAGGATTAATTTCCAGTTTAGTATTGGTAAGTAATTCATTTTTAAAAAAATATTACAATAACATTGTTTAGATGAAGTTAGATTTAACTGTCAGATAACTTAGGCCTATGCTTTCTTTTCCCCAAGGTTTAGCATAATTGATTATTTACGGCTGGTAAAAAAAAAAAGGCTGATACCACTACATATTATTTGATTTCACTAAAACTTGTAGAAAGTGCGTAAGAAATGTAAATTTGAAAAATAATACAATAGCCTACAAATTATGGGTAGCCTAATAACGTAATGACGGTCGCCGAATGCTCCGCATGTATTTTCGTACCATTTAGAGTTATAATTAGGGTTACAGCTAGGGTTAACCCTAAATCTAAATGGTACGAAAATACACGCGGAGCATTCGGCGAACGTCATTCCGATATTACCAAATTATGAAACTGAAAAGAAAAAAAAACCACAATAGCGTGGAAAATTTACATCTTAACTCGATCAGAGAAAAGTTTATTTGGAGTTAGCCTACTTCTCTTCTTAGTTTTAATTTCGTTTCTTTAAAAAAACAATGTTATTTTGCCTTTGGTGGTCATCATTACGGTCATTCAATGATTTATAATTATTAAATAATTAATTAGCCTACTATCAATGTTTGATTGACACTAAAATTTGTATGGGAAGGTCTATTTAAAACTACCAGTTGGGCTTTAACGGCTATTCCAATTTTTGAAGTTCGGTAGAAAATATACAGGCTAATATTACGCCAGCGCTAGTTTTATATTTTTCATTACCAGCTTTAGCAAAAAATTTATTAGATTTTAAATTTAAGATTCCTAACCCATAATGCTTATTACTGGTCTCTTTAGGCCTGTACTTTTATAAGGCACTATAGAAAACACAGCAACTGTTCTTCATTTCAACCATAAATTGTATTAATTTTTTTTCCAAGATTCTATTTCATTATATAATATTAAAATTACAAATAATTATATTTTTCAAATTGATTATTAATATTTGTGTTTACTTTTTCACATTAATATTTTTTTTTTTCTGTCTAGCAAGAAATATTGCATCCATCTAACAGCATGGCTGAGCCTAACTTTAAAAAAAGGAGGTTAGAAGAAGATCAACGTCGTGGGAAGTTTCAATCTGACTGGACAACTACATTCCCTGGGATTATTGAGACATCCAAATTAGGCTCTTCACATGCATACTGTAGAATATGCAATAGAGATATTAAAGTGATGGCATCTGGCTTACACGATGTGAGGGAGCATTTCAAAACAAAACTGCATGAAAGGAACTATCAGCTGAAGAACGGAAGTTCTATCAAGGCCTTCTTTACTCAGCCTCAACAAGAAGATGATAAAATAACGAGGGCTGAAGTTTTATTTGCAAATTTTATTGCTCAACACAACATAGCTGCTTCTATAGCTGACCATTTTTCAGACTTATCAGCTGAGATGTTTCCGGACAGTGCTATTGCCAAACGTTTCAAATGCAAGCGAACCAAAACAACAGCCATTATTAAAAACTGCTTGGCTCCATCTGCAACGGAGCCAGTCATCAAATTATGCAGGAAGACACCTTTCTCCTTGATGATCGATGAGTCAAATGATAGAAAAACTGACAAGCGTTTAGCTATAATGGTGAGGGTATTTGAAGATGGCATAGGACCTAGAACCAGGTTGCTGGGCATGCCGGTCGGTACTGGTGGAACCAGTGAAGCTATTTTCAGTGATATTGATGCTGTGTTCAGCGACTTACAAATCCCATGGATTAACTGTATAGGTTTTGCAAGTGACAACTGCAATGTAATGGTTGGCAAATCAAACTCTGTACTAACGCGAATCAAGAGCAAGAACCCTGATGTGTTTAGTATAGGGTGTATTTGCCACCTTGCAAATCTTTGTGCCAAGGAGGGTATAAAGCAGCTGACTATTCCTGTTGATGACCTTTTGATAGATATCTTCTATCATTTTGAGCATAGCTCAAAACGGAAAAAATCATACAGAGAGTTTCAACTGTTTACAGGAGTGGATGCACTAGACATACTAAAGCACTGCCAGACTCGCTGGCTTTCTTTGCAGAAAGTAGTGGACAGAATTTTAAATCAATATTCTGCTCTATCTTCATACTTCGAGAGCCACGACGATATGGAAAAACCATGCCGTGTCAAAAACATTCATCAGTTACTAAAATCACCACTGACCCAGATGACTCTACGTTTTCTCCAATTTGTGCTACCTCTGTTGACTGAATTTAACAAATTGTTTCAGACAGATGAGTCCCAAATAGGTGGTATGATGGATGAAATGGATCGTCTGCTACGAAAATTTATTGTCAAATTTGTAGAGATGAAATATGTAAAAGAGGTGAAAGATATAAGATTGTTAAAGTATGCTGAACGTGATCTACAGCATGATGACCATACACTTGCTGTTGGTCTGTCCAACAGGACATTACTGGAAGAGTTAGATATAAGTTCTCAAGTGAGAAATTCATTTTTCAGAGATGTGAGGAACTTTTATGTTGCTGTTGTGAAAAAGATATTGGATAAATTTCCATTTGAGAATGAAGTCCTTAAGGATATCAAAATTCTTGATCCAGCCTTTAAAGACACAGTTCAATATACAGCAATCTGTAAGCTGGCCAACACTTTTGCACCACATTTAGACCAAGAGGTGTTAAAGGATGAATTTGAAGATTATTGTTTGCTGCCTGATGAATGTATTTCAAGATTTGACGCTGGACAAAAAAGAAGCTTTTCTAGGTACTGGCTTGACATAATCAACCTGAAAACTAGCACTGGTCGTACACGATTTCCCAGTCTGGCAGTCATAGTGAAACGCTTATTGACATTGCCTCACAGCAATGCTGACTGTGAGAGGTCTTTCTCTATGATGAAAAAGATTCACACGGACTGCAGAAATAGACTAAATGATGATACAGTCACAGCATTTCTACAATGCAAAATAAATTCTAACTCTTGTTGTTTAGGTTTTAAAGCAAGTGAAGACATGCTTAAAAAGGCAAAGGCCGCATGTCACTATGATGGTGCAGAACCATCTAATTGAATATACTTTTACATGAATAAACTCTTTTGTTACGTTTTTCAGTCTTTGTACAGGTTTTGCGGGTCTTTGTACAGGTTTTGCGGGTCTTTGTACAGGTTTTTTTAATTTTTTGTACAGGTTTTTCATCTCTGAGGTGTGGCATGTATGAACAGTTAACAAGAAAATGTACGTTGATATCCTCCGTCGTCTAAGAGATGCAATCAGAAGGAAACGCCCAGAAAAAATGGAAAACAAACAGTTGGGTTCTGCGGCATGACAATGCACAGCACATCGATCCGTCCTGGTGAAGCAGCACCTCGCAACGCACAATGTAACTGCTCTAGAACATCCTCCATATTCTCTCGACCTGGCACCGCCTGATTTTTTTTGGTTCCTTCGCCTAAAATCGGCACTGAAAGGGCAGAGATTCAAGGATGCTGAGGACGTTATCACCAATGCAACAAAGCAGCTGAGAGAGGTGTCAAAGAATGGGTTCCAGGAATGTTTCCAACAGCTGTATGGACGTTTGCAAGTGTGTAGTTGCCGAAGGAAACTACTTTGAAGGAAATATAGTGTAAATAATTGTATTGTTACTTATTTCTATACAATACACAAATTCCGGGAACTTTTTTAAGCTACCTCGTATATTAATTGTTGGTAATCTTTAGCCTACCTTTAGTGCCGTCGAGCAGAAAATACACGTATTATACATACCTGATGGCACTAAAGATTACCTTAACTGTTGCCTATTATGTTGTTAATAAAAGGGAGAAGGGTGGGAAATTCACTATTTATTTATCATTAGGCCCTATCAATATGCATTATGAGAGTCTCACCAGTAGAGATGGCTACTGTGTTTATGTGTCGAAACAATGTGTCGAAACTGCGTCGTACCCGAACTATTCGATGCGCAGATTTTTGCGGTGTCGAAACAGTGTCACGTCCTGTCTGTTTTGCAGAGACACATTGTCTCACGCAGATTCGACACATAGCCTGCTTCGAACAGCAGCTTCAGTTCCCGTCTGCTTCGCTGTTTTGCAAAAGGCACACTGTATCATTGTCTCATGTGTCAAGCGTGCGCTACATATGGCGTTCATAGATAGTATGGAAAATCAAACAAGTCATAATTTTTTTTAAAATAATTCCTCAGGACTGAAAGAGGCTTACTACTATTAGGTGTCTGCTCGGTTTGAGTTGAATCATTGTCGCTGACTGTACCTATTCTAGTTTTATATAATGTGTCATTATTACTGTTATTATTATAAATTTTTTTTTCACTTTTACTGCAGCTGTCAGCATGTTCCCCTTGCATATCATCATAATGAAAACGACTGTGTAAAAAATCTTAACAGTGGTCACACGAAATACCATAGATTTGTACTAACGAGAATAAGTAAATCTGCATACTAGGGTGTCACGACTCATGTCTCATTGTTTCAGTTAATTTACTTGTAGTCTGCTGTTTCGAAACAGTTCCATAGTTCTTTTTCATCCAAGCGCTAATTATACGCATGTTACGGTACTCTTGATTCCTGACTTCAGGCGCTCTCGTAAGAAAACGTGTTTTGTTTATACATAAAATAGTGTTTAAAACTTGTGTTCAACCTCATTTAATCTTCATTTATGGCGGGGAGAAGCCCTGTTTGGGATTATTTTGTAAAGATCAAAGACAACAAAGTAAAATGTAACGTGTGTTCTGGTATTTTATTATTCAAGGGTTCGTCAACTTCAAGTATGACTAGGCACTAGAGATGGCTAGTGTGTGTATGACGGTATGTGTCGAACAATGCTTCGAAACAGCGAGCGATTCGACACTTCCTGCTTGTTTCTTTCGTCTGCCTCGCTGTTTTGCAGCGACACACTGTCTGAGCCTATGTAAAATTTGAATCAACCGTTCGGAACATTAGTATGGAATATCAAACATGTCATATTTTTCAGGGATGTATTATGATGACTTGATTTTACAAGTGATATTATTTTTGCTGAGAAGTTATAGACACTGGAAATTGTGTCAGTGTTGCAGTTGTCAATGTTTTAGGCGCTATGTTAAAGTTGAAAGTGTCAGTGTGTTCGTATAAATGTAATATACACTTTATTAGCTCTGCTGATATGTGTACTCGGTGTGGATTTGAATCATTGTCTACCAAATCTAGCTTACTCTAGTTTGATATCATGTGTTATTATTACTGTTATTATTATTGTTGTTTTTTATTATTTTCCCATATACTGCAGCTATCATCATATCTACGTTTTATTACATCATAATGAAGACTTGTGTAAAAATATTGAATTGTGGTCACACGAAACGCCATAGATTTTCACACACGACAGTAAAAACAGAGGAAAGTGTCTCACACAGTTCATGTATACCCGCGCCGGTACTGTCTATAAGAGACTTCTTTCTCCCCGATACGGGCAATTGTGTCGTTGTGTCGTTGTGTCGACTCACTGTTTCGAAACAGTTTAAATCACTGCGCTAACTGTTTCGAAACAGTTGAGTGTGTCAATTTGCCCACCTCTACTCACCAGTCCTTTACTTTCCCGCCATTCGCTCACTAATCCTAATGTAGCCTATAACTTTGTTTATTTTCACTATGTTAAAAATTGAAACGTAAATTATTTAGCAGTAAAATAAGTTAACTTTTCGTTCTGTGAAATGTTAATAACACAGAAAAAGCTCCCCCTTGCCTTGTTCTGACTTCATGTGGTTAACTGTTATGATTAATCAAGTAGCAGACTGTAGACCGCCATCTGGGACCAGTGTTGCCACAGCTGGGTATTTTTTACTAGATCTGGGTTTTTTTGGTTTCCGTCTGGGTATCTGGGTATTGTTTTTCCAAATCTGCATTAATCTGAGTATATTTGACTATTGACAATTACAATGTATGTATATTCTGGGCACTGAGCATTATACATAATATTTATATTATAATTAAATGTTAAATATTATGTGCTATATATTTTTTATTCTACTTAAATTTAATTCTTGTTTTTAACCACATCAATGACGTTGTTTTTGGACTCGTTTACATCAAATATATATTTCCTGTTATTCTGTTACTGGCGGTCATCTACAATACTCAGTTATTTTTGCGATCTGTTTTAAAGTATTCTTTTTAAATTTTAGACTCAAGCAGATAAACAGTATATATATATATATATATATATATATATATATATATATATATATATATATATATATATATAAATATATGTATATATATATATATATATATATATATATATTTAATTATAAAATTATAAAATGAGCGATGATGAAGGTATGCTAGGTAGTTGTAGCAGCATGACGACACACACACCACCGCGTAAAAAAGTGAAGCCATAGTATTAGCAGGCTTTTTGTGAGGAATGGCTAACAGACAGCGAACGGAAGGATTGGAGTTTGTCATAAGTTTAATTCTAGTAAAAGCGTGGTTGGAAGATAAGCGTGAAAGACATTGTCGGCAGAGATATGCAAAGATTTTGGAACTCCACAATCAAGATTCCACGTTGTCAATTCATGCATATGATCTTGACGAAGGAGAAGTGGTCGACATGGATGCCGAGTCGCTGACAAGTGACAATTTTCAACAGTAACAAGTTACAACTAATATTTTATATTTGATTTGAGGAACATTTTGTTAATGTAACTACTGTAAGTATGTTACTGTTAAAATATCTCATTTTCACGAGTTCATATATTGGGGTGTTAATAAAATCATTTTTATATAATTGTGAATTTTCGGTAATAAAAAAAATAAAATAAAAATGAAGAAATAAATAAAAATTGATAGCACACAGCTTATTTGTGGTAAAGTTGCACTAAAAGATTGTGTAAGTATCGTCTATCCCGTGTATTTGAGGCATACAATAATCTGGGTATTTCTGGGGTTTTTTTTAAAGAAGAAAATCTGGGTTTATCACTAAAACCTGAGTGGCAGCCTTGTCTGGGACTAGTTGCTAGCATCAGCGTTGCCACTCAGAATTTAAAAACAAAACAAAATATATATTAAAGACTTGGGGCTATTTTGAGCGATTATAGGGCTGCTTTAGGCGAGTTGGGGCGAAATATAGGTGGCTTTCTTCAACCAATGAAGGAAAATTGCATCAAGACGAGACCAAAAATTAAATCTAGATCTAGGTGAAACACAAAGAAGTGGCAACGCTGGCTGGAATGTAGGGTTGACAGATTCAATTTTAAGAAAAAGCCAAACAGCCATTTAAAAATACCCAATGAAAAAAAAAAAACCAAACAAACAAGCAAACTAACATCATCATGTGACGTATTCTTTCCAGAACGTTGTCTCCATTACAGCTGCTCTGAACGCATCACGATTCTGGGCAAGTCGACCTGCATCAGCCAAAGACAAGTTCAGACTCTCTGTGATGTCCTGGGTCCACCGTCGTCTAGGTCGACCCCTTCCCCTTTTTCCAGGGACCATGCCTTCCATCACTGTTTTTTCCAGACTATTATGTCTTTTTATATTACCGAAAAATTTCAGCTTCCTTATTGCGATGGTATTTAGGAGCCAATGTTCCTGTACGTTTAGTGAGTGCAGTACTTCTCTGTTGGTCTTTTTTTCTGTCCAGGGTATTCTCAACATCCTTCTGTAGCATTTCATTTCAAATGATGTAATCTTTTTTGCAACTGTTTTATTGAGTGTCCAAGTCTCGCAGCCGTATGTTGCTACTGGGAATATACATGCTCTGATCAGTTGTAACTTTGTTTCTTTGCTTGTGCCCTGCCATAGGTTTTTCATCTGTATTTGTTTATGTGAAGCAATTGCAAGTCTTCTTTTAATTTCTACTGCACAGTCGCCAGAGCTGTTGATGATTGATCCTAAGTATTCGAATTCATTAACACTTTCCAGTTCTTCGTTATCAATTTCAATTTCTGGATTGGTCTTTACTTTGTCTGTTGTCAATACTTTGGTCTTCTTGGTGTTTAGGTATAGATTCTGGGCCTCGCTGTGTTTTTTGGTGGACAGAATTAATTATTCAAGTCCTTCTGGGTTGGTCGATAGGAGGACTGTGTCGTCAGCATATCTGATTTCCGGGATCTGGTACCCGCCGATGTTAAATGAGTCAAACTCTGTGTGTTCTTGATCATCTCTTACGTTTCTCATGATATTCTCTGCATAAATGTTAAACAGGTAAGGGGAAAGGGTACAGCCTTGTCTTACTCCTTTCTGTACTTCAAACCATTCTGATGTTTCCCCCTCTATTCTTACGGCTGCCTGTTGTTCTTGGTACAGCAATGCGATGAATTGTATAAGGTGGTTTGGAAATCCCATATTTTTCATAATAGCCCATAACTGCTGATGTTGTACACAATCGAAAGCTTTGGTGTAATCAATGAAACAAGTATGTAGGTCAACGTTGAATTCTCTACACTTTTCTATGATGATCCTCATGTTGAATATATGATCTCTAGTGCCTTTACCTGGTCGAAAACCCGCCTGTACTTCGTTTATTTCTGTTTCTAGCTTTTGTTGCATCCTTTTCATTATGATTTGCAATAGTATTTTGCTGGCATGGCTTATAAGAGCTATAGTTCTGTAGTTTGTACACAGTTTCAGGTTGCCCTTTTTTGGCACGGGTATGTAAATTGATCTTTTCCATTCCTTGGGCCAAATTCCGCTTTGCCAGATCTTGCAGCATAATGCATGTATATACGAGCGCTGCCTTCTCCCCCTGCCTGTATCATTTCAGCTGTTATTTCATCACAACCAGGAGATTTTCCACTTTTTAAGTGTTTGATTGCGTTCCGGACTTCCTCTATGGTAGGTTCTGGTTCACGTTCCGCTTCATTCATGACGTTGTTATCTGCCGCTGTGTTTATTTCCGTATACATTTCTTGACAGTACTCCTTCCATCTGTTCAGAATATCTTTATGTTCTAAGTGTCCCTTTCTTGTCGTTTTATTAGGTGATGATGTAAAGCTTTTCCAATGTACTTGTTTTTTACTCCTGTATTTTTTCGCATCATTCGTTGCGAAAAATATATTTCTTTCCCATCATCGTTTTTTCTTTCTCATACTGACTAGTAACCTTATTGCATCAGATGTCAGTCGCGCAGATAGCTGTGAAGATACGGTTCTCGCCAGACATACGTCTGCAGTTTCCCCCGGTCAGAGCGCGGCCCGACCAGATTTCTGGGCCTGAGGTGTGAGAAATTCGTTTCGCTGGACATAGAGCAGACTTTTGGTCTACCATTTTTGTTCACCTGTCACTAGCTTAAGGTGTCAAACCCGGCATCTGTACGACGCAGTCGTAGACGGTTGTCTGAGATTTGCAACTGTCACGCGCATTTCTCGGTCACTGGTGGCAGTTACGTCACGCGTTAAGCTGACGTAAATGTTGGGAGTAGGGGAGATAATTTCGCTTGGCGAAATAAGTTTGGGCCCTTTGTCTGATTTTAAGATATTGGCCCGAGTTTGAAACTTTAATTTCATTCTCGCTCCTATATTCGCAGTAGACAGGTTGTTCGAAACAGAATAGCTGTTAGCGAAGTTTCTCAGTTTGTTTCGGCAATTTGTCGAACTTCTAGACTTCCTTAAATATTCAGCATATAATTCTTAAGTTGTGCGACTACCTGTAGTTCTGTGTGAGGTAATATATATTATATCTAGTATTTTGTGAAATGATAAAGTGTTAAGTCGCTTATTTCATATTTCACTAGTTAGATTTTGCGCAGAGTGCCAAATTTATATAGTCTGTATTATTTTCTAGTGACGTGTTTCAGTGGATAGCAGAATAAATTATATCTTAGCTTACTAAACAATAATGTAGCTATAATGAAGTTAAATTTTACTGCTAAGAAATCAGACGAGATCATATTTTTCTAAGCTAACTTACAAATGCTAGAAACCTCATGAGATGTTGACGGAACACGCACGTGTTCCTAAATTCATGGGGATTGATGATTTTTTTTTTTAGATATAACTTACTTTACGGGAAATTTAAATGATAAGTCAAGCAGTACACTTGCGGTTTAATAATGTAAGTTATAGTGGGTACATATTGTAAAATTATTTGATATGTGTTCTTTCTTTTATATAGTGAAACGGTGGTACCCAACTTTACCAGCGTTCTAGTACGTGAACTTTATTTGGGAAGAAACAAATCACTTTCATTACCTGAACTGTAACAGTTAAATGAAGTAAGAGGCCTTCGCGCCAGAATTAATTCTTCCAGAATAACTCTTCAGTACAATTCAGCCCGTTGTGGCAAGCAAAGATCAGAAACATTCCGACAGAGTTTTGACTAGTACTGTGGCGACCAAATATAGTAACTTCCTGAAAGTAGACACCGATCCGACATTCCTTAAATTCTAGAAACCAAAGCTAATGACATTGTGCTCTGCTAACTTTCGTGCCTGGACAATATTTTATGTGACTTAATCAGACATTCGAAAAATTAGAACACCCAAGGAATCGTTCCCTGAGAGTTTAGTACGTCTTTTGGAACTGGGGATTTCTTGGTCAAGGACTGCATTTTCGGGTCTGTGTGAAGGTCCTAGAATTGAGTATGTTCCCAGAGGCAGCGCGAGCAAAGTTGTGAGTATAACTGCATGGCCATGGCTGAATGAATGAGTGTACGCAGATCAGAGTGTTATTTTACAGTTATAGATTGTCACCCATTTACTGTCTTAATTCTTTTTTTTTGTTTAACCTGCAGAATTTGTTACTATTTGCTAGAGTTTCTTTACTTCTTAGGCTAAATCAGATTATTCAACTCTGTGCATACATTTACGAGAAAAGAAGAAAAACTCTTAGCCTAAACCCTACGTATCTATAACTCTTTGGGCCATCATCTGTTCTCTTAACGGGGCTGTGGGCTAAACCTAGAGCTAAGATCATAACGGGGATATCATCCTTGTAGCATTTTTCTTAAATTTTATGACTATTTGTATATGTTTTTCCTTGATGTATTTTTGGTGTTGTGAGAAGATTTTTTTTTTGATGATAATAATAAAAATCTCTCTCTTGAACTAAATCAGTGCGTTGGTCAGCTCGTTCAAATACATATAAATTCATTGTGATAGATTCCCACGTCTGTGTGTTTACCTGTCGTCACGTGTATGTGCGTGCCCGTGAGTAGATAGAGATATATTAATATATATATATATATATCTGTGTGTAGACTGTCTGACGCCTTTAAAAGCGGTCGTAGAAGATAGGTGAGAGAGAGAAGATTATCTCGATTCTCAAAGACAGCTTCTTTATCACATTCTATCATCTCACGTGTGGGAAATTCTATTGTGGTTTTTTTTTTTTTTTCACCAGCTCTCACTGTGACTATCACTCATTCCAACCTATTCTGAAGGGACCAACCCTAGTCTTAATACTCCTATCTAAAATCTACGACAAATGGGTTCTCGTCCGTAGGATTTTTGAACTTAGAATAGGAAGACGAGTACGACAAATGGGTTCTCGTCCGACGGATTTTTGAACTTAGAATAGGAAGACGAGTACGACAAACGTGGACTCGTCTATCTGGATTTTGTATTTAAGATTCTTTATTCTGTAATAGAGTAAGAGTGTGATGTCTTGTGAGTTTTGTATCTTTTTAAAATAATTTATCCCCTAGACTAACGATCTGTTTTCGGGCGTGCTGACCACACAAACTGATAGTTTTTTTTCCACAGCATTTAGAAATAATATACATTTCAGTTACAGGTTGATTGTCGGAATATATGTTAATTACTGATTTTGTAATACTAAACGCTGGTAAAGTAGTGAGTGTATAACATTCACTGGGTTTTGAAGAAGTAGGTGTTTGAGCAAAAGCTAAGGAGTGCGTTTCGGACTATTTGTCCAGATTAATTGCCTCCCTTACCCTAACTGTCTTCAGGGGTGAACTTGATAGTGGACTTTATAATTAAGGGATTATTTTTCTCTTTAATTTTTGCAATAATTATTTTGCTTTTCCACTGTAGCAACTTATTTTTCAGAAGTAATCTTAACTACCATTTAGTTGGCGTAGTCGTGTTTTGCATTAAGTGCTTTATTGCCGATAATAGCAGCGATAGTTAGATTTTAATTTGGAGGAGGTATCCCAGGGTTAAGGATATCATCTTTTGATTTTTGGTAATTTTTTTTCTCGTAAGTGGTAGGAACCAGTGTATCCTTTTTCCTATTTTCGTTCTCCACTAGTCTCAGTCACTGACATAATATGGCCGAGAGGGCAAAGCTTAGACAACTTCTCAGGGACGAAGCGAGAGAGGAGGGACTGGAAGGAGAAGAAGCGAAAGCATTTGTCAGAGACGAACTTGAGAGATATGATGCGGAGAGGAAAGCAGCGGAAGCTAAGGAAAAAGCAGCCGCAGATTTACAGCAGAAGAAGATGGATGAGGAAATGGAAATCCGCAGGATGCAGCAGGAGGAACGTGAGAAGGAGAGACAGCATGAGGAAAAAGAGAAGGAGAGACAGCATGAGAAGGAGAGAGAGGAGAGAGAGGAAAGAGAGAAGGAGAGACAACATGAGTTGGCTCTTAAAGCTCTAGAACTTCAAAGTCGTGGTGCTGCCTCTACCTCCAGCAATGGAGAGTCTTCTCCTCATTCTTCCTTAACTGATCCTTCTAACACTCAATCCACCCATCTCACTGCTATGTCTTTTCCGCTAGAATCTTTCCCTTGTCCAAATGAGAAGATTGACACTTGGCTAGAAAAATTTGAGAAAATTGCAACTCTGTACGGTTTAGAGAGGTCGCGTTGGAACATGAAGCTTTCCCAGGCTTTGAAAAGTTCTGCGTATGATGTTTACGCCAAACTGGAAAGCAGCCAACAAGACAACTATGATCTGTTGAAGAAAGCGTTACTGGAGCGCTTTGAAATGAACGCTCGCAAATTTTTGCAACTGTTTCGCAACAGCCGGAAAGAGAATTCTGAAACTTTTCAGCAGTTCTCGTCTCGTTTGAAGGGTTATCTGACAAAGTGCCTAGAGCTCTCACAGCTCCCCTCTACCTATGAAGGTCTTGAGGAATTTGTTTTAACAGAACAAATAAAGAACACATTGTCTGCAGATACCCGGAGATTTCTAGCTGAGCAGGGGGCAGAAAAACTTGAAGACATCCTAGAGAAGTCTGAGCGTTACCAAAATGCGCTGGCTGAACTACCGGCCACAAAGCGGAAACCGACAGAGGAGCATTTTCGAAAACATAACCTAGAGCAATCTTCTCAGGCTTCTAACCAAAATAACCACAGAGAAACTGGACCTCAAAACCCCCCTCCTGAAAAATCCAAGTTCTACAAGAACAAGTACCCCAACCACCCCAAACAGTCTGATCAACCCGACCGCCCTACATGGCAGCGTAGCCAGAAAGGACAAGGTGGCAAAGGGAGAACCCCTGAGCACGGGACATATGATCAGACCGAGCACACCGAGCCGAAACGCATCGGATGCTTATTGACAGTCTCGCAAGGCGGAATTATTGACAGTGATTCCCAACCTGTTGGGGATAGACCCTCAACGCGAGGTATTGTTACTTTGAACGGTTCTCAAACTTCTTGCTTATTTGACACGGGGCTTTCTTACGATTGCATTGTTGCCAGAAACCTGGTCAAACCCGGTCAAGAGACAGCAGAGACCGTCAACTTTGTGGAGTTCGTAAGAGTGATGCACCTACAGCGCTTCCCATCGCATTGGTGGAGATACACTCTGACTTTGTCAGAGGCGTGATCAAAGCGGCTGTTATGGATGATCCCATCTACCCAGTCATACTTGGCGGGAGATACGTGTGTATTGGGAAACCGGAAGAGCCGATTGTGGCAGCAGTAACTACAAGAGGGCAAACCAAGAAGGAACGGGAGCCTGCGCCTAATTTGTTACCTATGGAACTTAAAGAAGCGCAATACAAGGACCCTACTTTGGCACCCTGCTTTAGGAAACTGCCCATGGCTAAGGAACCCAAACAGCACGGGGACATTTTTTTCTGAGGATGGCGTACTTTATCGGAGAACGGGCAAGCCTGACCAAGGTTACAACCAGCTCCTAGTACCGAAACAGTACAGAAGCCAAATCCTAGAAATGGGGCACTCTCTTCCCTTCAGCGGACATATGGGACAGAACGCCACAAACCAACGTATAACCACTCATTATTGGTGGCCAGGAGTAAATACTGATATTATCAGATATGTCAAATCCTGTGCCCAGTGCCAACGTGTACCACCCAAGCAACGGGCACACCCCCAGTCCACATGGGTGAAATGCCAATAATGGGAACACCATTCGAACGGGTTGTGATCGACATTTTAGGGCCTTTCGAAAGGACTAAAAGAAGGAACAGGTTCATCCTGACCTTAGTCGATACATGCACTTTATGGGCAGAAGCTATCCCGCTAACATGCGCAGATGCCAAGCATGTCGCAGAAGCCCTCGTGCAGATTTTCACTCGGTTGGGATTCCCTCAGCAAGTGTTGACGGATAATGGATCTCCATACCGAAACCTGTTGATGGATGAGATCGTTAAGATCTTGAGGACCCAGCACATCCACACTAAGCCATATACTCCGGCCGGAAATGGGCTCGTGGAACGTGCTAATGGAAACCTCACCATGATGCTAAGTAAGCTGGCACAAGTGAAACCTGAAGATTGGGATCTCTGTATTCCTGCAGCATTATTTGGCTACAGAGAATCTCCTCATACTTCCACAGGATTTCCGCCAGCTACACTCTTATTCGGCAGACCCATTAAGGGCCCGCTTGAAGCCTTACTTCAGTCTCTGACAGACGAGAAGGCTGATGAGACAGTTGTCTCAGCCAGTAAATATGTGTCGGTTTTAAAGGAACGGTTGAAACTAGGGTGGGACCTAGCAACGACTAACTTTAAGCGAGCACGCACAAAGCACGCTAACCGATACAGGAAAGTCGCGAAAGAGAGAGAACTGGAAGCAGGAGAGAAAGTTTTGGTGTTACTCCCTACCGAGAACAACCAACTGAAGATCGGATGGCAAGGGCCGTTTACCGTCCTGAAAAAGATTTCTAAGGCTAACTACCAGATCTCTATTCAAGGAAAGGAGAAGGTTTTCCATTTAAATCTCTTAAAGAGATACTTGGAAAGACCAGTGCCAACCTCCGACCATCTCCTGACGATCGCCAAAACTGACGAAGATGACGATAGTGGCAGGGATATTCCACCGCTATCACAAGAAACCTTTCAAAAATGTCAGAAGCGGCGACGCTCTTTCAAGCGCGCATGGGAGACATTCCAGAGGAAGGAAACTTTGGGGAGTAGACTTGAGTAGGAATTGGAGAGAGATGGAGGGGGAAGATGAGAAGGAAGAAGACAGACACCCCGAAGCTACGGTTATAGGAAATTTAATTCCATAACGTAGACATGGAGTGCTTCCATATCTTAAGGGGGGACGTCCTGTCACGTGGGTCTTTATATCATTAAATTACCTACATCTTCTTCCTATTCTCTCACCCTAATCCTTTCATTTTATTACTTTTCCGTACTTGTTTTTTTTCCTGTATTTTTTCGCATCATTCGTTGCGAAAAATATATATTTCTTTCCCATCATCGTTTTTCTTTCTCATACTGACTAGTAACCTTATTGCATCAGATGTCAGTCGCGCAGATAGCTGTGAAGATACGGTTCTCGCCAGACATACGTCTGCAGTTTCCCCCGGTCAGAGCGCGGCCCGACCAGATTTCTGGGCCTGAGGTGTGAGAAATTCGTTTCGCTGGACATAGAGCAGACTTTTGGTCTACCATTTTTGTTCACCTGTCACTAGCTTAAGGTGTCAAACCCGGCATCTGTACGACGCAGTTGTAGACGGTTGTCTGAGATTTGCAACTGTCACGCGCATTTCTCGGTCACTGGTGGCAGTTACGTCACGCGTTAAGCTGACGTAAATGTTGGGAGTAGGGGAGATAATTTCGCTTGGCGAAATAAGTTTGGGCCCTTTGTCTGATTTTAAGATATTGGCCCGAGTTTGAAACTTTAATTTCATTCTCGCTCCTATATTCGCAGTAGACAGGTTGTTCGAAACAGAATAGCTGTTAGCGAAGTTTCTCAGTTTGTTTCGGCAATTTGTCGAACTTCTAGACTTCCTTAAATATTCAGCATATAATTCTTAAGTTGTGCGACTACCTGTAGTTCTGTGTGAGGTAATATATATTATATCTAGTATTTTGTGAAATGATAAAGTGTTAAGTCGCTTATTTCATATTTCACTAGTTAGATTTTGCGCAGAGTGCCAAATTTATATAGTCTGTATTATTTTCTAGTGACGTGTTTCAGTGGATAGCAGAATAAATTATATCTTAGCTTACTAAACAATAATGTAGCTATAATGAAGTTAAATTTTACTGCTAAGAAATCAGACGAGATCATATTTTTCTAAGCTAACTTACAAATGCTAGAAACCTCATGAGATGTTGACGGAACACGCACGTGTTCCTAAATTCATGGGGATTGATGATTTTTTTTTTTAAGATATAACTTACTTTACGGGAAATTTAAATGATAAGTCAAGCAGTACACTTGCGGTTTAATAATGTAAGTTATAGTGGGTACATGTAAAATTATTTGATATGTGTTCTTTCTTTTATATAGTGAAACGGTGGTACCCAACTTTACCAGCGTTCTAGTACGTGAACTTTATTTGGGAAGAAACAAATCACTTTCATTACCTGAACTGTAACAGTTAAATGAAGTAAGAGGCCTTCGCGCCAGAATTAATTCTTCCAGAATAACTCTTCAGTACAATTCAGCCCGTTGTGGCAAGCAAAGATCAGAAACATTCCGACAGAGTTTTGACTAGTACTGTGGCGACCAAATATAGTAACTTCCTGAAAGTAGACACCGATCCGACATTCCTTAAATTCTAGAAACCAAAGCTAATGACATTGTGCTCTGCTAACTTTCGTGCCTGGACAATATTTTATGTGACTTAATCAGACATTCGAAAAATTAGAACACCCAAGGAATCGTTCCCTGAGAGTTTAGTACGTCTTTTGGAACTGGGGATTTCTTGGTCAAGGACTGCATTTTCGGGTCTGTGTGAAGGTCCTAGAATTGAGTATGTTCCCAGAGGCAGCGAGCAAAGTTGTGAGTATAACTGCATGGCCATGGCTGAATGAATGAGTGTACGCAGATCAGAGTGTTATTTTACAGTTATAGATTGTCACCCATTTACTGTCTTAATTCTTTTTGTTTAACCTGCAGAATTTGTTACTATTTGCTAGAGTTTCTTTACTTCTTAGGCTAAATCAGATTATTCAACTCTGTGCATACATTTACGAGAAAAGAAGAAAAACTCTTAGCCTAAACCCTACGTATCTATAACTCTTTGGGCCATCATCTGTTCTCTTAACGGGGCTGTGGGCTAAACCTAGAGCTAAGATCATAACGGGGATATCATCCTTGTAGCATTTTTCTTAAATTTTATGACTATTTGTATATGTTTTTCCTTGATGTATTTTTGGTGTTGTGAGAAGATTTTTTTTTTTTGATGATAATAATAAAAATCTCTCTCTTGAACTAAATCAGTGCGTTGGTCAGCTCGTTCAAATACATATAAATTCATTGTGATAGATTCCCACGTCTGTGTGTTTACCTGTCGTCACGTGTATGTGCGTGCCCGTGAGTAGATAGAGATATATTAATATATATATATATATATCTGTGTGTAGACTGTCTGACGCCTTTAAAAGCGGTCGTAGAAGATAGGTGAGAGAGAGAAGATTATCTCGATTTTCAAAGACAGCTTCTTTATCACATTCTATCATCTCACGTGTGGGAAATTCTATTGTGGTTTTTTTTTCACCAGCTCTCACTGTGACTATCACTCATTCCAACCTATTCTGAAGGGACCAACCCTAGTCTTAATACTCCTATCTAAAATCTACGATTAATATATTTATTCAAAAACGACAAATCAGCTATATTTCTCACAACAGAATGAGGAAGGGGCATCTTACTTCTGTTTATTGAGTTTGTTTTAACTAAAGATACAATACAGAATATTCTTTCAACTACACCATTACTCACTGGGATTATTAAACAAGAAAGGACAAAGACATCGAGCTCTTTAAATGCCTCATGTTGAAGCACACCTAGCCAAACTTCACTGTGGTGAGTCGATCTATATTTAATTGGGTTTCTCTTCAGTTGACAAATGTTATGTTTCTGTATAACTCGTTTGTCGTGTGCATGTTGTTTCCTGTAGTGTGTGCAAAAGGTATGTGTCGTGTGCATGTTGTTTCCTGTAGTGTGAGCAAAAGGTATGTGTCGTGTGCATGTTGTTTCCTGTAGTGTGTGCAAAAGGTAATTCTGAAATGAGGGATCTTGAAACCTGGTTCAAAATTATAACATCCTCATTTTGGATAAGCCTTAAAATGTATGACTGCCGAGGAAAGTCGACATCTAAAATAGATTGAGAGATTCCTCTAGCACATACAAACATCTTATCTGTGTTTTTATTTATTTATTTTTTAGATTTTCTACTTCTTGATGGACCTCATTGCTCTTATTCTGCAGTAAAAAAAAAAAAAAAAACAAGACTGTGATACCAAAATCTACTTGATAAAACCTTTTATTTTGTGTGTCCACTGACATCATACAGCCTATTTTTCTGCATGCTAGTGCATAGTTCTAGGTTCTGTTTGTGAGGATTCGCGTTGTTTTCATAAAAACGACATTCAAACTGTCAAAATCCGATACAACAGGCATTGTAAACAGAAAGAACAAGTCGTTTTTTGTAGAACGGTACGACATTTCATTTAAAAGTCGAATTTTAACTTGTGTATCCAACTTTGCTAAAATAGTAAGGCTAGCTCATCAGAAATGAAGTGAGCATTTAGCTCCTCCCACTTCATCGTATAGTGCAGTCCGGAGAGGCAGAAGTCGCTGGGATCACATAAAATACTTCTACTTATCCGAAATTCCACTTACCGGAATTCTGTTTAAAGATGGACATTTAGGTCAGAATAAGTGGTAACGCATGAAGCAATTATTTTAACCAATCAGAAACAGGTATTTTGATTTTAAATTTTAATTTCTGGGTGTTATAAAATTGTCAAAAGCAGTTTAGCGAAGCCTAAAATATAGTGCCAAATTAATTTCGACAAGCAATGCAGCAAGTGTAAAAAAGTTCGAATCGCGTGTGTTGGCTTAATAATTTTGCGTGCTCTGTTTGCTGCTTGCACCTTGTTCTTTGCATATATTCTCTATATTTCTCTGTTTTTTCCTGCAGTGTTTTTAGCTTCTAAGTATTGTTTCTATGCTTTTTTCTTTTCCTTTATTTTCTCTTTAACTTCGTCTGTCCAACAATGTGTCTTCTTTCTTCCCAAGTTGGACCATCACATGCTCCTGTTGCAGCTGCCTTTATGGTGTTCTTGAATTTAAACCATAGGTTTTCCAGGCCATCAGGTTATTCTTCTGTGTCTCACTTCTGTAGCATTAAGCCCCTGATACCTGGTCTTAACTTCTAGCTCTTTTAACTTGTCAGTCTTAATGCTCATCTCTCCTGTTCGTTTATTTAGTTTCTTGCGTGATAGTGGGCAATACCTAGGCCGAGCAACTCTTTCAGTTGTTCTTTTAATTTTCAGCAGGTGGTGATCACTTCCAATGCTTGGCCTTCTCCAGACTCTAGCATCCACATATACTTGAAAGAGCTCTTCCTAACAATATCATAGTATAGTCAATCACTGATTTATCATTCTTTGTTTGTTCCTATCTGGTGTATGTATGGGCTTATGGTGGAACGTTGTGTTCGTAATGACAATGTTTTGCTCAGTTAAAAATCTAAGGAGTTGCTTTCCATTTTCACTTATCTTCTCCATACATTCCGGGAACTCGATCCCATCTAGCACAGTGTCATAGGGTGGTTGAAGAATATGACTGATGAAATTAAATTGCGAGTGAGGTACGTGATAGTAGACAGAATAGTTTCACTACTGTAAATGGAGAGTGATGTTTGACAGTCAGAAGAGGAGATAGGTATATCTTAAATCTCTTATTTCTTGCCCACACTCAGAACACTTTAAATGTCATACATACATACTTTCTCTCCGAGATATAAGAAATATCGCAGTAAGAAAAGAAACGTCAACAATCAGGCGACAGGCGAAATAGTAAGATAATTCTGACCTCTAAAATATATGTGTATTAACCAAGAGAACTAGTCATGTCACAAAGAAAATACCAACAAGCACAACTATCCCACTGTGGGAAAGAGGAAGCATTCCTGAGCTAAAAACGGACATTGGAAGCATTTAAATTATTGTAACTTAGAAATAAACACAAAGAAAGCGTATAACAACTTAGTATATTGACCACAATTTTTATGCGAAGCTCTGGACACATGCATATACTGATGGTTCAGCAATAAACGCAGTTGAGTATGGGGGGGGGGGGGGGGGGGGGGGGGGGGGGGGGGGGGGGGGGGGGGGGGGGGGGGGCGGGGGGGGGAGGGGCGATTTTATAGCATCCTCATTAAATTAAGAATAAAATCCATTCTATGGTATTTGCCACTGGCAAATACTGCAATAACTTCAGTGCTGAAGCAGAAGCCATGAAACAGGCTGTGAAAACTCTTACTGAATGCAAAAATCATGCAGAAAAAAAAAATAGTAATCTTTACGGATGCCCTCACAGTATTATCAGCTCTGAACAGCCATCAAGCAACGGGATTAAAAGGTCTGATACACTCTCTTGGAATCCTGACCAAGTGTTTCAACAAATGCACAATCCAGTGGATACCAACCTATTGCAGCATACCAGGCAATGAGGAGGCTGGTAAACACCAGCTATAGAAGGAGGAGTGCTACAACAGTATGAAGTAGCAAGAACAAAAAAATGTATATGTATATAAATAAATATATGGTATATATTTATAAAAGCCACATTTAAGGCCAAATGGGAAAGAGAACACACAGGCCATATAAAAATTGTGGCTTATCGTCAGCTATCTAGGCGAGACCAGGTTATCAGTTTCCTGCTACGAGTCGGACACAACAGATTCAGGTACCATCTATACTACAAGTACACGATTGGTACAGTAGAGTTTTGTACCTGTGGCTCCAGCTCCATGACAGCCGAACACCTGCTGCAGTGCTGCCCAAATCACAGCAATAAACGGAGTAGCATATGGCAACAACCTACTTCGCTTTGGAGATGTTATGAACCTTGAGCTGCCTAACGTCATGAACGTGGATGTCTGAAGGCAAATGAAGAAGAAGAAAAAGAAGCATAAAGTCGTGCTAGAGGTGCCAATATCAGTTTTAGTTGCTGGAATATCACCTGAGCCAGCAGCTTCTCCTCACTTACAAGCTTTATGACTTTCTTTAGGTCTGCCTTATTTTTCAGTTAACCAAGTACAGATCAAATCAGTTACACCTCATCTCAAGTATTGTAATTTAGATCAAATTAATCTGACATAGCTCACACTGTATTTGATTCAGACCCAATAACAAGTTGTCGCCTTAGTACTGCTTTATTCTATCTCCATTTTTGGCAAAAATTGACTATCATCAAATCACATTTATGCTGCTTAATTCCACCTCCTGATCTGCCAATTAAACTAGCAGTAGTTATCAGGTGATGTTGTGAATCACTATGGAAACTCGAAGAAACAAGTTCACTGCCGCCGCTGTTTTAAAATTGATCTGGTGCAGATTTAATTCAAAGGGAGCAGCTGAAGTAATGGATGCATGCTCAATAAGATGAGAAGGGACATGAGGGGAGACTGCACAGTCATAAGGGTCAGAGTGTGCGAAGAATTCTGTTTGAACACCTTTGGTATCTCACAGATACGACTCAACTACTTTTGTACGAAGTTAAGATATCTTTATACAGACATACCAAAGTCATTTGTGAGAGGGAAAAATTCAAGCAAAATTGATGTGGTCACCCTTCAGGAAGGGCGGAAACTAATCAACTATTTTACTAGAATACCATCACATTACTGTTGAGCTACCGCTAAAAGAGTACCTTGAAAAACGGCTTAAACTCAGCAAGATGTATGGGTTTTATGTTACCCACTGTGAGGAAAGAGGCATCCAACATGTCAAAAAATATAAACATGATGAAATATTCAAAACAGAATTCAACATTAGTTTTCTATCCTCAAAGAAAGATAGATGTGAACTTGCAAAGGTAGAAGTATGTCTGAATATAAAGAAGAATTAGAAATACACCAGAACAATGTTGAAAAAAAAGGCTGAAGCTGAAAGAGAAAAGGATAGAAATAACAACAAACCAGTGCTTTCAATAAGATACTCTCAATGACAATGGAAAGCGATTCCTTCGGTTCTGCTGTGAGCAGAATCTGATCATTACAAACACAACGTTCCCCCGTAAGCGCATACATGCATACACTAGATGTGAACCAACAAAGAATGAGAAGTCAGTGATCGACTATGTCATTGTTAGGAGGAACTCATTCAAATATGTCCGGGATGCTAGAGTCTGGAGGGGGACCAGAGATTGGAAGTGATCACTTCCTATGCTTTGGACCCCTGAAGGAAAACGAAAGAGAGTCCGACCAAAAACAACCTGGTGGAGGACTGTGGAGGCTGAGATGCAAAGAATGAACCAGAGTTGGGGCACTGTACGAAGGATGGCCACCAATCTAGCAAAGTGGAATCAATTTGTTGTTACCCTACAAGACGCCACTAGGCGTGATGGCCACTGACTGCTTTGACGGTCGGTGGCTAAGGATCAAAGAAGAGAAGAAGAAAATAACTATACATCTGTTAGCAAGAGAAATAACAGTTTTCTCCGTTTTGCGGCACTGCAAATGCCTCCCGAATATTTTAATATCTGTTTAAAATCAAGCTTAAGAAATCTATATTAATTTTTTTTTAAACTTTACTAGACGTATGTCCTTCCAGTGATGAACTGGTAAATAGGCTATTGGTCGTTGAAACAAGAGACATTCTTGTATAGGCCATGGGAGTCCAGTCTGACGTATTCTTTGTTCACGACCAGGGCTAGGACCAATTATTGAGGACACAGAAATGAAGGATAATTTGACCAAAGGCAATGGGTTACTTAAAGCTTCTTTATATGCTTCGCTGATGGTGCTAAGTTTATTTAAAAATGTTTCATCTCGCAACATCTTCATATCATTGTCAAATATAAAACAGTTTGCCACTAAATATCGTTGGACATTGGAAAAACGCGGACTGACTAAAACATCGAGTAAAGCTGATGTTTCGTAATCATGACTGTTAGAATGATCAGATGATTTTTTGATGCGGAAATCTGTAATCCCATTGCATATACAAAACCTTATTAAATGATCCGCAGACAAGGTGCCTACAATTTCTGGATCACTATTCAATAATACTTGCTCAACCAACAGTCGAAATTCGGGCTCTAGCTTAGAAATATCCGTCGGATGCAGTAGTGCTGTTAAAGCCATACCACTCTCTACACCAATGTAGGAATGGAGGGTTTCAAGAATATGAACCAATGCCGTCCGTTGCTGTTTGTCTCTCTTGTCAACATCAGCCCCATTTTTTATCAGATAATCAGTAAGAGCAAAACTGTCTTGTTTAGCAGCAAACATCAAGGCAGTCATGCCACCATTGTTCTGTGCGTTAACATCTGCACCATTCTTTATTAGCAAAGAAGTAATTACAGCATTCTCGTTATTCTCAGCAGCAAACATCAAGGAAGTCATGCCATGATTGTCACATGAGTTAACGTCTGCACCATTCCTTATTAGCAAATCAGGAATAAGAAAATATTTATTACATTTAGCAGCAAACATCAAGGCAGTCAAGCTATTTTTGTCTTGTGCATTAACATTTGCACCGTTCTGTATGAGCACTTCAGTAATATTTGGATACCTGTTATATTTAGCGGCTAACATCAAGGCAGTCGTGCCGTCAATGTTCTGTGCGTTAACATTAGCACCGTTCTCTATAAGCAGGTCAATAATGCCAGTATCATTCTGATGTTCAGCAGCAAACATTAAGGCAGTTACGCCATCTTTGTTCTGTGCGTTAACATCTGCACCTTTTTTTATTAGCAAATCAGTAATATCAAAATGTTTATTGCGTTTAGCAGCAAACATTAAAGGAGTCTCACCACCATCATTATCTTGCGCATTAACATCTGCACCATTGTAGAGTAGAAGATCTGTAATTTTAGAATAGTTTATAATTCTATGATAGCAAACGTCAGCAGAAAACATCAGGGCAGTCATTCCACGATTGTCTGTTGTGTTTATATCTGCATCATTCTGTATTAACAAATCTGCAGTTTTGACAACATAATCGTGTTCATCTTCACTAATGTACTTAATAGCTATAATCGTGTGCATTAAAGCTGTTTTACCTTTCAAATCGTTTGCATTCACGTCAGCTCCAGCCAAAATTAAGTGATGGGCAAATGTTCTATAATTATGACCACAAGCTAACATCAAGGCAGTGATTCCTTCTCTGTTCCGTCTGTTGACATCATCACCTGCAGCAATTATAGGTGGTATGACATTGTCATCTTCATAATTTTTATTATCCCACTGTATGTCGCTACTTGCAATGTTAAGATATTTGTAGTATCTTTTATCTGGAGTAACAGCAGCGGCCAGCATTAATGCTGTCATGTTGTCATTGTCAGTCAAGTTGACATCAGCTCCAGCAGCAATTAGGTGCTGAATACATTTGCGGCTGTACATTTCACTAGAAGCAAACATTAATGCAGTTTTACCTTCCTGGTTTTGTGCATTAACATCAATGCCTGCTTTAATGAGAATCTCTACGCACTCTAAAGTATTGATTTTATCTTCACACCTCGACATCACTATTGCAGGTATCAAAGCATACATTAACACTGTCCAACCGTTAGGGTCTCTCAAATGAACATCGCTTCCAACTCCAAGTAATGCTTTCAGACACGCTGCTCGTTTGTTCTGAGACGCCAGGAATAAAGCATTTTTGCCTTCAGAATCAACCTTGTGAATATCAGCTCCTAATTCTAATAACGTTTTTAGACATGTTGTAGAATTCAACATGGCCGCTGCCATGAAAGCTGTCCTTCCATCTTTCGACGCAATATTTATACAAGTGCCAGCTTTTATCAAAATAGCAGCACATTCTTCTCGCCCATTCTTCAAAGCTAAGATAAGTGCAGTTCTTTGTAATCTGTCTGTGACATTAATCTCTGCTCCATTACTTATTAAAGTATGAAGACAATCTGTGTGTCCATTCAATGCAGCTAACATCAGCGCTGTGATACCTGCTGCATTAGCCT
Source organism: Oreohelix idahoensis (assembly GCA_024509875.1). Taxonomy (NCBI): domain Eukaryota; kingdom Metazoa; phylum Mollusca; class Gastropoda; order Stylommatophora; family Oreohelicidae; genus Oreohelix; species Oreohelix idahoensis. The sequence continues at coordinate 85,147 of JAMPIV010002123.1, read as the reverse complement.
GATTAACTGTAGCGCTATTTCGAATCCTGGTCTTTAGATATTCCAAACTACCAGCCAGAGAATTCGGCATTAAAGCTGTGGAGCCATTACCTTCTGCTATATCCAGGCCAATAGATCCTCGTACATGTGAAGAATTACATACTTCCTTCGCATCAAGGGCAGCAAACATGAAATCTGTCCGTCCTTTACTGTTAGTCTGATAAATACTGGCAGCTGCTTGAAACAACAATTCTAAACATTCCACTTGTCCCAGTGATGCCGCTATCATCAAAACGGTATTTCCATCATTATCTTGTTGATTGATATTTGCTCCAGCTCTTATAAGATCTGTCAGAAACGTCAAATTAATTTCACTATTTAATGCAAACATTAACGCTGTTTTTCCAGAATTATCAGTGGCATTTAAGATGCTATGATGTTCTATTAAAACTTTGAAACAGCTTAAACAGTTTCCGCTGCTAACAAACATAAGTGCAGTTTGCCCTCTTGTATTCTGCACGTTAACATCTGCTCCATATTTTATCAGCTGCTGTAGACAGTAACATTTGTCTTCTTTGGCTGCCACCATCAGAGCTGTGGCTTTTCTGTTGTTGACAGCATTAACATCCACACCAGCGACCAACAAAGCATCTACAGCCTGATTATTACCTGTATGAACAGCCAACATGAGAGCCGTGTCTCCGTTTAATATTTTCCAGTTGATATTTGCACCAACACTGACGAGGCATTCAACGCAGTCTACATGTCTATTCCGGACTGTTAATGTAAGAGCTGTTTCTCTGGCGCTGTTGGAAATATTAACGTTAACACCTGATTGTATTAACAACTGAAGACAATCAATATTGCCATTTTCGGATGCAATCATTAAGGCTGTATTGTCATAACTGCTTCTGAAATCTGGATTAATACCAGCCTTGATGAGACACTGAAGGAGTTCTGTATTCCCGTCAATAGCACAGGTCATCAAACTGTTCACTCCTTCCCCAGAGCTAGGATCAAGAGTAGCACCCACACGTACCAACATTTGTACACTGTCTAACTTTCCGTGAGTTAGCGATGACATCAGAGCAGTGTTTCCAGTCTGACTTCTATAATTCACATTCGCGCCCATGTTTATCAAACTCTCCAAGGTCTTAATGTGTCCTTCTCGTGCTGCTAACATGAGTGACGTCATACCATCATTGCTGACTAAATCAACGACACCTCCGGCAAGTATCAGAAAATTAACACAGTCAGAGCTGCCCTGAATCGCTGCCAACATTATGGGAGTATAGCCATAGTTATCAGCACAGTTTATGTCACTTCCTGCTTGTGCCAGACTTTTAAGACACTCCAGATGTCCCTTCGATGCAGCCAACAAAATGGCTGTTTTTCCACAGCTGTTGGTCACGTCGATTTGTGCACCATTCTTGATCAGGGCGTTCAAACATTTCAACCCTGCACACTGAGATGCTAACATCAAAGCAGTCACGCCTTCATTGTTACTAGTGTCGATAAAAGCACCAGCCTCAATCAAAATCTGAAGACACTGTAGATGATCATATTGTACACAAATAATCACTGCCGTGTTACCACATTTGTCTGCCATATTCAAAGAAGCATTGTTCTGTATCAGAGCCCTGACACAATCTAAATGATTTTCGCGAGCAGCAATCATCAGGGCTGTCATTCCTGCATGGTTTGACAAGTTCACATCAGCACCTATGTCTACAAGGACTTGAACACACTTGGCACCTCCAATCAAGGATGCAAACATCAGAGCTGTATCCCCTGTATCGTTACATAGATTGACGTCACATCCGGCATCTTTCAGAAGTCGTATGTAGTCCAACGCCCCAATCCATGTAGAAAACATTAAAGCTGTGTTACAATTCATACACTTCTTGTCTACAATAGCTGCAGCAGCGATCAAACTTTGTACTGCTACCTCGTGATCATCTTCAATAGCTAGCATCAGTGCAGTTTTCATACTGGAGTTTGTACTGTCAATGTCAACTCCAGTGTTTGATGATAAAAAATTATTGATAGATTCTACGTTACCTCCGTTGGCAATAGTAACCAGTTCCTCGACACTTCCTCTCTGCTCCATAACTTGATATTCAGAAGCAGCTACTTGATGATGTACAGATTAAAATGTCCAGTGCCATATAAAGTTGAAGAACATTCCACGTATCAAATACTGGCTCTGAGATTTTCTGCATATCTGAAAGAAAAAACAATAAACTGTCATTAATAAAACATATTTATTCATTTTGTTACGTTGATAATTATAAAATCTCTGTGGAGCTGGTACCCTCGCGATATGAAGTAAAGTGCAACCACAACCAACAGTACAGGAGCATGTGACTTCAAGCAGGTTTCCAGTAGGGAGGCCAACAGCAGTAGTTACTCAATCCTTTGCAGGGAGCAAAAACAAAAGGAGATGATAAAGAAGAAGATTATTACGAGTACATTCATTTGTTAACACGAATCTTGAATAATCAGGAATAAAAGTATGAAAGAGGGTGAAAATGATCTAGACTTACTTGAATACAGACGTTACACGAAGAGAAGAAATCATCACAACTATCAAAGGGTTAAAGAATGGAAAAGCTCCTGGTCACGACAATTTAAATGCTGACATTTGTATGGTAGACAACTGTGGTAACACGGCAGTAATCTTTTGTGTACACCATGGTCATCTTTATTATCTCCAGGTTTCGGCTGAGGAGGTTCTTTTATCGACGCTAGTAACAACGAAGACATGACTGCTTTGATGTTAGCAGCTCAGTGTGCAAAAATGGAATGTTTTAACGGCCTGATAAAGTATGATGCCAAAATAAGACAGACCCCGAACTAGCAGCAGAACTATTAGAACCACTATTTGCACAAGTCTGGAAAACAGAGACAACACCAACGGAATGGAATAAAGAAATAATTGCCCAAGAAGGGTGACCTTGCAGACTGCAAAAACTGGAGAGGAATTATTCTCCTCTCTGTTTCCAGTAAAATACTAGGCATATTAATTATCCAGAGAATTTCAAAAGCAGTAGACTATAAACTGAGGAAAGAACAAGCTGATGGGTTATAATTAGAATATATATTGTTTTCATTTCCAAAAAATAAGAATAACTGCCGATACGTGAAAGTGGCATCACATCTGTCACGTCATTGTAAATAGGGCAAATCAAAATTACCTATTTTACGTGTATGTAAAAAAAACCCCCAAACAAACAAAAACGAGATAAAACAAAACAACCAAACAAAAACATCAAACAAGAATAACATTCAGGGGGAGGGATGCAAAGACCTGGTGTTTACAGTTAGATATTTAATTGACTTTCACTTGCCTTAAGTCATATATATTGTAACCACATTATCAGATCTTGACCTTCCCAATTACAATATAAACACTTTTGTTCTTTTAAGAACCCAGCTATGACAAAAGCAAACTAGCGAAGGAAGATAATGGTTATAAAACAACAAATAAAAACAGGAAATGTACGAATTATCTAGGAAACCATAGTTCACGTTTCCTAAGATGCCCCCATTATCAACAGACCAAACTTGCACTGATAAAATCCATCAAAACCAACACACCATTTAAAGTAGGATTCCAACAACATAAATCTCCTAACTTAGCATCTCTAAATCAGTAAAAAAAAAAAAAAAAAAAAAAAAAAAAAAAAAAAAAAAAAAAAAAAAAATTCAAAGCAAATACCATAAATGTTGAAATAACACAGTAAAACGAAGAAATAATGAAACGGAAAGGAACCTATCAAAACAGAAAGAATTACCTGAAAAACAAGTACCAGAAGATTCAGTAAGACAATCAGAAGAAATATTGATGACCATGAAACACATTCAACAAAAATATCTAAAGATGTTGCTAGATTAGCGGAACTAAAAGAAGAAAATGAGAATTTACAAAACAGGAGACAGAAAAATAAATAATAAGAGTAGCAAAACACAGAAGAAGTAAAACAGACACAAGCAGGCAAGTGGAAGGACGATAAGAAAAACTCTATCGAGGATTGCCAACATTCCCAACATTGTGAAAACAATCCTACAGAAAATTCAAACAGAACTACAAACCAATATAATAGGAAAGCTAGAAGAATCTAGTAACAACAAATAAATCAAAATATAATATATATATATAAGAGTAGCCTGGGTAAGCCACTCATGTCTGTTGTTTTTCTGTTGTCTAGTGTTCTACTTCTTTATTTCCAACGAGTGCCTGATAACATACCTTCATGTTTGTCTCATATTAATAAAAGAATATTACAGTATCTCAATTAACATAATTACCGATGTATGTTACGTCGGTCGGTCTCACTCAAAATAGTAACTCGCGCCAGAAAAAAAAGTGCGCAACGCACGGTGTGCAACTTGCGCGGCGTGGGTGTTATATAAATTTTATTTTTTTTTCGTACGCCCGCTAATACTCGAGGCGAAATCTCAGGTTATTATTTTATGTCTAACCTGACATTGATTTTACGTGAGTATCCCTTTTTTCTTGTACAGAGACAGGTGTCCCTCGCCATTCAGGCAAATACTCTCCGATTTCGGAGATACCCATTACAGCTGGGTAGGCTCAGGAGCCGCCAATCCCTGGTCGACGACACTCCTTCAAATGTCCTCGCCAGGTCTCGAGTTAATCCAGTACAAATCCCGGTCGACGAAAAATCCTCAAATGCCGTCACCCGGGTTTGATCCTGGATCACTCGGTCGCCAGATTGGTGTGGTAACCACTACGCTAGCGCGGCTCCTTTGGTTTTATTTTATAATTTTTTTTTTAAATTCTTTCACGAAATTAGTAGCGCTAAACAGATACAAAGTGCGTAAAAATTGGTGTGCATGAGCCCTCACCCGAATTAGAAATCACGAAACTTGAAAGTTTTTGTTAAAACCACTTATTATCAGGGAACACTCTTTGAAAACAATCCACACACTTTTATACGAAATGTTGCCATCACAGAACGTTTAAATTAAATCTAAAATAACATAATTCTCGCCGTGTGTACGTTGGTCACAGCTGAGGAATGCAACCGTGTTGAAAAATTGTATTGTTTCCATTATATATACTCTCCCGAAAATAGTTACAATCAACAAATAAAAGCGTTCAAATGACGGTGTTCATGAACAGTTTGATTACACTGCATAATGGAAAGACACCAAAAACACTCTAAGAATGTACTTATAACTGTTCATCCGGGAACAGAAACAGCACACTATAATTAAAAACCCATCAAGTTTGACGAGTTATTGCTAGTATTCAAATAAACCTACAAATTGAACCATGGAAGCACAGAACATTACACTCATACGGTGGAATTTTAGAAGCGCAAAAAAAAATATATGCCAATTAGGAATGACTAATCAACATCTGGAAGTCCTCTCAGTACAGCACAAGGACAAAATTAAGATTATATCAGAGCAGTGTGCTTTCTGTGCTTCTCTGTGGTGCGGAATGCTGGAAAGTTACAGAGAAGGAAATGTCGAAATTGTCATCTTTTCACACAACATGGCTAAGAAAAATTCAACGAATCTTTTGGCCGAATACTATCACCAACCGGAGCAAGCAAGAGGACATGCACACCATCATAGCTGGCAGACGCTGGAGCTGGGTTGGCCATGTCCTCAGAAGAGACCCTGATGCCATCACAAGAACAGCTATGCTATGGATCTGTAGCGTAAGGATTTCTAGTATGAAGATAGTGTTTAGAGAAGAAATAGAATTATCTCCAGAATGTATGACGTCCCAGTGTCAGAGAAGAGCACTGGTATCACAAGTGAGCTATAAGAGCCGCGCTAGCGTAGTGGTTACAACACCGCTCTGGCGACCGGATGATTCAGGATCAAACCCGGGCGACGGCATTTGAGGATTTTTCGTCGACCGGGAATTGGACTGGATAAACTCGAGACCTGGCGAGGACATTTGAAGGAGTGTCGTCGACCAGGGATTGGCGGCTCCTGAGCCGACCCAGCTGCAATGGGTACCTCTGAAATCGGAGAGTATTTGCCTGAATGGCGAGGGACACCTGTCTCTGTACAAGTAAAAAGGGATACTCACGTAAAATCAATGTCAGGTTAGACATAGTAATAACCTGAGATTTCGCCTCGAGTATTAGCGGTCGTACGCAAAAAAAAAAAAAAAAAAAAAAAAAAAGTGAGCTACGGCTGCGAATACTCTTAGCTAGACAATAGTTTAAGGCTTCAGAAATATACTTTGCCACCTTAGCTGTAGTAACTCATGTGATATTATAATAATTCAGAAAAAGTAACTCAACTTAAACAGTTACAAACTTTGAAAAGTCACTTGAGTACAATTTAAAAATTTATTATGTACAACTATCTAATTAGGTAATTGTCACATAGAAAGTTATGTTCTATAAATTGTCTACATTTTCCTCTTTCTTCCACTCGGGTCCTCTAATTTTTTCTGTCACTCTTTACCCTTTTTCATATATATATTTTTTTTCGCATTCGTTAGTTTGCGAATAATATTTTCTTTTCCCATTCGATATTTTACCGTCTTTCTTTCTCATACTGGGATACGTAATTTTATTACATAGATGTCAGTCAGACGTGAAGTGCGATTTAGTTGCAGTCCATCTCAGACATCGAGCCGACTTGGGTCTGCACCTTCAGATGACACGACACTCCTGAGTTAGATTCTCGACGTAAACGCGTGAGAATGCTAGGAGAGAGCCGACATCCGTCTGCATTTTCAACGGCCAACAAGTAGTTGCATCGGCCAAACGCTTAAGCAGGAGCGAATATTTACACCTTATAGTCGCAGTTTCAGACATCTGTCGTCTGGAAATCCCAGCTGACACGGCTCACTGTTGGCCGGGTCAGCGCGAGGTGCGGAAATGCAGAAGTGTCAGTTATGTAAGACGTCTAGTAATGGTAATGTTAAACGTAAGGTGTTGTACACGGGAAAGGGGAGATGATTTGGGAGTTTGAGAAAATGTGGGATTGTTTGCCCCTGTTTTCAAATATCCACCCAGGAGCTGAAATCGGATTTCATTGTCAGTCTCCAACATCTCCAGTAGACGGAACACACGTGCTTAGCGAATGAAGCTTGTATAGTAAATTTCATAGTTCTCGTCAGATTTGTGACGAGCTTCTAAACACCTATCTAGTGAATTATCCTAGTCGTGGCGTTACCGTAGTGCTGTGGTGAGATTAATAAAATAGATATTTAGTATTTTGGAAAGTGATTTAGTGTTAAAATCGCCTATTTCATTCTAAACTAGTCCTGTGTCCAGAGTGCTTAAATTATAGTTTGTATTATTTTCTAGTGACGCATACAGTGGAAATACATAATAAATTATATCTTTAGCTTACTAAAAAATGTAGCTATAATGAAGTTAATTTTACTGCTAGAAATCAGACGAGATCATATTTTTCTAAACTAACTTACAAATGCTAGAAACCTCATGAGATGTTGACGGAACACGCACGTGTTCCTAAATTCATGGGGATTGATGATTTTTTTAAAATATAACTTACTTTACGGAAAATTTAAATGATAAGTCAAGCAGTACATTTGCGGTTTAATAATGTAAGTTATAGTGGGTACATATTGTAAAAATTATTTGATATGTGTGCTTTCTTTTATATAGTGAAACGGTGGTACCAACTTTACCAGCGTTCTAGTACGTGAACTTTATTTGGGAAGAAACAAATCACTTTCATTACCTGAACTGTAACAGTTAAATGAAGTAAGAGGCCTTCGCGCCAGAATTAATTCTTCCAGAATAACTCTTCAGTACAATTCAGCCCGTTGTGGCAAGCAAAGATCAGAAACATTCCGACAGAGTTTTGACTAGTACTGTGGTGACCAAATATAGTAACTTCCTGAAAGTAGACACCGATCTGACATTCCTTAAATTCTAGAAACCAAAGCTAATGACATTGTGCTCTGCTAACTTTCGTGCCTGGACAATATTTTATGTGACTTAATCAGACATTCGAAAAATTAGAACACCCAACGAATCGTTCCCTGAGAGTTTAGTACGTCTTTTGGAACTGGGGATTTCTTGGTCAAGGACTGCATTTTCGGGTCTGTGTGAAGGTTCTAGAATTGAGTATGTTCCCAGAGGCAGCGAGCAAAGTTGTGAGTATAACTGTGTATCCATGGCCATGGCTGAATGAATGAGTGTACGCAGATCAGAGTGTTATTTTACAGTTATAGATTGTCACCCATTTACTGTCTTAATTCTTTTTGTTTAACCTGCAGAATTTGTTACTATTTGCTAGAGTTTCTTTACTTCTTAGGCTAAATCAGATTATTCAACTCTTTGCATACATGTACGAGAAAAGAAGAAAAACTCTTAGCCTCAACCCTACGTATCTATAACTCCTTGGGCCATCATCTGTTCTCTTAACGGGGCTGTGGGCTAAACCTAGAGTAAGATTTTAACGGGCTATCATCCTTGTAGCATTTTCTTAAATTTTATGACTATTTGTATATGTTTTTCCTTGATGTAATTTTTTTTGGTGTTGTGAGAAATTTTGATATGATAATTAAAATATCTCTCTTGAACAAAAAAAAATCAGTGCGTTGGTCAGCTCGATCCCAATTATCTGTATAATCATTGTTATAGTTTTCCCACGTCTGTGTGTTTACCTGTAGTCACGTGTATGTGCGTGCCCGTGAGTAGATAGAGATATATTAATACATATATATATGTATATGTATATATATATATATATATATCTATATATATATATATATATATATATATATATATATATATATATATATATATATCTGTGTTTAGACTGTCTGACGCCTTTAAAAGCGGTCGTAGAAGATAGGAGAGAAAGAGAAGATTATCTCGATTCTCAAAGACAGCCTCTATATCACATTCTATCATCTCACGTGTGGAAATTCCATTGCTTCTCACCAGCTCACACTGTGTCTATCACTCATTCCAACCTATTCAGAAGGGACCAAACCCAAGTCTTAATACTCCTATCTAAAATCTACGACAAATGGGTTCTCGTCCGACGGATTTTTGAACTTAGAATAGGAAGACGAGTACGACAAATGTGGACTCGTCTATCTGGATTTTGTATTTAGGATTCTTTATTCTGTAATAGAGTAAGAGGGTGATTGTCTTGTGGGTTTTATTTTACATAATTTCTTCCCTAGACTAACGATCTGTTTACGGGCGTGCTGACCACACAAACTGATAGCTTTTTTTTCCACATCATTTAGAAATAATATACATTTCAGTTACAGGTTGATTGTCGGAATATATGTTAATTACTGATTTTGTAATACTAAACGCTGGTAAAGTAGTGAGTGTATAACATTCACTGGGTTTTGAAGAAGTAGGTGTTTGAGCAAAAGCTAAGGAGTGCGTTTCGGACTATTTGTCCAGATTAATTGCCTCCCTTACCCTAACTGTCTTCAGGGGTGAACTTGATAGTGGACTTTATAATTAAGGGATTATTTTTCTCTTTAATTTTTGCAATAATTATTTTGTTTTTCCACTGTAGCAACTTATTTTTTAGAAGTAATCTTAACTACCATTTAGTTGGCGTAGTCGTGTTTTGCATTAAGTGCTTTATTGCCGATAATAGCAGATACACCCCCCTTTACTCTGATTTCCAATAAATGTAATTAAACGTTAATGTTATTATGTCTTTGAAACCACCGCTGATAACGGCGCTAAGTCTAAATGTTATATAGTCTGTTTGCACCCACTGTTGCGAGTGTAGTGGTTTGGTCTATATCATCGCCACACAGGCTAATTCAATATATGTGTGCTGCTGTCCTGTCACTGTGTCTGGAATGTTGACCTGGGTGTGTGTTGATATGTTCGCACACCACGGTACGTACATAAGAGTACATGCAGGAGTCAAAAAGGGTTGCAAACGTCTAGAACAGTTCGATACTGTTTATTCCGTACAACACAGACACGATGACATAAATGACACACATTCGACAGCAAAACACGAATCATATAATTTCCACATTGCATTAAATATATATAATACGGCCTGTCCACATCCTGGCCTAAACAGTACTTCAACACGCACTAAAGCCTGCATCATCCGGCAGCTTCATTAATCTTCACAATATGGCCTACAAAAGTACTTAATACACAGCGAAGCCTGCATCACCCGGCAGCTTCATTAATCTTCACAATATGGCCTACAAAAGTACTTCAATACATAGCAAAGCCTGCATCACACGGCAGCTTCAATAATCTTCAAAATATGGCCTACAAAAGTACTTCATGGCCTACAAAAGTACCTTAATACACAGCGAAGCCTGCATCACCCGGCAGCTTCATTAATCTTCACAATATGGCCTACAAAAGTACCTTAATACACAGCGAAGCCTGCATCACCCGGCAGCTTCATTAATCTTCACAATATGGCCTACAAAAGTACTTCAATACATAGCAAAGCCTGCATCACACGGCAGCTTCAATAATCTTCAAAATATGGCCTACAAAAGTACCTTAATACACAGCGAAGCCTGCATCACCCGGCAGCTTCATTAATCTTCACAATATGGCCTACAAAAGTACTTCAATACATAGCAAAGCCTGCATCACACGGCAGCTTCAATAATCTTCAAAATATGGCCTACAAAAGTACCTCAATACATAGCAAAGCCTGCATCACCCGGCAGCTTCATTAATCTTCAAAATATGGCCTACAAAAGTACCTTAATACACAGCGAAGCCTGCATCACCCGGCAGCTTCATTAATCTTCACAATATGGCCTACAAAAGTACTTCAATACATAGCAAAGCCTGCATCACACGGCAGCTTCAATAATCTTCAAAATATGGCCTACAAAAGTACCTTAATACACAGCGAAGCCTGCATCACCCGGCAGCTTCATTAATCTTCACAATATGGCCTACAAAAGTACTTCAATACATAGCAAAGCCTGCATCACACGGCAGCTATAATAAGGTTCATATGGCCTAAACAAATCTTCACTGCAGTGTATCACATAGGCTGTACACACAGCGAAATATATAAGTCGACATTTTCTCAAATCCTACGTAGGCATACATTATCCAAAAACACTGGGACTCGACCTACACGGTCCACGCCCAAAACACAACTCCCAAATCACACACTAGTCCCGCCAAAAAACCCGTCACGAGATTCGGTTGTCTTGAACACCGTTCTCGATAACACATGCAGACTAGCTGCGAGCAATTCACATGACTCAAAACAGTACAGAATAAATACATTAAACAGCGTTCACACGCTTATCTGTACTCTGTCACCCGAAAAATAGGAAAAGATAATTCTATCCTAAAGTCAAACAAGTATCCGCTTAATCAAGCGTTGCAACTCGAAATTTAATTTGTTCAAAACATTCTAAAGATTACTTCCCCTTCCATAAGTTCCACTTGCAACAGTTACCACCCGCTCCGGGAAAAAAAATGATTCTATCATTTTTTTTTTTGAAAAAATTAACTCCCAAAAACGAAAAATTTAGAAGACAATTAAGCTCTAACGTATGCCTACAAAAATATCTTATTTTAAATCAAAATTATATCTACAACAAATATCAGCATTAAAGTGTAAAGTAGCAATTAAAGCATACAGCATAACCAGCTAAGTATAAAAAGTAATTAGTTAAATATACAAATATGATCAGTTCCAAAATTAAGTTACGTATATTTAGTACAAACCAAACCGAAAACAACCGATCGAAAGAGAAAACACAAGATCAATCAAAAGAAGAATGATCTGTAAAAAACAAGAAAGTAAGAACTCAACAATACCATATACTCATAATTAAGTTGGACAATTACATGTAAAATAAATACAACTATCATAAGTAGATATATCATATCAAATCATATAACCACTCCAACAATACAAAGAATAGAGGTATAAGTGTTGAAAGAAGACAAAGTATACAAATAGAATCAAGTAAAACGAAGATGAGGTACGAAAGTATAAACAAGATATGAAATCCATACCGAAAAGACAACAGAAAAGGAGGAATGAAATGAAGAATAGTTACCAAAGACAGATAGAAAGCAAAGGCACGAACGCAAAGAAAGTCAATAACAGTATATACTAATAAACTGTTTTGATCAGATAACCTATTCAAAAATAAATATATAAACATGATCGAAAGGCACAACACAAAATATCAAAGTATATCTATACTAATACCACCAAAAAAAATTTATAAACTAAACAAAACCTAATAAGTAATTTAACTAAGTTATAAGAGTTTATACAAAACTAACATAAATAAATTATAGGCATCGAACAAACAAGTAATAGCATTGCTATAACTAATACTACCAACGCACAATCAAGCGCTAAAATAAAAAATACATCATAATAAAAAAACAACTTTTTACAAGAACTAATCAATCTACATATCAATGATATCACGAAGTCAAATGCTGGGCACACCCAACAAAAAATTACAATGCCAAAAAAAAAAAAACAATTTTTTTTCAAAAAGTACCGTACGAACATAATAAAAATTTTTTTTTTTTAACTCGATAAGTTACATAAAAACAGTATTTAATTTTTAAGTAATTCAGTAATACTTTAAGTAAAGCCTAATAATGAAATCAATATTTTAACAAAATGAGTGAAATATAAAACAAAAATCCTATCTCGAAGAAACCTTTAAATCAACACATGTAAATTTAATTTATTCTTTAAGTTCTTTCTGCTGACAATTACGTTCAGCTCAGTAAAATGCTATTTAGCTATAACTCTATCTCTTACTCAAATCGATAAGATATATATTATAAATAAAAAAGGTTCTATGCTAATATGAAAAAAAAAAGGTTCTGTCATTTTTTTTTTTTTCAAAATCTGTCTAAAAATAATTATACTTGCCTATGTTTTAAAAATCATAAGTTTTAAAATGTCTTTACCTGCGATGTCAGAAAATTAGGGGAAAAATGTCTTCCCTTGTGTAATTCATGACATTTGTATATTGCTATAATTATATTATTTAGTAATGTTTGATATATGATTAGTATTGCCAGCAACTTAAGTTTCTTGAATTGTATCCCTTAGTTTGTTTAGCTTAAAGGAAATATTTTCTCCTATGTTGAGAGATGATTTGTATTCTCTTCAGACCCTTTATTTATGCGTCTATTGTACCTGATATTAGGTTCAGTTTTTGCATGAGCACAGAAGAAAAATAAAGGTGCTATCTTTTTGCTCAAAAAAACATATTTAAAAAAAAAAAATTTCATTTTTTTTTTACAGGGGGGTGGTAGTAATGTTGCTGTCATTTTCGACGGAGTCATCTGTCGAGTTATTTGCCTATGTTTTATCATAAGTATAATTGTGTCTTTACCTGCGATGTCAGGTTGATTAGGGGTTGTCTTCCCTTGTTTATTCATTCATTGTGTTTGACCGTTAGGGTCAAAAAAAAATTGACAGTTCGGGCGTAGGCCTATGGGAAGGCTTTAATTTTAGCGGGAGAAGTTATATACTTCCGGCAAGGTTGGGAAGGTCAATGTTTTTCTGAAGGGACCAAGAGTCCATTGTTTTTTTTTCGGGGAGAATCTTCGAAGTAACTGCTATGGCAGTTTTCCCCAGTGAATCTCTGTGCGTCGGGATGACGACAGAATTCCTTGTTATGTTCTGAGGATTCATTTTCCAGGTAATACCGACCTTTATGCATTATTACGCTTTTCGGTGGCAGAACATGTAAAGGATTACCTAGGGTGAACAGCAGTTCACGGATCCGCCATTTCAGAACTTATATATTTGTGCTCGAGGTAGCCATCCAAGACTGTTAGTCTTATATTGTCCAGAAATCCAGTGACGAAGATATATTGTGGGAGCCGCAGATTGGCGGAACTTCTATCTACTATAAGGATTACTGCAGGGTTGATGATAACCTATTTAACAGAAGTACACGGCCGACGTCAGAACGAGGCCTGTGCTTTCGGCTATTATACTACAGCCTGATATGTGCAATTGGCGGAGAGTGCCAAGTTGCACCTATGTGTCCAAGTGACTAAGGCATCTGAAGCGTTTAGTCTGAGACGCCAAGGGCGACGCTACGAATTGTCATTATTGAAGAACTTTGCTATTGACCATGCACGTCTATTCTGATGTTTACCTTTTTGAATGCCAAATGTATACCTATCGATGTCAAATCAGCATGACCTTGTTACACTGACTGTTCCTGTTGATACTATGTGTGTTCCCGTCAATAAATGTCTTGAAACATGCCTGCAGTGTCAAAGCATCCTTGATTACTGCATGTGAGAGTATGGGTTGCAGGATCTACATCTATACGAGCCTAAACACATTCGCGTCTTCATTCGCACCCACACTCAACTCATCATACGCTCGCACTACACATCTAACAACAAGTATACTGTCTTGGGCCAGTGATCACCTCAACAAGAGAAAAAGACAGTTACATCTACCCTTTGATGCTAATATGAAATATAAAAAAGGTTCTATAAAAATATCTACAAAAAAAAAATAAGTTTTTTTTTTTAAAAATAATCTGCTAAGAAAATAATCTACATGTCTGACTGGCAAGAAAATCAAGTTCTGGAAAATCGAAGTTTCACAAAAAGTTAACAAATCCAAATACAAGATCATGTATGATACATGCAAGCTATTTTCAAAATTACATTTCACAACATACCAGATAATACACATCTTCTCTGTATGTTCTATATATTAATTAATCATGACATCAAAACATGAGAAAAATATAAATTAAGTGAATAACGAACACTCAGGACTATCTAAAAGTAACCACTACATCAACACAATAAATGAGTTTGTGCAATCTCATCATGTACAAAACTATCCTAAACAACACAGTTGCAAAAATTCTAAGTTGAACAGAGTAGTATAAAGGATAATAATTACATACTACACATTATCAACACAATAATATATAAATAGCATAAAAATGTATTAATACATCATCAAAATACAGACATATAAATAACAATAATAAAAAATTATGGCAATCAAAAGATGCAAAGAAATAATCATTACAACAAAATTATATGTTATTTCAAAACAACAACATGTCATGTACTAATATAGAATACAAAAATATTTACTATCTTCACATAAAAAAAATAAATCAGCGCGAAATTCTCCCACTGTCTTGTAAACATGCTTGACCTTCAGAAAGCAACACCTCAGATTTTAGTTTGACGCTGACAGGTTTCGGTTGACTACTCGAGCGGAAAGTTGACTCACATTTCTGACCGTCAATATGTCACAGAAGCCTTGACCCTTATCGCAACGTAGCTTCTGTCAACAAATACAAATGAAAATTTCCATTTTACTCAATAGTGAAATTTAATGAGAAAAAACGTAGAAATCACATTTACAATTACCCAACACCGGCTTGTGTAAAAAACCCGGTCTCTTCACGATGTCACTAGCTCTCTCTATCACATGTAGATATCATAGAATTCTTGGGGACAACATGACCGACCTTGAATGTCGCCGCTGCCTTACGCTGAAACAAAGTGTTATATTCACAACAACAAGTAGAGCAGGCAATAGTATTCAAGCATCCACTGTTATTTTTACTCTGTTTACCTTGATTATAAATGACTCTGGGCTCATGTTGAACAAAATTAGCACAATTGCGCTTATTATTTGTTCTATGATCAAAATACTTATTATTACCGTTGCCTTGTTTACAAATAATGACTTTAGTCTTTTGTTGAGGAACATTCCTCTGGTGATGTAAAGCAACATTTGAAAAGCTATTATCTCTATCATACTTTCCAACATTCTTACAATCAAAACTTTGAGATTTGTTAAATTGTCTACAGTATCTACGAGAGGGAAAATTATTATTTTCTGATCTCCCTTGGTACTGTTTAATCTTGGGGTTATCTCTCTTACTAGAAGTGTTTTTCTTTCTCCCTATGGGAATATATTTACCAATTGTTTCAAACTGACTATGCCGAGTTTGACAACTGCCAGAAACAATAGTATCTTTATTGTTCCGCATATGGGTTTCACCTTTGGAACAAGTAGTAATAGCCTCAACACCCGCTATTAATTTCTGAGTATTTCCAGTAGTAGACAAATATTTGCTCTTATGAGTCTTGACCTGAAATATATCACCTTTCTTTTCCTGACCAACAGAACTGGCTGTTACACAAGAATCGTTGTTGGTCTGACGCCAAGAATTATTACTGGAATTATCAGTAATATTAGAACTTTTGAAGTTGTATTTACCACGAAAAGATCTGTCTTTACCATGAATGACATCTCTCTGGGCAAAAAGGATATGGGGCTGACTTTTCGCAACTTTCTGTCTATCATTGTGAACATTGACAGAAGAGCACCTTTTGTTTTTCAAAACCATATCTAGTAAGAGAAATATTCTTTCCCTTGCTTCCGCAATTTCATTATTTTTAAGTGAAATCTCTTCACTTAACCTTTTATTTAACTCCTTAACAGCCAAAACTTTGTCGCTTTCTTCTGCTAGCAAATTTTCAATTTTTGCGACCTTCTCTTTCTCAGCCGTCAACTCCACCAATGTCTTTTTCTCTAACTGTTCTTTATTTGCTCTCAACTGAGTCAACTCTAGTTGTAGTGACTGAATCTTAATATAATCATTGCTATTATTAAGCTCATCAATCTTTTCTGGAATCATCTCATTCTTTTTCTTCCTGTTGCAGACCAAGATTCGCAATATCATCCATTAAATCAAGAAGTGACTCTGTATAATCTCTATCACGTTTATCGGTCTCAAATTTCAAATTCTCATAAATCTGTTTATTTTGTTGGACCTGCTGTGTAATATTTTCTACCTCAATTTGCTTATCTTTCATCTGGACTTCCAATTGCTTTATCTTCAACAATGCTAAATCCAAACTTGCCTGCACACCAGCAAGTTCTGAATTTGATTTATCTAAATCACTTGTTAGTCTGGACACTGTTTCATGTACTTTACTCACTTCAGCGGTACCCTCTAAGAAGTTTTCCCTTTGTTGTTTTTTTCTTCTTAATTCCTCATCTTCTAACTCCTTCTTTTGACCATCAGAAATGCCGTATTGAATCATCTTGTGTATTCCCCTCCTTATGTGATCGTGTTTAACATTAATATAGTTGTACAGAAATCCGCGAAATTCCCAAAGTAGCAAATCCGCTAACTCTTTAGCCATCATTAAATGAGGATGAGACTGAAAATTCTCCTCAGCAAAATATTTTAGCGCTCTTGACGCATTGACCAAAAATCTGTCTATCACATGTTCCTCAAGCTGTGGGCCTTTTAATTGTTGATAATCTCTACCTTCTTCCCACAAATAAGCCAATACAGGCCTCATATCCTCAGGATCTATCTCATCATCATCCATAGTGATTCACTTACTTAATCCAATATATCTAGTAATCACTATAGTTATGACAAATTACTGTCGCAAAAGGTTGGACAATTAACTTTCCAGCTCACAAAGCCAACTATTTGTCAAGAAATGAGCTTATTCCTCAATTCTGTATCACCAATTCCTTTTTATAGCACCTTTATCAAGTCACATCATTATCAGGAAAATCGACATATGTCAACAGCCATTAACACCTATGCATCAAATCTTAATCATATGTCAAATTAGACATAAACAACAATAATAACAAAATGAGCAATTAGGGAGGCCTAGCGACATATATGAAGTGACACAATTTACACAAGACACAATCACTTATCTGTCAATGATCCCGCTTCTTTTCCGCCACGACACTGGATATCACATAGACTGCTAAAACCTCCACTGCGGGAAAGCACTGCAACTTGATTCGTTTCTCTTCAGGTAATTTCGTCAATATGATATGTGCTTAACAATGCACAAGTTGACAGGAACCATAATACAGCACACACTGCAACTCTTGACTCTTCTGTAGTCTGAAATGTACACGGCAACTCCGTGTATCATAACATCTTGAACTTGTGATGGTGACAACTGGCACAGGTAACCCGAATATTGCAGAAATCTGTCACAACCCGTACAAATGCTGGTACAAATACTGTCCAAGTCTAATTGAACGCTCTTGACCACTGCAGATGCTGTTGTAGTCTATAGGCACGAAATAGGACGTCAATTGCTACTGGTGTAAAGTTGCCTTCTACCAAATAAAGCGTGTGTTGTTTCTCAAATGCGCCACCCACGCAGATAATAACTAGGTCACAGTTCTGAAGTACACCAGATTCAAGCCACGCCTACATAAGGCTAATTATAACAAAGTCAAGTGTTCTACACTCTTGTCACGTGAAAGTCATATGTATTATTTTCAACTTGTAGTGACTGATCCTCTAGATATGTTATGGTCTGGTGGACAAAATTTGCTTCATTTTATCCTCCTGCTTCAAGTACATATCACTGTAGAGGTAACAATTTCTTAATCGTGTACGCCACACAGGCACATCTTAAATGATATCCAACGATACGAAAACTACGCCACTTAGGCTATCGACGCGAATAGTCGTAGATGTCAGATCCTGTTAACTGAAAACCACCACTGATACACCCCCCTTTACTCTGATTTCCAATAAATGTAATTAAACGTTAATGTTATTGTGTCTTTGAAACCACCGCTGATAACGGCGCTAAGTCTAAATGTTATATAGTCTGTTTGCACCCACTGTTGCGAGTGTAGTGGTTTGGTCTATATCATCGCCACACAGGCTAATTCAATATATGTGTGCTGCTGTCCTGTCACTGTGTCTGGAATGTTGACCTGGGTGTGTGTTGATATGTTCGCACACCACGGTACGTACATAAGAGTACATGCAGGAGTCAAAAAGGGTTGCAAACGTCTAGAACAGTTCGATACTGTTTATTCCGTACAACACAGACACGATGACATAAATGACACACATTCGACAGCAAAACACGAATCATATAATTTCCACATTGCATTAAATATATATAATACGGCCTGTCCACATCCTGGCCTAAACAGTACTTCAACACGCACTAAAGCCTGCACCATCCGGCAGCTTCATTAATCTTCACAATATGGCCTACAAAAGTACCTTAATACACAGCGAAGCCTGCATCACCCGGCAGCTTCATTAATCTTCACAATATGGCCTACAAAAGTACTTCAATACATAGCAAAGCCTGCATCACACGGCAGCTTCAATAATCTTCAAAATATGGCCTACAAAAGTACTTCAATACATAGCAAAGCCTGCATCACACGGCAGCTATAATAATCTTCAAAATATGGCCTACAAAAGTACCTTAATACACAGCGAAGCCTGCATCACCCGGCAGCTTCATTAATCTTCACAATATGGCCTACAAAAGTACCTTAATACACAGCGAAGCCTGCATCACCCGGCAGCTTCATTAATCTTCACAATATGGCCTACAAAAGTACTTCAATACATAGCAAAGCCTGCATCACACGGCAGCTTCAATAATCTTCAAAATATGGCCTACAAAAGTACCTTAATACACAGCGAAGCCTGCATCACCCGGCAGCTTCATTAATCTTCACAATATGGCCTACAAAAGTACTTCAATACATAGCAAAGCCTGCATTACACGGCAGCTTCAATAATCTTCAAAATATGGCCTACAAAAGTACTTCAATACATAGCAAAGCCTGCATCACACGGCAGCTATAATAATCTTCAAAATATGGCCTACAAAAGTACCTTAATACACAGCGAAGCCTGCATCACCCGGCAGCTTCATTAATCTTCACAATATGGCCTACAAAAGTACTTCAATACATAGCAAAGCCTGCATCACACGGCAGCTATAATAATCTTCAAAATATGGCCTACAAAAGTACCTTGATACACAGCGAAGCCTGCATCACCCGGCAGCTTCTTTAATCTTCACAATATGGCCTACAAAAGTACTTCAATACATAGCAAAGCCTGCATCACACGGCAGCTATAATAAGGTTCATATGGCCTAAACAAATCTTCACTGCAGTGTATCACATAGGCTGTACACACAGCGAAATATATAAGTCGACATTTTCTCAAATCCTACGTAGGCATACATTATCCAAAAAACACTGGGACTCGACCTACACGGTCCACGCCCAAAACACAACTCCCAAATCACACACTAGTCCCGCCAAAAAACCCGTCACGAGATTCGGTTGTCTTGAACACCGTTCTCGATAACACATGCAGACTAGCGAGCTATTCTCATGACTCAAAACAGTACAGAATAAATACATTAAACAGCGTTCACACGCTTATCTGTACTCTGTCACCCGAAAAATAGGAAAAGATAATTCTATCCTAAAGTCAGACAAGTATCCGCTTAATCAAGCGTTGCAACTCGAAATTTAATATGTTCAAAACATTCTAAAGATTACTTCCCCTTCCATAAGTTCCACTTGCAACAGAGAGACAGCATGAGAAGGAGAGAGAAGGAGAGACAGCATGAGAAGGAGAGGGAGGAGAGACAACATGAGTTGGCTCTTAAAGCTCTTGAACTTCAAAGTCGTGGTGCTGCCTCTACCTCCAGCAATGGAGAGTCTTCTCCTCATTCTTCCTTAACTGATCCTTCTAACACTCAATCTACTCATCTCACTGCTATGTCTTTTCCACTAGAATCTTTCCCTTGTCTAAATGAGAAGATTGACACTTGGCTAGAAAAATTTGAGAAAATTGCAACTCTGTACGGTTTAGAGAGGTCGCGTTGGAACATGAAGCTTTCCCAGGCTTTGAAAAGTTCTGCGTATGATGTTTACGCCAAACTGGAAAGTAGCCAACAAGACAACTATGATCTGTTGAAGAAAGCGTTACTGGAGCGCTTTGAAATGAACGCTCGCAAATTTTTGCAACTGTTTCGCAACAGCAGAAAGGAGAATTCTGAATCTTTTCACCAGTTCTCTTCCCGTCTAAAGGGATATTTGACAAAGTGCCTTGAGCTCTCGCAGCTCCCCTCTACCTATGAAGGTCTTGAGGAATTTGTTTTAACAGAACAAATAAAGAACACTTTGTCTGCGGATACCCGGAGATTTCTCGCTGAGCAGGGGGCAGAAAAACTTGAAGACATTTTGGAAAAGTCTGAGCGTTATCACAATGCGCTGGCTGAACTACCGGCCACAAAGCGGAAACCGACAGAGGAGCATTTTCGAAAACATAACCTAGAGCAATCTTCTCAGGCTTCTAACCAAAATAACCACAGAGAAACTGGACCTCAAAACCCCCCTCCTGAAAAATCCAAGTTCTACAAGAACAAGTACCCCAACCACCCCAAACAGTCTGATCAACCCGACCGTCCTTCATGGCAGCGTGGCCAGAAAGGTCAAGGTGAAAAAAGGGAAAACCCCTGCGCACGGGACCAAGGATCAGAGCAAGCACACCGAGCCGAAGCGCATCGGATGCTTACAAACAACAGACTCGCAGGAAAGAATTATTGTCAGTGATTCTCAACCGGAGGGAGAGAGGCCCTCTACGCGAGGTACGGTTGTTTTAAACGGGACTTCAACGTATTGTTTGTTTGACACGGGGCTTTCTTTTGATTGCATTGTTGCCAGGCACCTGGTCAAACCCGGTCAAGAGACAGAAGAGACCGTTAAACTGTGTGGAGTTCTTAGGAGTGACGCCCCAACAACGCTTCCCATTGCATTGGTGGAGATCCACTCTGACTTTGTCAGAGGCGTGATCAAAGCGGCTGTTATGGATGACCCCATCTACCCAGTCATACTTGGCTGTAGATATGTGTTTATTGGGAAACCTGAAGAGCCAATAGTGGCAACAGTGACCACAAGAGGGCAAGCCAAGAAGGAACGGGAGCCTGGGCCAAATTTGTTACCTATGGAACTTAAAGAGGCGCAACAAAAGGACCCTTCGTTGGAACCCTGCTTTAGGAAACTGCCCATGGCCAAAGACCCTAGACAACACAGGGACATTTTTTCTAAGGATGGCGTGCTTTATCGGAGAACGGGTAAGCCTGAACAAGGTTCTAATCAGCTCCTAGTACCGAAAAAGTACAGAAGTCAAATCCTAGAAATGGGGCACTCTCTCCCGTTTAGCGGACATATGGGACAGAACGCCACACAGCAACGTATACAGACTCACTATTGGTGGCCAGGGATGAATACTGATATACTCAGATATGTGAAATCCTGTGCCCAGTGTCACCGGGTGGCACCCAAGCACTGGACTGCCCCAGTTCCCCTGGGGCAAACGCCAATTGTGGGGACTCCATTCGAACGGGTTGCTGTCGACATTGTTGGACCCCTAGAAAGGACCAAACGAAGGCACAGGTTTATCCTGACCTTAGTCGACACATGCACTATGTGGGCTGAAGCTATACCGCTAACATGCACAGATTCGAAGCATGTCGCAGAAGCCCTAGTGCAGATTTTTACACGGTTGGGATTCCCTCAACAAGTTTTGACGGACAACGGATCCCAATTCCGTAGCCTGTTAATGGAGGAGATCTTTAAGATCTTGAGGGCCAAACACATCCACACCAGCCCGTACCATCCGGCCGGAAATGGGCTCGTGGAACGTTTCAACGGCAGCCTCACCACCATGCTACGCAAGCTGGCACAAGAAAAGCCAGAGGACTGGGACCTTTTCATTCCTGCAGCAATATTCGCTTACAGGGAAGTTCCCCAGGCCTCTACAGGATTTCCTCCAGCTACGCTTTTATTCGGCAGACCTATAAAGGGGCCGCTTGAAGCATTACTTCGGTCCCTGACAGACCAGAAGGCGGATGAGACAGTCGTCTCAGCCAGTAGATATGTATCGGAATTGAAGGAAAGGCTACAGCTAGGATGGGATCTAGCAACAGCAAACCTTAAGAAAGCTCGCGCAAAGCACGCTAGACGATACAATCAAGCAGCAAAGGAGAGAGAATTACAACCAGGAGATAAAGTTTTGTTGTTACTGCCAACCGGAAGCAACAAGCTACGCATCGGGTGGCAAGGGCCGTTCACCGTCCTGAAAAAGATTTTGAGAACCAATTATCAGATCTCTATCAAAGGAAAGGAGAAGGTCTACCATGTGAATCTACTAAAGAAATACTTGGAAAGACCAGTGCCATCCCCCGAACATCTCCTGGCCATCGCCATAGCGACAGAGGATGTCGAAGATGACGATAGTTGCATGGAATACCCTCTAAAACAAAACTGAATCTGTCGAAGATGTAAAATTTGGGGACACTCTCTCTGAAGCACAACAGACAGAAACGAAGGCTTTACTGAACCAGTACACAGCGGTGCTAACGGATGTACCTGGACGAACACATCTTGTAGAGTTCGAGATGAAACTTACAAATGAGACTCCTGTTTGAACCAGAGTTTACCCTATTCCGTATGCGAAAGCTGATACGCTACGCGCAGAGATAGACAAGCTACGTAAAACAGGAATTATTAGTGAGTCCACGTCTCCCTATAGTGCAAGCGTAGTGCTGCTACAGAAGCCCAATAAGGAAGTTCGGCTGTGCATCGATTACCGGCTACTTAATACAGTAACAGAATTTCAGCCGGAACCACTCCAAAGCGCTTCTGAGCTGTTTAGCAAGCTAAGCAAGGCACGGATTTTCTCAAAGATTGACTTGAGTAAGGGTTACTATTAGATACCAGTCAAAGAGGAAACTAAGCCTTTGCTAGCTTTCAGCACCAGTGAAGGACACTATACGTTTAACGTGATGCCTTTCGGATTACACAACGCACCAGGAGTGTTCACAAGGATGATGAGAAAGCTGCTAGAGCAATTGCACAGTCCACATATCCACAACTTTATGGATGATATACTAATTGCAACGGACACCTATGAAGAACACATTGCTACGGTCGAGATGCTCCTCAGGAGACTACAGGAAACTGGACTCACAGCTAGACCTAGCAAATGTTTGATCGGCTTTGAAAAACTTGATTTCCTGGGGCACACCATTGCTCACGGTGCTATGTGGCCAGTTGCAAAGAACATCGAGAAGATACGCGCAGCGAAGAGGCCAAGGACGAAGAAGGAAACACGATCGTTCCTATCGCTGTGTGCTTACTACCAGAAATTCATCTGAAACTTCAACGGTTTAACAGCACCCCTTACGGACCTTACGAAAAAGGGGCGACCGGAGAAAGTTATCTGGGATCCTAAGTGCGAAGACGCTTACGTCACGCTCAAGAAGCAGTTGTCTGAATATCCAATTCTGCGACTGCCGGATATTACCAAACCCTTCGTACTGCGCGTCGACGCATCAGGGCAAGGCATCGGGTCAACTCTGCTTCAGGCTGGCGACGACGATCCCAACCAGCTATTCCCAGTGGCATACGGCAGTCGTAAATTGAATAAGGCAGAGCAAAACTACTCCACAGGGGAAAGAGAATGTCTGGCATTAGTTCATGGCATAAGAAGGCACCACGAATACCTTTACGGAGTGTCATTCACGGTGCAGACTGACCATGCCCCACTGGCGTTTCTCGGGGCTAATAAGGAATTTAATGCGAAAATAATGCGCTGGGCATTTCTGCCAAGTGTATATTCCTTTAAAGTCGAATACATTCCAGGGAAACAAAACGTTGGGGCAGACTTCATGAGTAGGACTTGCACAGAGATGGAGGGGGGAGATGAGAGGGAAGAGGACAGACACCCTGAAGCTACGGATATAGGAAATTTATTTCCATAACGTAGACATGGAGTGCTTCCATATCTTAAGGGGGGACGTCCTGTCACATAGAAAGTTATGTTCTATAAATTGTCTACATTTTCCTCTTTCTTCCACTCGGGTCCTCTAATTTTTTTCTGTCACTCTTTACCCTTTTTCATATATATTTTTTTTCGCATTCGTTAGTTTGCGAATAATATTTTCTTTTCCCATTCGATATTTTACCGTCTTTCTTTCTCATACTGGGATACGTAATTTTATTACATAGATGTCAGTCAGACGTTAAGTGCGATTTAGTTGCAGTCCATCTCAGACATCGAGCCGACTTGGGTCTGCACCTTCAGATGACACGACACTCCTGAGTTAGATTCTCGACGTAAACGCGTGAGAATGCTAGGAGAGAGCCGACACCCGTCTGCATTTTCAACGGCCAACAAGTAGTTGCATCGGCCAAACGCTTAAGCAGGAGCGAATATTTACACCTTATAGTCGCAGTTTCAGACATCTGTCGTCTGGAAATCCCAGCTGACACGGCTCACTGTTGGCCGGGTCAGCGCGAGGTGCGGAAATGCAGAAGTGTCAGTTATGTAAGACGTCTAGTAATGGTAATGTTAAACGTAAGGTGTTGTACACGGGAAAGGGGAGATGATTTGGGAGTTTGAGAAAATGTGGGATTGTTTGCCCCTGTTTTCAAATATCCACCCAGGAGCTGAAATCGGATTTCATTGTCAGTCTCCAACATCTCCAGTAGACGGAACACACGTGCTTAGCGAATGAAGCTTGTATAGTAAATTTCATAGTTCTCGTCAGATTTGTGACGAGCTTCTAAATACCTATCTAGTGAATTATCCTAGTCGTGGCGTTACCGTAGTGCTGTGGTGAGATTAATAAAATAGATATCTAGTATTTTGGAAAGTGATTTAGTGTTAATATCGCCTATTTCATTCTAAACTAGTCCTGTGTCCAGAGTGCTTAAATTATAGTTTGTATTATTTTCTAGTGACGCATACAGTGGAAATACATAATAAATTATATCTTTAGCTTACTAAAAAATGTAGCTATAATGAAGTTAATTTTACTGCTAAGAAATCAGACGAGATCATATTTTTCT
Organism: Oreohelix idahoensis; assembly: GCA_024509875.1. Taxonomy (NCBI): domain Eukaryota; kingdom Metazoa; phylum Mollusca; class Gastropoda; order Stylommatophora; family Oreohelicidae; genus Oreohelix; species Oreohelix idahoensis. The sequence goes on along the minus strand of JAMPIV010002123.1, from coordinate 59,479 downwards.
AAACTAACTTACAAATGCTAGAAACCTCATGAGATGTTGACGGAACACGCACGTGTTCCTAAATTCATGGGGATTGATGATTTTTTTAAAATATAACTTACTTTACGGGAAATTTAAATGATAAGTCAAGCAGTACACTTGCGGTTTAATAATGTAAGTTATAGTGGGTACATATTGTAAAATTATTTGATATGTGTTCTTTCTTTTATATAGTGAAACGGTGGTACCCAACTTTACCAGCGTTCTAGTACGTGAACTTTATTTGGGAAGAAACAAATCACTTTCATTACCTGAACTGTAACAGTTAAATGAAGTAAGAGGCCTTCGCGCCAGAATTAATTCTTCCAGAATAACTCTTCAGTACAATTCAGCCCGTTGTGGCAAGCAAAGATCAGAAACATTCCGACAGAGTTTTGACTAGTACTGTGGTGACCAAATATAGTAACTTCCTGAAAGTAGACACCGATCTGACATTCCTTAAATTCTAGAAACCAAAGCTAATGACATTGTGCTCTGCTAACTTTCGTGCCTGGACAATATTTTATGTGACTTAATCAGACATTCGAAAAATTAGAACACCCAACGAATCGTTCCCTGAGAGTTTAGTACGTCTTTTGGAACTGGGGATTTCTTGGTCAAGGACTGCATTTTCGGGTCTGTGTGAAGGTCCTAGAATTGAGTATGTTCCCAGAGGCAGCGAGCAAAGTTGTGAGTATAACTGTGTATCCATGTCCATGGCTGAATGAATGAGTGTACGCAGATCAGAGTGTTATTTTACAGTTATAGATTGTCACCCATTTACTGTCTTAATTCTTTTTGTTTAACCTGCAGAATTTGTTACTATTTGCTAGAGTTTCTTTACTTCTTAGGCTAAATCAGATTATTCAACTCTGTGCATACATTTACGAAAAAAGAAGAAAAATTCTTAGCCTCAACCCTACGTATCTGTCATGAATTATTCTAATCCCCATATATAAATTAAAACGTAAATGCAAAGCCTAACAAATAAATTTAATAAAAGGAAGAAGAATGGTAAAGAACAGTGCTGTCACAATGACTGTACTCGAAATCCCCCTTGTTTTCTACTTCGTCGGCAAATTGTAACGCCTTCACGTTGATAGTAAAAGCCTACTGTATTATTACCCGCTTTCTTCAATGAAACGTGTGCTGTATTTCTTGGAAAAACAGTGAGATACGCAAGCTGAACAATGACCTAATTTTAATATTTCATTCATTCCATTTTATATACGGCGTAACTAAAGACAGATGGACTAAAGGATAGAGAGAAGGGAGAGGCATAAAGCCGAACACGTGCAACACTAAACACGCGTCGCGCGATACACAATTGCTGCCATCACGCGTGTAAGGCCACATGCACTAACTTTATTTCAAATCGACAGTGATAAAATTCACTACCCTTCCCAGAGTTAGGTTTTTAAATCCTGAAAAACTCTTATTAGGAAAGATGACAATAGATGGGTTTACGTTTGAAAACATTACAGTACCCAGACAGCACATCTTCGAAACAGGAGGTAGAAGAAATTGCATATTTTGAACGCAGCCACTTAGCTCTTTTAAATTTGTATATTTGGGTTCCTTAGGGCTTGCTGACAAAGAATATGTAAAACGTTATGCAAATAGTCTAGGAATTAACAAGTTATAGCCAAAATAAAATGATGGTGCTGTCAGACAACACCCAAAATCAGAATCGCTCAGTGGTAGATTTTTTAAACCACCATTGTACGGGAAATGGGCCACAAGTTACATTTGAACTGATTGGCTGGAATGATATGTAAGGCTAAACACGATTAGTCGGACTATAAATGCTATCCTTGGTTGTTAGGGGAGACGTAGGAAGGTAAAATTTTTTCAAACACTTGTCGAAACGTGGCTCCATTGGCCAGACTCGCTGATATAATCACTTAGGAGCGTTAGTTCGAGACCACTAGTTCAAATAAGCTTGATAAAGCAACAGTGCGTTGAAGCCAGCTCATATTTTTTGCTAAATAAAAGCCTGGAACATAAGCAGATGGGAATTTGTGCCAGTATTTGTGCCAGAATTCATTGCTAGTCAACGTATCTGTGTATTTCCATGAATTGTGGTAGGTTTGAAATATTCACTATCTTTTAATGAAAATTGAATGTAAATTGTTAATTTATGCCTGTATATATGTGTAGTTCAGTAGCAAACATGATGTAAAGCCTATAATGCTCCAGCCTGAACAGAAGGTGTCGGAGGAAAGTAAAACGGCATGGAATGGCCAAACAGTACACAGACACCTAGATTATTGATTAGACAGAAATAATGCTGGAAGTGCAGAGGCGTGGTAACCATTAAGGAGGTTAATACTGGTATAAAGTATTTCAGATGAAGCTGACAGTTGGCCTAACGCTCTGAACTCAATGTTTGTGATGTATTGTGCTCAGTGTAGAACTAGAGTATCAATTAGTTATGAAGTAGAAGGTACATCCTTCTTGTTTTCAGGGACCGTGGTCTTGACGTTATTGAGCAGCACCTGGTCAGAGCTTTGCTGAATCCAGAGTCGGACAGCATACTCCTTGGTCCATTTAGCTATCAGTGAGGTGTCTCCAGAGCCCAGGGGAGAAATCGAGCAGAGGAGTCTTTTCCTGCCGCCATCACGCAAGATAAGCTGATGTGGCCAGCTGAGCTCAACATTATGTACCCCCATCTTAAAATGACAATGTAAAATACAACTAAGAGGGGAATTTAATTGTTTTAATATCAGGAACTGAGAACATCTCCAATACTAGTTCCAATAAAGACAAACTATTGAAGTCATGATGACAAATACCAACAGAGCTTGAACAAAACAAAACCAGTATTACCTCATATTACTACTACACAACTGACACACATAGGATACTTTTAATAATATATGTCACTACAATATTCATATTAATAAATTCTGTACATATACCTTGTAATTAAAATTGATTGTGATTCCTGGTTCCTTTGTATTTGAATCAGGACACATATTCATTCATGACAGCACTGAATACATATTGTTATTTGAAAAGTTATCAGTGACTCCTTTAAGATATCCTTGTAGAGTGTTTTATGTATGTGAGTGTCACAGTGTTGTCAAGTGTGGTGGAATAAATTAAATTGTTTATCTGTCTGTTGTTGTTATGACTTACACTTCATCATACACATACCCTAGACATATAACGTAGTCATCACACTATTCCAGAATAATTCTGACTGAGATATACATATGTGGCAGCAAGTAAGGTTATATATAATATACTACTCTTATTAGATATAGATACCTTCACAGCTGATCTCAGTCAGTACACTAAGTCCCCTATAAATATTTATAACATCCCACTTCACCACATATATTGGGGTCTCGCTCTTGGGATTTTTAATCTTTCCCTATTAAAAATATTGGGGGTAATTCACTTCAGGGAATATAAGAATTAAAAGGTATCCTTGGGTGGAATTAAATAAGGTTGAGCTCACGGTGCCTGTGTTGTCCATTAGATATATATTTAGAGATTGAATTGTTGGTTAGACATTGTATACATTTACCTGATAGACAATGGCGGAACTGGCCAAATTTCGATCTGCTGCTGTTCAGACTGCAAAAGAGTTAGGATCAGATGGGCAAGTTATGGTTGCCTATGTCACTACGGAATGTGACAAATTTATTGAACGCGAAGAAAGAAGGTTTGAAGCCGAAAGAAAGTTAGAGGCTGAAAAAGAAATTAAGAGGTTGCAGATTGAGGCTGAGGCTAAGAAATTGGAGGCAGAAAGAGAAGACAAAAGATTGGCTGCAGAAAGGGAAGAGAAGAAATTAGCTGCAGAAAGGGAAGAGAAGAAATTAGCTGCAGAAAGGAAAGAGAAGAAATTAGCTGCAGAAAGGGAAGAGAAGAAATTAGCTGCAGAAAGGGAAGAGAAGAAATTAGCTGCAGAAAGGGAAGCAGAAGAAAGAAGATTGAATGCAGAGAGGGAAGCAGAAAAGGAGGAGAAGAGATTACAAAGGGAACATGAGTTACGACTAAGGGAGTTTGAGTTTCAAGGCCATGCTCCTGAAAATGGTGCCAGTCCCTTTGCCTCTGATGCCACTGCTAGCCAAGGAGCCTCAACCTCAGCTATGAATTTTCATTTAGATCATTTTGTTGAGAAAGACGATGATATAGAGAGCTATCTAAATAGGTATGAACTATTAGCTACCACGTATGGGTTAGAGAGAGAAAGGTGGAGCTTAAAGTTATCTCAGGGACTTCGTGGGGCAGCTTATGAAGTTTTTGCAAAAATGAGCAGAGGTGATCAGGAAAATTATGACATGCTAAAGCAGGCTCTTTTGTTAAGATATGAAAAGAATGCAGAGTTTTATAGGAAAAAATTTAGGAATGCTAAACTACTGTCAGGTGAAACCTATCACCAGTTCTCTGCACGAATAGAGACATACTTGGAGAAATGGACTTCTCTGGGGAAAACCCAAGATCTTAAGGAAATGGTCCTTATAGAGCAACTAAGAGAGTCCATGGCTCCAGACCTGAGAAAGTTTCTCATGGAACAAGGTGCAGAGAGGCTGGATGAGTTGTTAAATGTTGCTGAAAGGTATCAAGCAGCTCAAGCAGAGGTAACAGGTAATAAAAAGAAACAAGTGGATAACTTTAGGGCACCACAGAACTTTAATAAATTTGATCCTAGGGATCAAAACAAAGGTAAGCACCAGTTTGATAGGCCACGGTATGAAAATAAAAATAAAATCCCACAATTCGATGAAAGGAAATATGATGAAAGAAAATCCTTCAACCAAGGAAAAAGGTGGTGTAAGAATTGTCAGAGGGACAATCATGACACTGACCGTTGCAGAAGGAAACCTGTGTATATGGCAACCCTTCAGGTCAGGTCGACCTCAAGACAGGAGGAGGATATTATGTTAGATATCACACCAGAAGAGATGAGGAAGGCACAGGCTGGGGATAAAACACTCAAGCCTTGTTTCAGAAAATTGTCAACTTGTCATACAACTCCAGGCAAGGGAGATTTTTACATGAAAAACAAGTTGATGTATAGGAAGACTGGAGCTAGATCCAAAGGTCAGGGACAGCTGGTACTTCCTAAAAGATATAGGGCAGACTTAATAAGGAGCCTACATGTGAAACCAGATGGGGACCATGAGAAGATAGGTACCATCATTCAAAAGGTGGCTCACAATTATTATTGGCCCAAAGCAAGATGGGACATTGAGAATTTTGTAGAAAGGTGTAGCATAGCACATGAGGGAACACCCACAAGTGGGAACATGGATCAGGACTTGGACACGCCACGGGGCAAAATTAGGCCTGATAATAAAAAGAAAAATAGATTTGATAAAGTGGACCAAATGGAATGGGAAGCCCCTTTTCACGGACAAGCTTCACTTAACTGTTTTACAATGGCCACTATGCGGAGAGTGCAAAAAGATGTCTTACCCCAGGATCAGCCGAAAATCCCTCAATCGGACTTAAACAAACTGGAGGAAGAGGATGTAGAGAGGAAATCTCTCATCAAGAATTTTAAGTGGGGAGAAAGCCCCAAGAGAAAAATTGGTAGCGGTCGTTTTGTGCATGATAATTCTGGGAAGAAAAATCATCACTATAGAGCTTCGAGTGGAAGAGACCATACCGGTGCATGGACAAATAGGTCCACAAAATTAAAGGTCCATATGTAGCTTTGTTAAGGACGTGGACTGATGAAAAAGCAGAGGAAAACATTACATCTTCATACCAATATGTGAATGAGCTGACCACTCGTTTAAAAACTGGCTGGAAACTTGCCAATGAAAATTTGAAACAAGCCAGGAAGAAACATGCTGCCTATTATAACAGGAAGGCGAAAGACAGAAATTTGGCTGTGGGAGAGAAAGTACTGCTTCTTTTGCCCGGGAGTCAGAATAAGTTACAGATTGGATGGCAAGGTCCATATACAGTTCTAGAGAAGGTGTCTAAAAACAAATTATAAGATAGATAAGAAGGGGAAAGAAAAAATCTATCATGTGAATCTCCTGAAGAAATATTTGGAAAGAGAACATCAGGAATAGACACACTTGTTGACCTTGTCCATCGCCATGGAGATGAAAAAGGAACCACTTTCATCATTTGAATATCCATTACACCCCTGTGAGACAGCAGCACAGGTGAAAATCAGTACACATTTAACGAAAACTCAGAAAGAAAGAGTGCAACAGGTTCTAAATAATCATGCAGAGGTGTTAACAGACCGACCAGGGCATACAAACCTATTGGAATATGATATGAAACTGATAGACCCCACACCTGTCTGTATGAAACCATATTCGATTCCGTTTGCTAAGGAGAAAGCTTTGAAGGAAGAGATAGACTATCTGTTGAAGGAAGGAATTATTTCGCACAGTGAATCTTCGTATAGTTCCGGTGTTGTACTCTTAAGGAAGCCCTCTGGAGAACATAGACTCTGTATAGATTACAGGAGACTGAATGCTATTACAGAAGGACAGGTGGATCCATTGCCGGATACAAATCAGCTGTTTGCCAGACTAAATAAAGCTAAATATTTCTCAAAAGTGGATCTGAGTAAAGGATACTATCAGATTCCAGTAAAGCCTGAGGTTAGACCATACCTAGCTTTTAGTACCTCAGAAGGACACTATCAGTTTAATAGATTGCCATTTGGATTGAAGAATGCGCCTAGTGTCTTCTCTAGAATGATGAGAAAATTATTGGACCCTCTGAATAATCCATGTATAACAAATTTCATGGATGATATCCTTATAGCAACAGAAACATTTGAGGAACACATTGACTCTCTGAACATGCTGTTTGATCGACTTAGGGAGGCAAATTTAACAGCCCGACCAACCAAATGTTGCGTTAGATGTAAAGAATTGGAATTTTTGGGACACACAGTTTATCAGGGAAACATGACCCCTGACCCAAAGAATTTAGAGAAACTACAGAAAGCCCCGAGACCACAAACCAAGAAGGACGTGAGATCCTTTGTCTCATTATGTGGTTTCTACCAGAAGTATATCAAAAACTTTAATTCCATATGTGCACCGTTAACTGATTTGACACGTAAAGGACATCCAGATCGCATTACATGGACACCACAATGTGAAATGACTTACCAAGAATTGAAGGAAAAGCTCACAAGTAAACCCATTTTGAAATTACCTGACTTAAGTCAAGAATTCATAGTAAGGACGGATGCAAGTAATATTGGGTTAGGTGCAACTCTACTACAGAAATCAGATGCATTGGATGGGGAATTAAGCCCAGTGGCATATGCTAGCAGAAAATTGAATAAAGCTGAAATCAATTACTCAACTAGCGAAAAAGAATGTCTTGCAGTAATATGGGCAATAAAGAAATTCAATATTTATCTGTATGGGAAGGCCTTTAAGTTGCAAACAGACCACAAACCTTTATCGTTTCTAGCACAGGCTAGGCATGAGAACTCTAGGTTACTCCGATGGTCTTTACTTTTGGCTCCATATAATTTTAGCATTGAGTATATATCTGGAAAAACAAATTTGGGAGCGGATTTTTTAAGCCGCCATCCGTGTGATGAGAATCACCGTAAAACCCAGAAATAATAATAAATTTCTCTATGTGTATATAGAATAAAGGACTGACATATAATGTCTGTTTTAAGAGGGGAGATGTCATGAATTATTCTAATCCCCATATATAAATTAAAACGTAAATGCAAAGCCTAACAAATAAATTTAATAAAAGGAAGAAGAATGGTAAAGAACAGTGCTGTCACAATGACTGTACTCGAAATCCCCCTTGTTTTCTACTTCGTCGGCAAATTGTAACGCCCTCACGTTGATAGTAAAAGCCTACTGTATTATTACCCGCTTTCTTCAATGAAACGTGTGCTGTATTTCTTGGAAAAACAGTGAGATACGCAAGCTGAACAATGACCTAATTTTAATATTTCATTCATTCCATTTTATACACGGCGTAACTAAAGACAGATGGACTAAAGGATAGAGAGAAGGGAGAGGCGTAAAGCCGAACACGTGCAACACTAAACACGCGTCGCGCGATACACAATTGCTGCCATCACGCGTGTAAGGCCACATGCACTAACTTTATTTCAAATCGACAGTGATAAAATTCACTACCCTTCCCAGAGTTAGGTTTTTAAATCCTGAAAAACTCTTATTAGGAAAGATGACAATAGATGGGTTTACGTTTGAAAACATTACAGTACCCAGACAGCACATCTTCGAAACAGGAGGTAGAAGAAATTGCATATTTTGAACGCAGCCACTTAGCTCTTTTAAATTTGTATATTTGGGTTCCTTAGGGCTTGCTGACAAAGAATATGTAAAACGTTATGCAAATAGTCTAGGAATTAACAAGTTATAGCCAAAATAAAATGATGGTGCTGTCAGACAACACCCAAAATCAGAATCGCTCAGTGGTAGATTTTTTAAACCACCATTGTACGGGAAATGGGCCACAAGTTACATTTGAACTGATTGGCTGGAATGATATGTAAGGCTAAACACGATTAGTCGGACTATAAATGCTATCCTTGGTTGTTAGGGGAGACGTAGGAAGGTAAAATTTTTTCAAACACTTGTCGAAACGTGGCTCCATTGGCCAGACTCGCTGATATAATCACTTAGGAGCGTTAGTTCGAGACCACTAGTTCAAATAAGCTGGATAAAGCAACAGTGCGTTGAAGCCAGCTCATATTTTTGCTAAATAAAAGCCTGGAACATAAGCAGATGGGAATTTGTGCCAGTATTTGTGCCAGAATTCATTGCTAGTCAACGTATCTGTGTATTTCCATGAATTGTGGTAGGTTTGAAATATTCACTATCTTTTAATGAAAATTGAATGTAAATTGTTAATTTATGCCTGTATATATGTGTAGTTCAGTAGCAAACATGATGTAAAGCCTATAATGCTCCAGCCTGAACAGAAGGTGTCGGAGGAAAGTAAAACGGCATGGAATGGCCAAACAGTACACAGACACCTAGATTATTGATTAGACAGAAATAATGCTGGAAGTGCAGAGGCGTGGTAACCATTAAGGAGGTTAATACTGGTATAAAGTATTTCAGATGAAGCTGACAGTTGGCCTAACGCTCTGAACTCAATGTTTGTGATGTATTGTGCTCAGTGTAGAACTAGAGTATCAATTAGTTATGAAGTAGAAGGTACATCCTTCTTGTTTTCAGGGACCGTGGTCTTGACGTTATTGAGCAGCACCTGGTCAGAGCTTTGCTGAATCCAGAGTCGGACAGCATACTCCTTGGTCCATTTAGCTATCAGTGAGGTGTCTCCAGAGCCCAGGGGAGAAATCGAGCAGAGGAGTCTTTTCCTGCCGCCATCACGCAAGATAAGCTGATGTGGCCAGCTGAGCTCAACATTATGTACCCCCATCTTAAAATGACAATGTAAAATACAACTAAGAGGGGAATTTAATTGTTTTAATATCAGGAACTGAGAACATCTCCAATACTAGTTCCAATAAAGACAAACTATTGAAGTCATGATGACAAATACCAACAGAGCTTGAACAAAACAAAACCAGTATTACCTCATATTACTACTACACAACTGACACACATAGGATACTTTTAATAATATATGTCACTACAATATTCATATTAATAAATTCTGTACATATACCTTGTAATTAAAATTGATTGTGATTCCTGGTTCCTTTGTATTTGAATCAGGACACATATTCATTCATGACAGCACTGAATACATATTGTTATTTGAAAAGTTATCAGTGACTCCTTTAAGATATCCTTGTAGAGTGTTTTATGTATGTGAGTGTCACAGTGTTGTCAAGTGTGGTGGAATAAATTTAATTGTTTATCTGTCTGTTGTTGTTATGACTTACACTTCATCATACACATACCCTAGACATATAACGTAGTCATCACACTATTCCAGAATAATTCTGACTGAGATATACATATGTGGCAGCAAGTAAGGTTATATATAATACACTACTCTTATTAGATATATATACCTTCACAGCTGATCTCAGTCAGTACACTAAGTCCCCTATAAATATTTATAACATCTCACTTCACCACAGTATCTATAACTCTTTGGGCCATCATCTGTTCTCTTAACGGGGCTGTGAGCTAAACCTAGAGTAAGATTTTAACGGGCTATCATCCTTGTAGCATTTTCTTAAATTTTATGACTATTTGTATATGTTTTTCCTTGATGTAATTTTTTTTGGTGTTGTGAGAAATTTTGATATGATAACACTAATCAACAAATTTTCAAAAGTTATTTGTACCAGAAATTAAATATACCATTTCTTATTGATTTTGACATGCTGATTTCAAATATCATAATGAAATTCACCAATTGGCTCTGGGTTTTTTTTAAATGATGAATTTACATTACAGTAATACAAATAATGTATGCTTGTTTAATTCTTTGGGGTGAACAGCTAGTCTTTCTACTTTAGCATTATAAAAATTGTGGTTACATACTCAATTAATTGATATTTCAACATAAAATGATAGAAAAAATAAAAACATTATTTAAAGTTCACATATCATGTTTTAAAAAGGCACATTTGAACCCATTCCGTCATTATTCAGTCACTGTTCGAGCTCTCTTTCCTTGCTTCTTGTAGTCAATCGATGAGGTGTCTCTTGTCACAGTCCAACAGTAATCAGCAAGCATTGAAGGGCTCCAATTGCCTTGTTACCTTGTCTCCATAGCAGCAATATCCTGGTGAAATCGTTCACCATGCTCATCACTGACCGCTCCACAGTTTGACGTAAAGAAATCCAGATGAGAATCCAGAAAATGAATTTTCAGAGACATGTTGCAGCCAAGACTCTTATACTTCAGAAGGAGATTTTCTACAATTTCATTGTAATTATCAGATCTGTTGTTTCCAAGAAAATTGTCCACCACTGACTTAAATGCTAGCCATGCTGCTTTTTCCTTGCCATGCAACACGCAGAGAAACTCGTCATCATGAAGAAGTTTTCGAATTTGCGGACCAACAAATACTCCCTCTCTTATTTTAGCTTCACTCAGTCTTGGAAATTTTCTGATGAGGTATTTGAAATCCTCATCTGTTTTCTCCATTGCCTTGACAAAGTTTTTCATGAGACCCAGCTTAATGTACAAGGGTGGCAACAAAATCTTGCTAGTGTCGACAAGTGCTGGGTTCTCAACGTTCTTGCTGCAATGACTGCCTGATTGGCCAACGTCTTCTGATGTAATGGTCACTTCGTGCACGGCTATCCAACTCACAGAGAAAGCAACAGTACTTGGTGTATCCACCCTGTAGTCCAAGCAAAAGAGCGACCACTTTTAAGTCACCGCAAAATGACCAATGATGATGATCGTAGTTTATTCACTTCAAAAGCTGCTTAATGTTTTCATAAGTTTCTTTCATATGAACTGCGTGACCAACTGCAATTGACGGTAACACATTACCATTATTCAACAAAACATCTTTAAGACTCGTCTTGGATGAATCAATGAAAAGCCTCCACTATTCCGGTATGTAATTGATTTTGAGGGCTGCCATTAAACCAGAAATGTTGTGGCACGCAGAAAGGTCACCCTCTTTGAAAAAGAATGTAATAAGCGGCTTCTGGCGGTTCCTATACACAGAAATTGTAACATCTTCTGCCAGGAGATTCTACTGTTGCAATCTGGAACCCAAAAGCTCCGCCCTGTTCTTCGGTAAATTCAGATCTCTTACAAGATAATTCAGTTCACCTTGGGTTATTAAGTGTGGTTTAATGGATGTAGTTTGCTCAAAATCTGGATCGCTTGAGGTTGATGGTTCAGGACCACCAATGTCCTCTTCTTCATCAGTGGAAGCAGCTGAAAATTATTCTGGCACTTTGGGAACTGGTAGGTCATCGCCATGTGGTACTGGACGTATTGCAGAGGGGATTTTTGGATATTCCAGAGTCCATTTTTTCTTCTTTGATATGCCTTTCCCAATTGGAGGGACCATGCAAAAGCAACAGTTGTTGAGATGATCAGTGGGCCCTCTCCAAATCATTGGGACTGCAAAAGGCATAGCTTGCCTTTTGCCAGTCAACGACAGTTTAAGATGTGCTAACATGTATTGCAGCATATGTGTGGTGCCCAGCTCTTATCTTGATCTATTCTGCAGCCAAAATACAAACGGTACGCCTTCTTAATCACTTTAGTTATATTTTGTTTTTGTGATACAAATGTCACCTCACCACATATATAACAGAAATTATTAGCACTGTTCACACATGTCCTAGGCATTTCTAACTACGATACTTTTGATAAGGACAAGTGCACTAACTAATGGCAAAATTTTATCAAAGATAAGATATTTATACACAAAGGTGATGTAATCATAGGTAGGATTGCATCATCAACTTCTAGTTACATTTTTATTGGTCATTAGAAAAAAATTAGGCAATCGCCCGCAACAGTTGCGTCATATATATAAAGTTAAAGTTAGTTGCTTATCCTTTACAGGACGTGGCAATCAACCCCAGCTTTTATTGGCTGTTTATGATTTTTCTAGGCAATTTTTTTTCATTCAGTAGTTTGCCATTGCTTTCTGAACGGTACGGCGCTTATACCATTGTTAAAAATCCACACAAAGCGATCTGCTACCAAACCGCCTGCAGCAGGTTTCGAACCTGGTATATCTGGATTATGAAACTGCGTTCATATCCATTAGGCCACAGATATATAAATTGACCGTAATTAAATAAACTAGTAGCATATATCTTGAAAACTAGAGCCAATCAACATTTTTTAATGTCATTTTCGTTTTCATCACACCAAAATTAGTTAAGATCAGCTATTTTCATTTCTGGTACATTTTGGTTGTTGACTAGTGTAATTAAAATATCTCTCTTGAACAAAAAAAAAATCAGTGCGTTGGTCAGCTCGATCCCAATTATCTGTATAATCATTGTTATAGTTTTCCCACGTCTGTGTGTTTACCTGTAGTCACGTGTATGTGCGTGCCCGTGAGTAGATAGAGATATATATATATATATATATATATATATATATATATATATATATATATATATATATATATATATATATATATATATATCTGTGTTTAGACTGTCTGACGCCTTTAAAAGCGGTCGTAGAAGATAGGAGAGAAAGACAAGATTATCTCGATTCTCAAAGACAGCCTCTATATCACATTCTATCATCTCACGTGTGGAAATTCCATTGCTTCTCACCAACTCACACTGTGTCTATCACTCATTCCAACCTATTCAGAAGGGACCAAACCCAAGTCTTAATACTCCTATCTAAAATCTACGACAGTAATGAATGGTGAGTGTTGGACGATGGTGATTATGGTTATGTATTTACATCCAGTTGATAGTATTTTTAGAAGTTTAAACTTAAACAAAAAAAAAGTCCCCATGGGATCTTTAACTTTTTTAAAAATACCAAAATTGTTCTCTCACTGTTATTAATTATACTAGTCTGTCTCTTATGTTCTAATCACTAATTTATTATCAGCTGACTGAGGAATGTCTCACATTAGCCACCGGAATAGTCACTATCAAACTCAGCTTTTAAATCAGCACTTGTCCAGATTTGGGTTGACACATCACACTGTTTGTCTGAAAGTCACACTTCAGTCCAATCCCAGCAATCAGGGGGAAAAAAGCTCTGGAACACTTCAACCTCTGGGCTCTTGTTATGGTTAGATAGCAGGATCGAGGGTCCACGTGACTTCAGGGTTATGACAATTTTAATATAGAACCTGGAACGAAGAATATTGAGTGGCTAGGCAATGTCATGGAGACCTATTACATCCTATGGTGTGATGAGATGAGGGTGTTATCAGATGTCTGCATGTATGATAAATGATACATGGCTGTGTAGGATTTAGATATAGGGAGACAGACTGGTGTCTACTGCAAAACATTGTCTCAAATACAATAATACATGAATAATCAAAGCAATATGAATATATGGACAGGGTGGAACCTTTTCTTTCCTCACCTACATGCCAAGTCAGTACTGGTCTTGCTGGTAGGTTATATACCCAGACAAAACCAGAATGTTTAAATTTAGCCCTGACAAGGACTGTGGTGGTTATATTTTAGGTTTTCCAATTTTCAGCAATCATATCCACACAAACAATATGTCCGATACATTCACAACACACCAAAATCTGAAATAAAATTGATATTAGTCATATAAATCTTCATAGCAAACCTACACACCCTCTAAGATCGCTTCCAAGCTCTTACGAAGACTGTAATTTTCGAAGAATGTCTGCCTTTCATGCAGTGGTAAATGACGTAGTCTAGACAGCACTCTACTTGCCTTAGGGCTGGGTTTTAGCTGTGTGTAATTTTGAACTGAACGTTCTCGCCTTATATATTGTAAGCGCGGGCGTCCGAGGGAGCAGGTAAGGTTTGCCTCTACTCATCACTGAAAATCTTTTTCATTTTGGGTATTATGTGCAACTGTCCCATCAATAGTTCCAATACACACTCAACCAAGTTTATCCAGCACGTTGTCTTATATTTCCTTTATCGTCATTTATATATACTTAAACCTACAATCGAGTATTGCAGGTATTTACTACAAATTTATTTAGTTTAGCACTAGGTTAGACCTGTAATGTGAAAGTCAGATAAAACTGTAAATATCTTAATATATGCATACTTCTTACAACTTTCCTTTCGGATTTCCATTCCTGCATATCCTTTCTGTGAAAAGCTATCACCTTTTTTATAATTCACTGCTAATTAGTCTCAGTTCACAAGAAATTGTGTCCTTACCTTTCGACACTTAGCTTCGCCATTGTAAATTTTCCATCCTTGCCTTCCTCCTATAACATAAACGAATGCCCATGCGTGACCGCTCCTATTTTTAGAATGATAAGTTACACGGTATCCGTTTTGTTTACATGAAAATCAAGGTTCTTGTCGAAACCATCACAATTCATTCTTTCACTGTTCGTTCTATCAGTCCATTAACTAAACGTGTTTTTGCACACTTTGCTACAGGACCCCTGAAGGAAAACGAAAGAGAGGCCGACCAAAAACAACTTGGCGGAGGACTGTGGAGGCTGAGATGCAAAGAACGAGCTAATATATCTACCAGAGTTGGGGTAATGTACGAAGGATGGCCACCGACCGAGCAAAGTGGAATCAATTTGTTGTTGCCCTACAAGACGCCACAAGGCGTAATGGCCACTGACTGCTTTGACGGTCGGCGGCTAAGGATCAAAGAAGAAGAAGAATGACTAAATATTATAAATTAATATTTGCCATTCACGAGACCAATCTCAATCCTCAACAACGTTTTTCTATCCCTTGTCACGGATAGCCTCCCCTTAGCTTTGCAGTAGTGGTCCACCAGTGGCCAAAACTCAAGAGTATCTAAAATGGGTCTTCAAAGGTGTCTACCTTCGCGTAAGATTACTCTTGTCAGAGTTGTAGATAGAAGGGTAATGACGTTTCTATCCCACGGGAGAATTCATAAGATATTTCCGAAGTCAAGAACAATGCTGCACTGGCAGCGCATTTTGTTAACTTATATCGGTTCGCCGCATCAAATGAAGAATTAAGCAATAGTTTTAGCCCATTCAAGCCCCCAGCTGATGTAAATCCAGAAAAATTCCTTTTTATAAATATTTGCTCTATAGATGTAAATATATGTCTAGATGTATATATATATTAAAGAGTCTTGCTCATACGCTTGCTTGAATACCTATAATAAGTGAATCAACAATGATTGTTTAGTTTTAAAATAACATGTAACACATTTTATAATCAATTAGTTTTAGCTGGTTAAAATAGCGATGAAATTATGATGAATTTTAGTTGTAAATCAATTATTGTCTTCACTGAGACTTAGGTGAGGAGTTTAAAGAAAAATATTATTGTCCTTTTGCTATTTCTGGTAATCAGAACTGAACTGATCTAGGTGAGTCCTGCAGCCGTGGTTTCGTTTCGTCAGTTCTTCTGTGATGATGACCCGTCACAGTCTGATAGCTTTGTTCTACGAACAGTGATAGCTTCGTTCCACGAACTTTAGACAAAATATAAAGAACAAATGCCTCTGCTAAGTACATTTGTTGGCTGCAAATTAACAGGCGCATTGTCTCGCTGTTCACCCACCAATGTTAGCCTCTCTGAATAATTAAATCCTTGAGCATACACAGCGTAGCTCAGGGAAGATGATTAGAAATCGCAAATATTCTTCTGGGTATTAAACTGGGAAAATATGTGATTGGACAGCGCGAGCAATGATTCGCCTGAATTACAATTAGCAAGGTACTTATATCTCACAAAAGGATATTATACGCTTTAGGCAAACGTGATGTAATCATCACTCATCAATGCTCCATTCGGAGTCTGTGGTCGCTGCTGCTTTCGCGTTTCTGAGCGAATTAGCATAAAAAAAACTTCAGCGATAGCTGTGGTGTTTACGAATTTACTATTTTCATATGTTGAGGTTGCTATCCTAATATATAACCACTTTAGCAAGGAAAACATGTCAAATTTACATTTGTAAAATAAATGTTTACACTTACCCCTAAGTAACTTTTCGGAACACAACCTCATGGCACAGTTAGAATGGTCACTAGCAACTTGATGCTTTCGAATCACTTGGTCTTGGAAATGTTAGTATTTCTCTTATGACGGGTGATCTGATTCCTTAGGTCTCCAGTCTTTGTATTTAAAAATGCGGGTTTACTTGTAAGTTTCAAAGTTGCACACATACTTCGACCTTGGTCCTTTAAGTTTCCAGTCGTATTTATAAATGCGGGTTTATTTTTACAAGTTTTAAAGTTGCCCAAATACTCTGATCTGTCAGTTATAATTTTGGAATCTTTATTCCGATCCTTCTCTTTCTGGCTCTGATGAATTGCTAGCTTGACGTGGCAATGCAGTCTAATCTGTGACTCCGATTTCGCTAGATTATATTTCCATCTCTCAGTTCAAATCCCAGTGGTACTTCCGACGAATTTGCCAATGAGAACCATTGTGTATTCCGGCTCTCACTTTACACCAATCCAACCTCTTTTGCACTATGTGGGTAGGGGTGTTATATCATACTTTCCCCCGCGTGTTTTAAAATATTACATTTTAAAATTAAAATTCAAACGCGTGACCTCTTTCTAAATAATGGCGTAATGCTTCCGACTGCATTATTTATGCAAAACTCATAAGCACATCTGTGCACTCATTTCCTGGGAAGCCGTGGAACACAAAATAATAAGAACTACTTTTAAAACAGCTAAAAATAACAGAAATGTAAACGTCATCCAGTGTTATGCACCAACTAATGCCATAGAAGAGCCTGTGAAAGAAGTATTTTATACCAGACTGCAAGATATTATGGAGAAAATAAAAAGAAATGACATCACAATTTTGATGGGTGACATGAATGCAAAGATATGTACAGTCAACACCGGCTTTGAAAAGAAGTCATGGGAAAACATGGGCTAGGAATAATGAATGAAAATGGGGAACTATTCTCAAACTTCTGTGCTTCAAATCAACTGGCTATAGGAGCAAGCATGTTTCCACATAAGAGAATACACAAGGCAACATGGATGATATCACCAGACCATAGAACAGAAAATCAGATTGATCATATATGCATAAACAAGAAGTTTAGATCGTCATTGCACGATATAAAGGTATATAGAGGAGCAGATGTGGCATCAGATCACCACCTTCTGATAGCCAAAATAAAATGAAACTCAAGAGATATGAACAATGCATAGTTATAGACAGCAATTTGATGTAGGACATCTAAGAAATCAAGAAACAAGAGACAAATTTACGGTCAAAATATCCAACAAATTCCAAGTTCTCCAAGAGCTGGAAAATATGATGAATGCAGAAGACTAATCAAAACTATGTGGAATGAGACATGTAAAGAAATACTGGGGAAAAGGGAACGACAAAAAAATGCATGGATAACAACATAAACCATCAATAAGATAGAAAAAAAAAACAAGAAAGAAGATTTAAACACACGCAAAACCAGAAGTTCCAAAGCCAAGGCTCAAGAAGTGTACACAGAAGCAAACAAAGAAGTAAAAAGAAGTATCAAAAGAGACAAGAGGAAATGTATTGAGGAGTTTGCAAGAGAGGCAGAAGATGCTGCAGCCAAAAGAAATATGAGAGAACTCTATAACAGCACAAAGAAGCTAACGGGGAAATACAAGCAAACAAGTTGCCTCATAAAAGACAAGAATGGAAAACTGCTCAGCAATATACAAGAGCAAATGAAGAGGTGGACAGAATATTTTTAGGACCTTCTCAATAGACCAGCTCCACAAAACCCCCCGGACATCCAGCCAGCAGAAGAAGAGCTACAAATTAACTGTGAAAGACCAACGAAGGAAGAAATAAAGATAGCCATAAAGTTTCTACAGCTGTACATTAATTTCGTTGATTTTGAAAAGGTTTTTGGCAGTATACATAGGGACAGTTTATGGAAAATACTGAGGGCTTATGGAATTCTAAGCTGCAGAGTGTCAATCATAAAAAAGCCTTTATGCCAACTTTATGCGTAGTGTTGGGCAGAGCAACCTAACCTTTGAGATGAAGACAGGAGTACGACAAGGATGCCCCTTATCAACCACTCTATTTTTAACAGTCATAGACTGGGTGATGCGCCAGACAACAGAGGGCAGTCCAAGAGGAATGGTCTACGTTTTCTACATTGGAAGATCTGGAATATGCAGATGACATTGCACTACTAGCACATTCACATCAACACACCCAGGAAAATACGGATAGACTTAATAAGTTTAGCCAGCAAATGGGCCTGAACATCAATCTAAAAAAGACAGAGGTCAGGAAACTCAATGTGAGCAACCCCTAGCCCATAATAGTAAGGAATCAGCAACTGGAACAGACAGACACCTTCACATACCTAGGATGCATAGTAACACCAGATGGTGGAGCAAGCAAAGACATCAACAACAGAATGAACAAAGCAAGAACAGCCTTTTTTAGACTAAACAACATCTGGAAGTCCTCAGTACAACACAAGCACAAAACTAAGATTATATCAAAGCTGTGTGCTTCTCTATGGTGCGAAATGCTGGAGAGTAACAGAGAAGGAAATGTCGAAATTGTCCTCTTTTCACACAACCTGCCTAAGAAAAATTCTCCGAATCTTTTGGCCGAATACCATCACAAGATCTGCTTTCTCGGAGCAAGCAAGAGGACATGTACACCATCATAGCTGGCAGACGCTGGTTGGGTTGGCCATGTCCTAAGAAGTGACCCCGATGCCATCACAAGAACAGCTATGGACCCCAGAAGGAAAACGAAAGAGAGGCCGACCAAAAACAACTTTGCGGAGGACTGTGGAGGCTGAGATGCAAAGAATGAACCAGAATTCACTGTACGAATGATGGCCACTGACCGAGCAAAGTGGAATCAATTTGTTGTTGCCCTACAAGACGCCACCAGACGTGATGGCCACTGACTGCTTTGACGGTCGGCGGTTAAGGATCAAAGAAGAATTGCACTCTTGTGAACAATGAAAAGCGTTCACAATGTGTTTTGTGGTTCAAAGTACTCTCTGTCTAATGTATGCTGCCTAGCAAATTGAAGTGCCATTTAGAAAGTGTTCTTAAGAATGACGTGGGCAAACCAAGAAAATATTTCTCTAGAAAGCTGAGTCAAATGAAATAACAAAAATCAGCATTTTCTAAGCAGGCGACAATCTCGAGTAAAGCTCTTCTAGCGTCCTACAAGGTAGCATAACGGGTAGCAAAATGTAAGAAACCTTATACGATTGTAGAAGAACTCGTTTTACCGTGTGCTATTGATATGGTGTCCATTATGGTTGGAGAGTCCGTGGGAAAACAGCTTTTGCCCATTCCTTTGTCGGACAAAACAATCAGCCGTCGAATTCAAGATTTAGCAGAGGAACTTAAGTAACAGATTATAGAAAAAATGAGGGGGAAGGACTTTGCTTTGCAGCTAGATGAGGCCACTGATAGCAATAGAGATGCTCATTTAATCTGTTATGTGCGATTTGTTGATGAAAAAACGAAATGGTGGAAGATCTTCTTTTTGTAAGTACATAAATGCAGGTACGACAGGCAAAGATTTTTTATTACTGGAGTCGAGAATCTCTGGTTAGTATATCTAACCTGAGACTAATTTTTACGTTAGTATCCCTTTTTTCTTGTACAATGACAGGTGTCCACTCACCATTCAGGCAGATACTCGCCGTCTTCGGAGGGTACCCATTAGAGCTGGGTCGGCTCAGGAGCCGCCAGTCCCTGGTCGACGACACTTCTTTTAATTTTTCGCCCAGGGCTCGAATTAATCCTTTGGAAGTCTCGGTCGACGACACTTCTTCAAATGATCTCGCCCGGGCTTGAAGATATTTTTTCTATAATTCAAGGACACTTATCTCAACTCAGTGTTCATTTTGAAAAATACTTTCCTGAAAACTGTGACAGGTTTCAGTGGGTTCAAAATCCCTTCAGTAGTGATGCTCATTCGGACTTCAGTACTGCAGAAGAGGAAGAACTAATAGAACTTTCATCAGACTCTTCACTACAAGCGAAATTTCCATCCATGGCATTGCGAAAATTTTGGGATTCAGTAAAACAGTTCTCAAGCTTGAGCAAGAGAGCACTGAAGATATTAATTCCTTTTGCAGCCTCCTATCTCCGCGAGGCTGGGTTTTCAGCAGTGGCTGTCATAAAAACCAAGTTCAGATCAAGACGACGTGGTGAAGGAAATGAGGGTAGCTGTATCTCAATTTGTGCCAAGATTTGACAAGCTGTGTAACAACAAGCAAGCTCAAGTTTCACACTGAGGTGACTGGTACTTTATTCATCATTTTGTTTTTAGTTTTACAGTACACGTTTTTTGTTATGAAGATAGAATCATGAGTGCAGTATATCCGTGAATGATTTTCAGACATCAAAATTAATGTTAGAAAGAAACTATTGTATCTGTGCTGTTTTCTTTTTTATAGTAATGGTTTTCAAAGTGCACTTTGTGTATTTATTTTCTTGTACGTGTAATTTTTTCACAGATTGTCAAATTTGAATTAAATTAAAAATTACATACAAAAATTACATTGCTTAAAATCCTTTCCAAATGTGACGTATAATGGAAATATAGCTACAGTATCCGACAGCCTTTCGTGACCTCATGGCGTTCTATGATTCGTTAGCAAAGTCAAGCATTTGACAGCCTGCATTACTCACCTTTAATCTATGCCCTAAAGTGTGAAAAGTAACATCCTCTAGAGATCATAATAATATAATGTATATAAACTGCGTCTTCTCAAATCAGTTATCAGTTGTCGCTCAGAATTTTTCGGAGTCTAAACACGTAGTCTAGAACCATTCTGATGGATGTGTTAATAGTTTCCTGGGGATTTCATTCTGATTCGTGGTAATATAAATTTGTGCTTAAGCGTGACTAAATGTGTTAAGTTTTACCATTATAATTCACCGTGATTTCTTAGCGATAAAACTAGGAATATAAATAACGCGTAGCTATTTGTTTACCAGTTTTTCAGTTTTAATGATAATTTTACATTTTTTTCATAATGTTCTATATTCTCGCAGACCTGATCAAACGGCGACCTGAGGTCTATTTTGGTCCTTTTTTCTTCGTTTACTGAGCGATTAATGTGGTCTTATTCTTGGCTTACACGTCCTCAATTTCATTTGTGAACAGGATTGGCCAGATGGACACATAACTATTTTAATAATAAATTTTAACTGGACTTACAAATACCCAGATATATTTTTTTGCAATTTATCAGCCCACTGGGGTGTGAAAGATATAACAGTTCTCCCGACTTTTGACAGTCGTATCAGCTGATTTATCCAGCAAGTTACGCTGTTTCAAAATCGATATTCACCACAGAGACAGCCGATAGGATTTACCACCATCGTCAATTAACATTAATTAAGTTTTTTTTAGCAACCAGATGTTTTCCTTAGTACTGTGAACACCAGATCTCGGTTCTACATTAACTATTCGAGGTGACATTTGTTGATTCAGGAATACACCACCAAATTTGGCGCCCCCTCCTAAAAATCATTTATTATAGAGGGTGGACTGGGGCCGACTTGGATAATACCCCTGACACTATATATATTCAGGAACCATTGTAATTCCAACGGGATATATTACCCAGATTAAGTAAGCGTGATTGAAGGGCCGCGTATGTAGTAGAGAGTGAATATTTTCTATGTTACAAGAAAAATTTTACCATCTGTATTCTGTTTAACTATTGTTTTGTTTAAATTTTACTGGATAGCATTTAGTAGGAACTTTGTTCTTTTCTTCACTGTCTATGCTATAACATAGTGCTAACCTTTGACCTATAGGGTTATTAACTTGCTGGGTTCTTCTCTCAATAAGGGGGAGGGCACATGTACTCTGATTAATTCTCTATGCATGAAATTCTTATTTTATTTTATCTTTCTTTAGATATTCGATGTTGTAAAGTTTAAATGATAACAAACAACAAAAAGAACTTAACTTTGTGTGTTGGTCAGACCCATACCCAATTTAACATAGTTTTTTTTAACGTTTGTATGTCTTGCTGTCACATAGCTGTGTGTGTATGTTTAGTGAAACTTATATTTCTAGATATAGGGAGGTGCAAGATTGTCTTATACTAAAAGATAGTCGTATAGATAAGAGAAAATACTCATTCCAGAGACAGATCTTTGTCGTGAAGTCGAATTCACAAAAACGGCATTCTGACCAAAACAGTGCGCCATACTTTATGACAGTATATCCTTGACGAACCAATGGAATCGCATCTGCATGTATCGTGTTTACAAACGTACTGCTTAAACAATGGCGAGCTTAGATCTGTGTAAGCTTGGTTCAATTGGAGGTAAGCTACAGACTTAGGAGCGAAGTACAGCATGGCAGAGATCAAGATTTCTATAATAGGAATTGTTCTTCTGATAGTGTCTGCAACGATTTCCACGGGAAATAAGGTAGGACGGAAGAAATCTCGAATGGACTGCTGCAGTAAGATCCCTGATACCCCGATCAAATAGATAAAATATTACTGCTTATAAATTCAAAACTATAGAGATAAAATAGGGAGTTGTGTTCAACATCGTCATCCTCGCCAGCAGTCGTGTTGGTTCTAACAAGCAGTAACGCCATAGTAAACGATACACAAAAACTGTTAGCTTTTCCTCTCCCCGCAATACCCAATGCCTCTAAAATAAAAGCCTTTTGACAGACCGAACTGCATAATTAGTTTCAAACGGAGTGATAGAATAAAGAAAAGGAGGGGGAAATGAGAGACGGAAAAATACAACCTTGACAAGCGTTGTTCTGAATCGAGTAATAGAACGCCATGCGACAGTGTGACGACAAAAGACTTGCTTAGTGTAACACTAAACGCGAATGAATGGTTGAAAGTTTGAAAAAACACCACTAGGCCTTGGAAACCGGTTGCTATGACATATTTTTCCCCCCAAAAAGTAACGTTAAAGAAAGCAGTAGTATCTGCTATTGAATGAGAGAAAAATCGCACCGCTTGGTCTCATACCCGTAGTGACAATTTAAATCTACGAAACCGTTTTGCATTAGGCAAAACGCGTACAAGCAAGATAGAGAGAGTGGGGGATTTGCATGTAGGAATATTTAAAAAAATAGCTTATGCAGTGTGATACTGAAAGTGAGAAGGGTAGAGAACGGGGGAACGTTACATTTTGAAAGTGTAATTTATTTTTGAAAAAAAAGAGGTTAGTGGTCATAACATAATTCGATTGGCTGTAGTAGAAAAGACTAACGGAGTAATAAAAACGATTTGAAACCAGCGTTAGTTGCCACTCGAATATTTAAATCCCACAAGTAGTGTTAGCATCAGAAGCAAAGAATACATGACCAGTGCCTTCGCTGTTCTGCATCAGTGGCGATCTAAATGTGCCCATTGATCGCCGGTTAACATACTTATTGTGTAATATTTCATTGATGCGGTAAGATAAACATTTATATAACCATTATTATTATTGATAATTATCTGTATTCTTGAATGTGTAAGCATATTTGATGCGTAGAGGCACCACCAGAAAGGCGCCAACCTCAAACCTTTGTGTCATGCCACAAATGTTATTAGAAAAGATTATCACCTTGTATAAAAGCCAGACAGGCTTACTTAAACTGTGGGAGGGAATGAAAAGACATGGTTGGAAATAAAATATGATATTATTATGATGTTAGACCAGAAAACCACTGGCCGTCTTCAGCAAGTCACAGTGTTTGCGCATGACTTTATATGAATAACTATAATTTCTTCTATGACAGGAAGTGTATCAAACGGATGTTTGAAGATTACATGATGATGAATAGGGCACCAAATCAGATAGGAACGAAAGCTATTTATTTAGCAACTTCACTCATCTTGAAACTGATGATAATGTTTAATTGTTTAGAGATGGAGATAGGTGTATGATGTACTGAGGAGGCCTTAATCCTCTGATTTCAGGGTTCCATCTTGAAGAAATCAGTGAGCCACATACAAAATATACGTACTCCTGAAGCTGCAAGTTCGAGGCAAATTACCTGTTTGCCTTAATTCTAACAAGTTCTGAAGTAGAGTTCAGTCGTTGCAGTCGTGAAGAAGATGTTGGCTAGAAGGACATCACAAGGGTTCCTGAAACTAAAGATAAGCCCAATTGTCCACGGGCGTGTGTTGGTTCATTTAACCATACTCTCCATCATTATTAAATCAATCAGTATTCGTGATATGATGATACAAGTAGTTCCACAGAAGCGTGTCCATTCCTAGGAGATATTGCTTCATCAGAACACTTCCAGTCAGAAACAATATTAGAGTAATATTAACAGACACAGTGTTGTTTTAAATTACTTTGTTGTAAATAAATTGCCTTATATTTTGAAGTTTTAAACATTCCTGTATCCCAGCAATTGAGATACAGGAAAATAAAGTGTAAAAAATTTTATAATTCAACATTTACCCAGTGACTTGTTTAATTACTTGTTCATTAAGTTATAGGTGTAGTTGTTGTCATTTTATTAACATTACATTGCATATTACCCTAGACACCTAGCCAGATAACATACAGACACCATAACATATAATTAGGTTCAAAATATATAGCAGATTTAGGTCGTAGGGTGGTAGCAGACAGGTACCCTGAGAACAACTTCATCAACAATTAGACTCAGGGACTTGCATAGCTGACCTCACATCTGTAGACAATTAATACTTAACCTTTTAGCATCAAAACCCACCACAACTGCATCAAGACACAAGGGAAGTAAAAAAAAAATTGTGTTGTTAAGGCTACGCCTAGGAACAGACGGTAGTAGGATAGTAAAAGACTTTTATCTAGATGGATAAAGAATAATTCAGGGTGTAATTTAAGACTAAGATGAAGGAAATCGGTCCAGGAATAAGGAGGATATGTAGATTACTAGTTTTTCAGATTTGTACAGCTAGACAATGTGTACCTGCATTTCGGAACACAAAACACACATTAGCAGAAAAACCTTCTCTGTCGTCCGGCCTTGGCCTATATATAGGACGTGCCCTAAATGGAAATAGGCCATACTAAAACTTCAAATACAGCGAGAGCGCGTGTTCTGTAAGAGAGAGACTTCTTTGCCTTTTGCATCTGAGAGCAGACTGCGTGACCATTAACACCTCGACTGTATGTACTTGAGGGTTTTATTATGTCAACCACACACACGTTAAAGAGTCAGCCACTACTGCTGGACCCTGTGGTGCGAGCGCCCTTGTTGTCTATAGGGTCAGTTACCCAGTATCCATGGCCTGGAGGAACTTCATGTGACTTTTCCTTTCATGTCAGGAGTGTGACAGACTTCAACTCACCAGATAAGTGGACAAACAAGGCTACTGTTCAGAGTATCCTGAAGACACCACTATATTAAAATCAAGATTCTAAAAAAGACACATTTTATGATGACTTTTGGTGGGCATAAGTATAGTGAGTGATAGCCTAAATCAAATGACAGTGAAATAACAGTGTTATAAAGACATAGATATTCTACAAACAGCTAGTTCAACCAAGAGCGAAGGACTTGCTACAATTTGAGCGACTTGTGCTAATTTAGAACTATTTTCAAATGTTTATTTATTTAAATGATGTATTGAAAATTTGATTTTTTTGAAGAATTTTCAAACAGAAAAGAAAATCTGTAAAAATAAATTGTAAATATTTACCAGCAGACTTACTTAAATTATTTAAGTTAAGTTACAGTTCTTGTTGGTAGATAGATTAGTTAATACCCCTAGCAGAGTTAATAATAATAATAATAATAAAATTAACAGAGGAGGATCTGGGGAGGGGCAAGTAGGAACTTAGAGTAATATATTACCATCTTCTCTAGGAACTTATACAGCTTGTTCCTACCTTTGATATCTATACACCCTAACTCTTTTCAGAGAAGGGGTATTAATTATAAGACCAGACTCTTATCTGGCACTATCCTGGTTCACCTGATACAACTTTGTGTCCAGGATATCTTATAAATTCAATAAAAATCTACCCTCTCGTGACAATCTTCTCCTTTAACTATTCACTCGTGGAAAAATCTATTTTCTTACACCTTTACTTCTCACGTACTTATCACTATCCACTATACTCAGGCGGGACCATAAATAACTTTAAAACCAATCTAAATTCACGACACCAAAGCGCTCCTGCTAAAAAAACGTTAGGCTAAATGTCGAAACATTGCTAGACTTTCTTACTAGTTACCCCACAGGGGAGCCGCAGAAAGAATGTAGTTGGTCAGGGGAGCCATGGACTCAAAAATGTTGAAAACCGCTGGTCTAGATTTTTATTTGTATCATATACATCACATTATCCATGTCTTATTGTAAAACGGTTAGTGAAGTATTAAAATGTTTGGAGATTGACTCGGCAGTTATGATGTTTCATTATTACTTGTGAGTTGGAGTCCCGGTGTTACTGTAATGTTAACTGCTAGACGATGAGTCTGACACGGAAGGCCTACAGCTGACTATGTTTGTGCTTGCATATACTTATAAATACTTCATGCCCTCATTTGGTGGGAACTAGTTCGTGTCACTGTTGATCGCATTACAAGGCAGTCATTGTTCTAGAACCCCCAGGGCAAGAGAGGCAGAGGTAGACCAAAAGCACACGGTGAAGAGATCTGGAAACAGAGGTGAAAATGATGAGGAGAACGTGGAAAGAACTTGAGATGATAGCACGTGACAGGAGGACTTGGCAGGTGTTTGTTGAAGGTCTATGCTCCTAGAGGAGCGGAGGGTTATGAATGAATGAATGAAGGCATCAATTAATAACAGTAGTAATACTAGTATATACAAGCCGGTGGTACCACCCTGGGAGCTCAAGAAACCAGATACGGACTACCACTTGGCAGACATAATTATAAGACAACTAATATGGCAACTATCAATAACAAAGTCAGGAAATATATTCAACAAATATCAAAAGAAAGTATTACAGTGTACACATGGATCTAATGGAAACGATAATAAATTGGGGGTATGAATTTATATTCCCATGTGTCAAATGGCGAAAGGATATAGTATAACCGATAATACATATATTTTCAAGGCAGAGATGGTTGCAATTCTGAAAACTCTGGAAATCTTCTCTAACAACCCTTATCATAAATTAACAATATTAATAGACTCACTTTCAGCTATGTGACCCAAAGACGCAGCAATAGAGAATGCAGTCAGCGACCCATAGCTTGACTGCTTGCGTCAGGGTCAGCGAACCAGAGCTGACCAAGACCCTACTTCACTTCCATGTGGTGGTCCTGGAAACAGGCTGCCTCACTGCAGTCTGGCTGAGATCGATGAGGGAAGGCAAACCCGGTCCCAAAAAATGCCGTGCTTGAAGTCGGATGTGCCGACCGAAAGGCGCAGATATCGCAGCTTCGCTGTAAACAGACACAACGCAACCAACGTCCTTTTCAGGACGAACGAGGAAGATGAAAGAAGAAGAACTTTCAGCTATTCAAGTTATAAGAAACTTACAAGAATGCAGTAGACCTGATTGTTAAAGTTGAATATTGGAGTCAACCTGGACAGTAAAATGTTGTGGTTATATTTGGGTCACCAAACGTTGAGGCGCTGACAGGGTGTAATGTTGACTCTTTCTCAAACACCATACAGGTTCTCAAGTGCGTAGTGCTCGTAGAAGTGTGTGGGTTGACATGATGTGTGGGTGAGTAGACATCAGATAAGATGGTAGACACGAATGCGTATAGGCTCTTGGACAAGTTCACAATGCACCCACTCAACCACATGTAGAAGTCAGTAAACGTTGTGATACGGGTGGATTTCGGCTGACTTGAAATACCACCCCTATCGACACCCAGTATATTATAATTGTGGAGTAGGGTGTCTTATCTGGTTTTTGATGTTGCTGTGTATGTTGCAGTAGGATAGTCCACAGAGTACAGCACAGACAACATGACAAGTAAAGTCATCGAAATGGTAACTGCGATGACGTTTTTATACCATTTATTGCACGCCACAAGACAGTCACTTCGTATACGTCAGAAACAACATAGTTCAACGAAATTCAGCATTCAACAAATGATAGTGGTGCCAACTGATAGTCATATAGGATCCAATCCTCATCAGTCATAGCGTAAACAACAGTTCACTGTGCTTAGTGTCATAAAGTTATTGTTCATAAATCTGTCTAAATAATATGGCACAGAGCTGGTTGCCTAATATTCATTACTATCAATAGTGTAACAGTGTTAGCTGCATTTCATCAGTACACATACATAGTAATCATTACTCCTCTCCTGATGCTGGCAGATCAGGTGTAATAAATAAATCCATTATCGTTTGCACGAGAAGTAGCATTGAGGAGTACAGGTCGAACTGACCTTTATCACATTTCTAAGTCTAACCCTTCGACTTAGGCGTAATCGCTGGTATCGCGAATCCTGGAACACAGACAATAGTCCTGTTGGTCTAGAGCGACCCATATATGTAAATTATTCAGGTATAAAGATACCAGTGGTGAAATCCTAATCAAAGTACCTCTCCATTTTGAATCCCACAAGCGAGCAGAGAGCAACAAAATGTCGAACTTCTAGATGGTATCGTAAAGTTCAATAAAGAGGTATTACCTTCCTTCGGAATCAACCACAAAAACATATGCCTCCAGGCGGCTTGAATAATACTGGGAAAAGTCTAGTTAGATAACTAACTCACAAAGACAATATATTTCCCTATGAAAAATCACAAGACGCAGATGCGTCTGTCCTCTGCTCAGTCCATCTTCTCAATCTCTGGGCGGAAGACGAACTCCAACTCTCTTAAGTCTAGACATGCGCAGAACGCATCCATCTGACTAACACTCACTACGAACGATACAGGAAACAATTTCAACAAAGCTATGTTCAGAAATCACGCCTTATATGGACACGGGAATACAACTCAATCCTGATTTCAATCATTCTAAGAAAAAGTTGACCACTAATACCGTATAAGGAGACATCGTTCGAAAAAAAATGACTCAGGGAGTCCAGACACAAGAACAGATCACCAACGGTTCCCGAACAAGAGAAGTTAACTCTCGTAGTACAACGTACCCAAAGTTTAAACAAGATTATCTGCCTTAGCTCATAAAAAATTTAAAGTGTACAATCCATACATATATCTAGTTACACACAGGAAAAATTATGTGCGTAACATTACCGCACCCCCCGGGAAAAAAAAAATGAAACAAACAATTTTTTTTAAAATCCAAGAGCCAGAATTAACAGGCTCGTAACGCACGAATGATGCGCGGATATAATGCCTAATATGAGGCTAGCTCGACGCATGGAGCGATAGCTGAGATTATATCTCAGATTCTTAGAGACAAAATTTCTCTAAGTGTACACGCATATTCCAGGGAGGTGCCACCAACATACGCCACATGATGGCAACATCATAATGTATAAATACAGATATGTTATGATACTAAGAACAAAATACATTATACAATCATGTTATGCAATATTATCTTAATACAACATATGTTCGACGTAGAGATGGACAAAATCGTTCCCCAGCAGGTAAGAACTTGATATGCTTCATGGTTGACATAATGTCCATACTCTCGCAGACGTCAATGATGCGCTGCGAAAATATCAATAACACATATCTTTATGGTATATGCCAAATTTCTTAGCACATTAATCAAAATACAACATATAAATTGTGGCCATGTGATCTTTCGGCCCGTATATTGCTAACTAAGCCTTCTTCCGTTATACCAGAATTAGTAACAGAACAAGGCAATTACAATGCTATAAATTACCAAAATGAGCACACATGTGCTAATATATTCTTATAGCAGAGAACTGTTATAGATCTCGACGTTTAACAGGGAATATATGACAGAAGAATTAAATGGAATCATGTGGGCATCTAGACAGAATGTCTGCCATCACATTATCCGAACCACGGATAGCTCGCACCGTAAAATGAAAGGGTTGAAGAGCTATGGCATACCGAGTGGACCTCGAGCTCTTCAAGTTTTTGCTCTGAATGGCAGTAAGCGCTTTCTGGTCGGTTTCCACAATGAAATGTGCGCCCAGAAGAAATCTTTGCAACTTGAGGACTGACCAAACCATAGCCAATAATTCACGGTCTAAAACCGAGTAATTCCTCTCTGCAGCATTTAATTTCCTAGAAATATACATCACCGGATGCAGAGTATCAGAATACTCTTGCAATAGTGCTGCCCCAATTCCAGTGGACGAGGCGTCACTTCGAAGAACAACAGTCTTCTCTATAGTAGGTAACCTAAGGATAGGTGGAGATGAGAATAGAGTTTTAATCTGGTCCAATGATGATTGACATTCTTGAGACCAGCGGATCAGATTAGTCGATCCTTTCTTCAATAAAGTAGAAAGAGGTGCCATAATGGAGGACAGATTTGGAATGAATCGTCCGTAAAATTGTATCAAACCTAAGAGACTACGTACTTGTTTTTTCGTCTTAGGGACAGAAATGTTAAGTATCTTTGAAACATTGTGGTCTTCTGTCTTTAAAAGACCATGACCAACACGATGACCCAGGAAAGAAATCTCACTAAATCCTATAAAGGCTTTAGAGGGTTTTGCAGTTAAGTTATACTTTCGAAGAGTAGATAGCAAATCGTATAAACCCAAATAGTGATCTTCCCAGGAATCACTGAACAGACAGATATTGTCTAAGTATGCTATGACATCTGTACGATATGCGAGAATTCGACGCATCATGCGTACGAATGT
Organism: Oreohelix idahoensis; assembly: GCA_024509875.1. Classification (NCBI taxonomy): domain Eukaryota; kingdom Metazoa; phylum Mollusca; class Gastropoda; order Stylommatophora; family Oreohelicidae; genus Oreohelix; species Oreohelix idahoensis. The sequence continues at coordinate 28,226 of JAMPIV010002123.1, read as the reverse complement.
AGCAGGGGCGTTCATAAGACCAAAAGGCATGAAATTCCATTGGAATAAACCCCTAGGTGTAGAAAAAGCAGTAAAAGGTTTGGCTCGTTCAGTTAAAGGAACTTGCCAATAACCTTTCGATAAGTCGAATTTGGTAAAGAATTTAGAATTAGAAAGTTTGTTTAGTAGTTCTTCCAATGAAGGCATAGGTTCAGCATCGAACTTCGTAACTTGGTTCAATTTGCGATAATCAACGCAAATGCGAATGTTATTGTCCTTCTTTCGAACAATAACCATAGACGAAGAGTATGCTGAAGTGGATGGTTCGATGATTTCTAATCGTATCATTTCATCCAATTCTTTTTCGACTTGCGACTGAAAATGGATAGGTATCGGATAGGGTCTGACTCTGATAGGATTAAGGTCAGTTAGAATTATGTCATGTTCAATGACATTTGTGTGTCCCGGGATGTCGGTAAGGACATCCTGAAATGTTTGTAACATCGAAGAGACTCCCTCAGCGGAAAGATTAGAAATGTTTGTACTCGACATTATTATTTTATGACAGAGACAGGTGTCCCCCTCGCCAGAGTACACATTACCTGTCGTCCTCGTTTAATCCAGTACAAATCCCGGTCGACGAAAAATCCTTAAATGCCGTCACCCGGATTTGATCCTGGATCACCCGGTCGCCATAGCGGTGTGGTAACCACTACGCTAGCGCGGCTCCCATTCCGTTGAATGAAGTGGGATCATAGGTAGAGGAAGATTGACATCAGAAAAAGTAGTTTCCTCATCCTGTATAACTGACAGGGATGAGTAGTGACCATGAGGTACCGGAGAAGTGTCCGTTGCCTGGAAAATAGGCTGCAAATAGTCTGGTCTTTCATAAAATTCCGTGAGCATATTTATGTGGAAAGTTTTATGCTTCCCATGAATATCGACAACATAGTCGACATAGGAAATTTTTGATACTATTGCGTACGGACCTTTCCATGCAATAAGAAGTCTGTTCTCCCTTGACGGAAGAAGAACGAATGCTTTGTCACCTGGACAAAGTTGTCGTAGACATCTATTTTTATTTGCAAACTGCCTTGCCTTTTCTTTAGCAAATTCTGATGAAGAAGTTGCTAGTTTGCATGCCTTTATGATCTTTTGCCTAAGAGCAATGACATACTCGTAAGAAGTTTGAGTCTCATCGCTAATATTATCGGCAGTGGTAAGATCGTGGAGTAAAGACATAGGGCCGCGCGGTTGCGCGCCAAAGACAAGTTCAAAAGGAGAAAACCCTGTGTGTTCATTGGGAACCTCTCTATAAGCAAAGAGAGCCGCGGGTAAAACCCTGTCCCAATCCTGAGGATGATCCTCAGTTATCTTTCCAAGTAAAGTTTTTAGAGTCCTATTCAAACGCTCAACTAACCCATTAGACATTGGGTGATAGATACTGCTGAGAGACCTTTTAATTTGTAGCATAGACATTACCTGTGACATAGTGTCAGAAATCAGTTGAGTGCCATGATCTGACAATATTTCTCCGGGGAATCCCAAGCGAGAAAATATTATCCAAAGAGCGTCAGCGATATCAGCAGTGGATATGCTCTTAAGAGGTATAGCCTCTGACCAACGTGTGCACATATCGACAGTCTTGTACCATACGTACAAGTACGCCGTTCTTCATAGAAATCCAAGATTTTCTATTAGTATTCTGATTTGGATCACCTTTTTTTGCTAGAATGAAGAATTTTTGTAAAGATGGATCTTCTTCTTGCAATTATATAAATGAGTCACGTGAAATTATCAAGTGACTATTTTGGCTATCTACTTCATTATTATCAGTTAATGAAGTCTGAGGTGGATCCAGAGCGTGTGCTCTTGTGACCACCGCATTGGTAGCTTCAATGTTTTGCTCCTCCCAAACAGCAATCTGCTGTGGGGTACATTCCCTAACTCCGCGAATACGACCAATAATAAGGTCCGCAATAGGGTTTGGAAGTAGACACGCGTGGACATCTCCCGTAAAGAAGGGAGTAGAAATATGTATTATGCCAGTAGGATACTTTTCCAAAGTGCCACCAAATGTGACACATTTGATGACCTTTCCTGTAGCACAGGATGGATCTACCAGAGATTGTCTAACACCAATAGTAGTACATCCAGAATCAAAAAGGACTGAGACTGGATTACTATTTACACTACCCTTATGTAGGATAAGAGAACCTCTCCCGTCATGCGCAACTGATGCAGCAGGGAGAGCGGGAAGAGGGTGACCACAGCTTAGAGCTGTAACAGTAGTCGGTTCGAACAAAGTACTGCATTGGGGACATTTAGTTGCCCTACCAAAGTCAAAGGCGGAACATGAGTTAGCACTAGAGATTTTATTATCATCACCTTGTTTACATGCCCCCTGAGCCTCTTGCTGTACAGAATTTGTCTGTTGATATCTCTGTCTTTTATGTTGCGACCTACCGCGACCATTATTGCCTCTGCAATTATCATTAAACTCTCTACTGTAATTGTTATCCTGGTTTGACTTCCAGTTTCCATAACTGTTATTATCATCTCTATATTGGTGAGGACCTCTATCATTTTGGTTTTGATGTCTCCGCGAAAAATAGTTTCCTCTATAATGACTATTTTTGCTAAAATGTCTATAATTATTGGGAGTAGTATACCGTGGAGGATTAGCTTGTCTCCAGTTCTGTGAAGAAGAATCACCCTGAAATTGATTGCTATGATTCTGAGCATAATTACGATTAATCTTCTTATTAAAGTTTTGTTGGCTACCCTGAAATTTACGCATGAAATTTGGGCCATAGGGTGCTGCCGAAGCAACTGGCAGACCTTCTTTTACTTTAGAGTTGCTAATGGTTACATGAGGATGCGCAGTAACATACTGGCAGCAGTATTCTTCCATTTCTTTTATGTTTTTAGGCTTACGCTCATGAAGAAAAGCATAAAAAGATTCATTGACAGAAGACATTATTTTGTCTCTTAGCAGTAAGTCCATAAGTGCTTCATTCGTATGTTCTGTCTTAGACAACTCAACCCAACGTGTAAAAGTAATACGTATCTTTGATATGAATTCAGAGAATTCTACTCCAGATTCAGGCAACATATTTTTAAATTGAAGACGATAGCCGTCTTCGTTAAGTTGGTATTTCTTTAACAAGACAGCCCTGACAATCTCATAATTGTCCTTGTCAGGTTCATCTACCATGCCCAACATAGTCAAAGCATCACCTTTAAGTATTTTGGACAAATGAAACACGTAAAGTGATTTATCCAAGTTATGTACTTTACATGAACGTTCAAATCTCTCTAGATAAAACGTTATATCGTCAATGGAAGCATTGAATGCTGGTAGATTAAGCTTGAAATCAACAGCATTAGACTTATTAGAAGATGATACCTTATTTGGATCATTAGCATTACCCATGTTCATGAACTTTAACTTATCTAACTCCAAAACTAAGAGTTTTTCTTCATGCTCCATTTTAGCTTTTCTCTCATCAGCCTCTCTTTGCAACCTTCTTTCTTCAGCCTCAGCCTCTCTTTGTAACCTTTTTTCTTCAGCCTCAGCCTGTAACTTTCTTTCTTCAGCCTCAGCTTGTTTTTCTAATCTTTTATTTTCAGCCTCTTTTTCAAGTCTCTTATTTTCAGCATCTAGTTGTAGCTGAATTCTTCTCTCCTCAGCTTCTTTTTTCCGCCTTTCCATCTCCATCTGGAATGTTCTTTCATCTGCCTGCATCTGCAGTCTCAGATTCTCAGCATCTATCTTCTTTTGTTCAGCTTCTGCTTTCATCTTCTTTTCTTCCGACTTCAATGCCTTGGCATATTGAGTAGTCGCAAACTCTTCTAACTTATCACCTGTCTTACCAAGGGATTTCCCTTGTTCAATAAAGTACTCAAGTGTAGACATGGGGTTTAGTATTATGAGTCCCAAAACCTGAAATAATTAATCAACTTATTTCACCCTTAATAGTGACAAGACTTTAATAAAGTGCTTGTATAATCACAATGTTTACTCCAATCTATGTGTGAAACAAGTCTTTCAATGAAGAACTTGTATAACCAAATGTGTAATAACACCACCAGTTAATTCTCAATCATAAGTGCAGCACACAATTTAGTGCATAAACACAAATCCATCAGTTATTTATCATAACTGCACTACCCATGTAAAAGTGCATGTACAAATTCAATAGTTAGTTATGATAAGTGCACTATAAATCAATAGTGCATGAGCAAATATGTAACAATAGTGAAAGCTAACTATGCAAGAACTATGTAAACAATAACAAAAACAAAGACAATGTAAACAATAACAAAGATCAAAACAATGTAAACAATAACAAGGATCAAAGATAATACGAAAACATTCGCAAAAGTCAACTAAATAAACAGCGAAAACTAAAAGAAAATATCACAAAGAATGTGATGACAGATGCGAAAATGTAAACAAACAAATGACGTCACAGTGTATAAACAAAAATGGTGTAAAGAACTGAATAATAGAAAAGAGGAGATCTACAAATACAAACAAATGAAATCAGAACTAAAGAACAGAAAAAAAATTATTACCAAAAAACAACGAAAATAAAGCACAAACCGTCACAACTAAACAAATATAGCAACGGTTGTCGCTAGGAAATTTCACAATAGGAAATTTGCACAGTCCCTAAAGAAAACGCTAACAGTAGAAACCTCTGTGACGTGGTATCTTCTACTGAAAGACACCACCCAACCGAAAACCGCTGAAATATAAACATATAAATATACAAATAACATATAACATATAAACATGTAGCATGAAAACAGTAGGAGAAAGTGTGAAAGTATAGAAGGCTCAGTTAGAGTATAAGGGCACAGTTCACAAACAAAACAGGCCACTTAACTTCTACGGCACTTGTCCTTTTTCCTTACAGATCAGGAAATCGACTCGCTCGGTACTCGTCCTTCTAGCGCAGGAAAACTGTAATACTGCCGAGCAGCGCCGGGTACTTTCAAAATATTACCAACTGTCAGTAACGCCGGGTACTTTCAAAAAATTTCATGGAAGGTAGTAGTTGAAGCTGTAATGTTGTCTTGTAGTCTGATGTCTGGGTTTGTTGAGTCCCTTGAGTGCTGGATCCAGATTAAACCAACTTCTGGCCACTATAGACTGATACGGGTGGATTTCGGCTGACTTCAAATACCACCCCTATCGACACCCAGTATATTATAATTGTGGAGTAGGGTATCTTATCTGGTTTTTGATGTTGCTGTGTATGTTGCAGTAGGATAGTCCACAGAGTACAGCACAGGCAACATGACAAGTAAAGTCATCGAAATGGTAACTGCGATTGACGTTTTTATACCATTTATTGCACGCCACAAGACAGTCACTTCATATACGTCAGAAACAACATAGTTCAACGAAATTCACCATTCAACAAATGATAGTGGTGCCAACTGATAGTCATATAGGATCCAATCCTCATCAGTCATAGCGTAAACAACAGTTCACTGTGCTTAGTGTCATAAAGTTATTGTTCATAAATCTGTCTAAATAATATGGCACAGAGCTGGTTGCCTAATATTCATTACTATCAATAGTGTAACAGTGTTAGCTGCATTTCATCAGTACACATACATAGTAATCATTACTCCTCTCCTGATGCTGGCAGATCAGGTGTAATAAATAAATCCATTATCGTTTGCACGAGAAGTAGCATTGAGGAGTACAGGTCGAACTGACCTTTATCACATTTCTAAGTCTAACCCTTCGACTTAGGCGTAATCGCTGGTATCGCGAATCCTGGAACACAGACAATAGTCCTGTTGGTCTAGAGCGACCCATATATGTAAATTATTCAGGTATAAAGATACCAGTGGTGAAATCCTAATCAAAGTACCTCTCCATTTTGAATCACACAAGCGAGCAGAGAGCAACAAAATGTCGAACTTCTAGATGGTATCGTAAAGTTCAATAAAGAGGTATTACCTTTCTTCGGAATCAACCACAAAAACATATGCCTCCAGGCGGCTTGAATAATACTGGGACAAGTCTAGTTAGATAACTAACTCACAAAGACAATATATTTCCCTATGAAAAATCACAAGACGCAGATGCGTCTGTCCTCTGCTCAGTCCATCTTCTCAATCTCTGGGCGGAAGACGAACTCAAACTCTCTTAAGTCTAGACATGCGCAGAACGCATCCATCTGACTAACACTCACTACGAACGATACAGGAAACAATTTCAACAAAGCTATGTTCAGAAATCACGCCTTATATGGACACGGGAATACAACTCAATCCTGATTTCAATCATTCTAAGAAAAAGTTGACCACTAATACCGTATAAGGAGACATCGTTCGAAAAAAATGACTCAGGGAGTCCAGACACAAGAAAAGATCACCAACGGTTCCCGAACAAGAGAAGTTAACTCTCGTAGTACAACGTACCCAAAGTTTAAACAAGATTATCTGCCTTAGCTCATAAAAAATTCAAAGTGTACAATCCATACATATATCTAGTTACACACAGGAAAAATTATGTGCGTAACACGTTGGTAATACTGATGACCTTTTCAACAATTTATTACGAGACATACGGTGACATCAACAGCACAGTCAATTGCACATGGATCACGGACATCACATACATGGTAATGGAGAAAAACATCTGGCATCACAAATCTTGATCAGCTCATACATCAGGATGCTAATGACAATGGTCTGTCAATCTACGTTCTGCTCATACCGAAGCTCAGGTACCCCTGACTAAGCGCGTCGGGTACCTCTAGCAAATATGCCGCACGAAAAGGGCGGTCTCTCAATTGCTTAACAAAAGTGTATGGCTCTTCTGGCATCACATGTCAGGTACTTCTTCTGGTGAAGAATATAGGCCGTGAAAGGCGGACCTCTATGGCGACAGGATCAGTCCGCAAGTAGCGGGACTCTATAACAAGGTAACCTCTGTGTTATTTCTCATAAGCAAGGCATTTCCATCTATGCCAAACATAGCGCCTGAATAGCGGATACCAAACAGTACAATCTTCGCTGGGCTTATATTCAACAATCAGACGTATAGTCTTGGTTTCTTTATAGAGTACACATAGTAGGCTCTGTCTATCATATCATCTGTGAACTCTACTCAAAAAATGTCGCCTCAAAAATATCAATCGTTCTTATGTGCAGACAGCACCTAGTCTGCATATCTAGGCAAACGAGAGGATTAAAGTGTACATATTACCTTGACAGCATCCTAGAAAACCACCAAACACAACACTTGCCATCCTTGGCGTACAGAATAAACTTGGGGAAGAATCACTGACATATCAGTCACACAGAGGACTTCATTTCCCCGCAATAATGGCAGAGAAAATCTCCGGACCTCTTGTCCGTTCAGAAACCCAGGTACACTGCCCAGATCGGAAGTGTTTCTCGATCTGCGCGCAAAAACCTGCCATGTGCAATGAACACAGTCCCGAGTAAAGCTAATACAGACCAGGGCATTTCCCCGAAACAAGAGGCAAAACCGCTCCTTATATGGTCATGTGAATAGCGACTTAAGACATGACAACTATTTAAGACATTTCCGCGAAACAGGTCAATCGTCGATCCTTATAAGGATTGATGAATATGACAAGAGAAGATAATCACTAATCTAACCTGTTACTGAAAAGTTAACAGACAGTTATCTCTCTTCTCCAGGTATAAACATATCCGGGGAGGTGCCACCAAAGAACCCTATGGTGCTGGCAATGTTACACTGCTAACAAAAATGATATACATATATCAAAAGTACAATATCATCATATGTAGCAATGATGAATGTCAATACAACGAGAAGACATTCATCATAGTAATCTCTCGAAGTATAAAAATATAATGTCTTTTCATACAATTATGACTATACAAGTATACAATATATAAACTACTAGGAGATAACATCCGTAGTTAAAGACGACACTCCATTCAGGAGGGCACTTGAAAGAAGCATCCACAGGGTAAGCATGGACGTCATGAGGCTTCAGCATAACACTTTATAGGTACTCCAAAGCATGGCACTGGTTCGCTGAGAAAAATACAAATGACACACTCGTAGAATGTTATAATGTACTATAATCACTACTACTTTTCTAAGTATTAAATGTGGCCGTATTAATTTCCGACCTTTATATCGTGATAACCAAACCTTCATCTGTTATATCAAAGACGGTAACAGAGAAAGAAATCAATCGATTTATAACCATGAATACAAGTAAGGTGACAACGAATGTGCTAGTAGAATGTTATTGTAAAGTACTGTCATAAATCTAGACGTGTATCAGGAAATCTAGACATAAGATTTAAGTAGAGTCATGTGGGCATCGCGACAGTATGTCTGCCATCATATTATCCGAACCACGGATAGCTCGTACCGTGAAATGAAAAGGTTGAAGAGCAATAGCATATCATGTGGATCTTGAGCTCTTCAAGTCCTTATTCTGCATAACTGTGAGAGCTTTTTGGTCGGTTTCTACAATGAAATGCGCGCCAAGAAGGAATCTTTGAAGTTTCAGAATCGCCCAGACCATAGCTAATAATTCTCGGTCTAGAACAGAATAATTCCTTTCTGCCGCATTAAGTTTCCTAGAGACATACATTACAGGATGCAGAGTTTCTGAATACTCCTGCATCAGTGCCGCCCCGATCCCTATTGATGAGGCGTCACTACGTAGAACAAAAGTCTTATCAGCTGTAGGTAGTCTTAAGATAGGAGGAGATGAGAATAATGTCTTAATCTGATCCAATGAAGCTTGGCATTCTTGGGACCAGCGCACCATATTAGGAGACCCTTTCTTCAATAGGGTTGAGAGAGGTGCCGTGATGGAAGAAAGATTCGGAATGAATCTTCCGTAGAACTGTATTAAGCCTAAGAGACTACGTATCTGCTTCTTTGTTTTAGGAATAGTGATGTTCAGTATCTTAGAGGTGTTGTGGTCCTCTGTCTTCAAGAGACCATGCCCAACACGGTGTCCAAGAAAAGAAATTTCACTAAACCCAACATAGGCTTTAGAGGGTTTGGCTGTCAAATTATGCTCGCGTAGAGTAGACAACAGTTCATATAACCCCAAATAGTGATCTTCCCAAGAATCTCTGAAAAGGAAGATATCGTCCAAGTATGCAATGACATCTGAACGATAAGAAAGAATTCGATGCATCATGCGCACGAAGGTAGCTGGGGCATTCATAAGGCCGAAAGGCATGAAGTTCCATTGGAACAAACCCCTAGGTGTTGAGAAAGCAGTAAGAGGTTTGGCTCGTTCAGTGAGGGGAACTTGCCAGTAGCCTTTAGACAAGTCGAGTTTGGTAAAGAACCGAGAATTAGAAAGTCTAATAAGTAGATCTTCCAATAAAGGCATAGGTTCAGTATCGAACTTCGTTATTTGGTTTAGTTTACGGTAATCGACGCAAAGGCGTATGTTATTGTCTTTCTTTCGAACAATAACCATAGACGAAGAGTATGCTGAATTGGATGGTTCAATTATTTTCAACTGTATCATTTCATCCAATTCTTTCTCGACCTGTGTTTGAAAATGTATAGGAATAGGGTAAGGTCTGACCCGGATAGGATTATGGTCAGTAAGTATAATGTCATGTTTAATGACAGATGTGTCCAGGAATGTCCGTGAGAACATCCTGAAATGTTTGTAACATGGAAGAGACTTGTAGCTGTTCCTCAGTAGATAATGTAGGAGAAACAGTAACATTTTTCCATGATTCCGTAGAATGAAGTGGAATCATCGGAAGAGGAAGATTAACGTCCGAGAAAGTAGATTCCTCATCCTGTATAACCGACAGAGATGAGTAATGACCATGAGGGACTGGAGTATCGTCCGTTGCCTGAAAAATAGGCTGCAGGTACTCTGGACGTTCATAAAATTCTGAAAGCATGTTTATATGAAATGTTTTATGCTTTCCATCAATATCGACAACATAGTCGACATCAGAAATTTTGGAGACAATCAAATAAGGACCTTTCCATCCAATGAGAAGTCTATTTTCCCTGGAAGGGAGTAATACAAATGCTTTGTCGCAAGGACAAAGTTGTCGTAGCATCTATTTTTATGTGCGAATTGCCTTGCCTTTTCTTTAGCAAATTCAGATGAAGAAGTTGCTAATCTGTAAGCTTCAATAATTTTCTGCCTGAGAGCAATGACATATTCATACGAAGATTGTGTGTCATCACTGATATCATCAGCAGTTATAAGATCGTGAAGCAAAGACATAGGACCGCAGACGCGCGCCAAAGACAAGCTCAAATGGAGAAAACCCCGTATGTTCATTAGGAACCTCTCTATAAGCGAAGAGAGCAGCGGGTAAGACTCTGTCCCAATCCTGAGGATGATCCTCAGTTATCTTCCCAAGTAAATTTTTGAGGGTTCTATTCAGACGTTCGACTAACCCATTAGACATCGGATGATAGATACTACTCAGAGACCTTTTAATATGAAGAGTAGACATCACTTGTGACATAGTGTCAGATATTAGTTGGGTGCCATGGTCTGACAAGATTTCTTTGGGAAATCCCAGACGAGAAAATATTAGCCAAAGAGCATCTGCAATATCGGCAGTAGAAATGCTCTTAAGAGGTATAGCCTCTAGCTAGCGAGTACACAAGTCAACGCATGTAAGAATAAATTGGTGTCCTCTGGCTGATCTGATTTTAAAAGGGCCAATAATGTCTATTGCCATTTTTTGAAACGGACGGATATGAATGTCCGCAGCCTGGATCGGTGCTGCATGGCGTGGACCTTTCGACTTTACTTCTTGACATACTTTGCAAGAACGACAATAAACACGTATGTCTCTATTTACAAATGGCCAAAAGAAAGCCGCAAGAACTCTCGACTTAGTACGTGAAAATTCCATATGACCAGCGCATTAAGAGTCGTGAGCATGTTGCAGAATTCGAACTCTCATTCTTTTAGGTACAAGAATTTGCGAATGCATAGACGTGTCTGAGTGTTGTACCATACGCACTAGTACACCATTCTTTATAGTGATCCAGGATTTGCGATTTGTATTCTGATTTGGATCACCATTTTTAACAAGAAGGAAGAATTATTTCAAAGAAGTGTCCTCTTATTGAAGTTTTATAAAAGAGTCACGCGAAATCACCGAATGATCATCTTGATTAAGTACTTCATCACTTTCGGTCGATGAAGTTTGATGCATATTCTCTGCCTGTGCACTTGTGACAACTGCATTAGCAGCTTGAATATTTTGTTCTTCCTAAGCAGCAATCTGCTGCGGGGTACACTCCTTAACTCCGTGTATACTCCCAATGATAAGATCCGCAATAGGATTTGGTATCAAACAAGCGTGGACATCTCCCGTAAAGAAGGGAGTAGCTATGTAGATGATAGCAGTCGAATACTTTTCTACTGTGCCACCAAATGTTACACATTTGACCACTTTTCCAGTGGCACAGGAATGATCTATATGAGATTGTTTAACCCCAATAGTAGTGCATCCAGAATCAAAGAGGACTGAGACTGGATTATTATTCACTAGACCTCTATGTAGGATAAGAGATCCTTTCCCGTCATGCGCAGCTGCGGCAGGAAGAGCGGGAAGAGGATGACCACAACTCAGGGTATATATAGTAGTAGGTACGAATAGTGTTGTACGTTGGGGGCATTGAGATGCTCTCCCAAAATCAAAAGCAGAACAAGTGATAGCACTAGAGTTTTTATTACTAGTGTTCGCTTAATTACTAACTCCTTGAGACTCTTGAGACTCTTGCTGTGCAGAGTTAGCATGGTGACATGATTTATTATTGTTGTATTGCGATCTATCGCGACTATTACTTCTTTTGAAATTATTATTATTTGACCTACTGAAACTATTGTTTTGGTTTGAACCGCAGTTTTCACAATTTCGATTGTCATTTTCCCTTTGATGAGAACAACCGCTAGATTGGTTTCGTTGTCTCCGTGAAAAATTATGATAAGGTGGATAGTTTTTATTGCAGCTACCCCTGCGGAAGTTTCCAAAATAGTTGGAACCAAAATACGAGGACTGTCAGCTCGCCTCCAGTTCTTTGAGGAAGAACCATTACAGGATGGATCGCCTTGATCCTGTCCGAAGTTACGATTACTCTTCCTATCAAAGTTGCGTTGAGCACCTTGAAATTTACGAATAAAGTTAGGACCATATGGTGCCGCCAAAGCTACCGGCAAACCTACTTTAACTTTAGAATTGCTTATCGTTTGTTGTGGGTGCGCAGTGACATACTGGCAACAATATTGTTCCATGTTTTTTTTTGTTCTTAGGTTTACGTTCATGTATAAAGGCAAGAAAGGACTCATTAACTGATGACATTACTTTGTCCCTAAGTAACAAGTCCATAAGTGCTTCATATGTGTGTTCAGTCTTAGACAGCTCAATCCATCGTGAGAAAGTAAGACGTATCTTTGTAATAAAGTCAGAGAACTCTACCCCAGTTTCTGGTAACATCGTCTTAAAACGAAGGCGATAATCGTCTTCTTTAAGTTGATATCTCTTTAATAAGGCTGCTCTGACAACTTCATAGTTAGTCTTATCAGGTTTTTCTATTGCCATTATAGTATTTAATGGTTCACCTGTAAGTATTTCCAACAGTTGTCCGACATATTGCTCCTTATCTTCCTTATGCGATACGAATGTAAGTTAAAATCAGACACCACCCAACCGGAACCCGCAGAAATATACACAAATTAAAGAACATATAACATAAACAGCTGGCATATAATAGAGTGTGTTGTAAAGAAGGCTCAGTTATACACAATACAACGGTACAGTTTCCAAAACAATCTGCCACTTATCTTAAGTACAATCCTGGCCCTTAGTCAACAATGAAGTACAACACTGGACAGCAATGGGAAGAAGATGCACCGTCGAAGGTTACAGAAACGACGACAACAGGAAGTGGTCTCCAAAGTACAGCTACTCAGACATTCTCGCTAACACAGTTGAGACCAGAAGATCCAACGTTGATATATAAAGGGATGTCTGTTAGATGTAGCTTGTAAACAACAGCTGGAACTGTTTACAACAGGAGCTTGAACGTAAACAACGTGACGTAATCGTTCACACAGATGGACATCGTCGACTTTCAAAGTGTTGAAAGGTGTTTATATGTGTAGCACAGTGTAAAACAACGTCTGCAGTAACTGTCGACCATCTAGCAGCATGAGGCGCCAAGTACCAAGCGGGTGTCGGTGGTTGACCTATTTACCACTGTTCACTTCGTAGATGAGACCCCACGAGTCTGGCCTACCAGAATGTTAAAGTTGAATATTGGGGTCAACCTGGACAGTACAATATTGTGGAGTATATTTGGGTCACTAAGCGTTGAGGCACTGACAGGGTGTAATGTTGACTCTCTCTCAAACATCATACAGGTTCTCAAGTGCGTAGTGCTCGTAGAAGTGTGTGGGTTGACATGATGTGGGGGTGAGTAGACATCAGATACGATGGTAGACACAAATGCGTATAGGCTCTTGGATAAGTTCACAATGCACCCACTCAACCACATGTAGAAGTCAGTAAACGTTGGTAATACTGATGACCTTTTCAACAATTTATTACGAGACATACGGTGACATCAACAGCACAGTCAATTGCACATGGATCACGGACATCACATACATGGTAATGGAGAAAAACATCTGGCATCACAAATCTTGATCAGCTCATACATCAGGATGCTAATGACAATGGTCTGTCAATCTACGTTCTGCTCATACTGAAGCTCAGGTACCCCTGACTAAACGCGTCGGGTACCTCTAGCAAATATGCCTCACGAAAAGGGCGGTCTCTCAATTGCTTAACAAAAGTGTATGGCTCTTCTGGCATCACATGCCAGGTACTTCTTCTGGTGAAGAATATAGGCCGTGAAAGGCGGGCCTCTATGGCGACATGATCAGGCCGCAGATAGCGGGCCTCAATAGGATTAAAGTGTACATATTACCTTGACAGCATCCTAGAAAACCACCAAACACAACACTTGCCATCCTTGGCGTACAGAATAAACTTGGGGAAGAATCACTGACATATCAGTCACACAGAGGACTTCATTTCCCCGCAATAATGGCAGAGAAAATCTCCGGACCTCTTGTCCGTTCAGAAACCCAGGTACACTGCCCAGATCGGAAGTGTCTCTCGATCTGCGCGCAAAAACCTGCGCATGTGCAATGAACACAGTCCCGAGTAAAGCTAATGCAGACCAGGGCGTTTCCCCGAAACAAGAGGCAAAACCGCTCCTTATATGGTCATGTGAATAGCGACTTAAGACATGACAACTATTTAAGACATTTCCTCGAAACAGGTCAATCGTCGATCCTTATAAGGATAGGTGAATATGACAAGAGAAGATAATCACTAATCTAACCTGTTACTGAAAAGTTAACAGACAGTTATCTCTCTTAGACCATCAACAAAATCAAACAGGTTGACGTCTATAAAATGTAGTCAAAAATCACAGTAACACTGATATAGCAGAAGAAATATTACTGACAAATACTTACCAATACTCCAGAGGATATTCTGTACTTCTTCTTCTTCTTCTTCGTACACTATCAGATGTCCACTTGAATGCTCTCAAAGAAAGCAGTAGTCAGTACTAATACCTTGGATATCTTCACATGTCGGCATAGAAGGAAATGAAAAGGCAGATAAAGAAGCTAAGAAAAGTATAAATAATAGAAACCAAATAAATATGGGGATGAGTAAAGCAGAGATAAAAAGCTTAATTAAAAGAATAATAACAGAAGAATGGACAGTAGAGTGGGATAAAAGCCTGAAAGGCAGACATGCATATAAATTGTTCAAGACTCCAACAAGAACGTGTCAGGTTTCTAGAGTCCTAAAAATTCCTAGCAATAAGAAACTTCTTAGACTGCAACTAGGAATGGGATATTTTAGAATAGAAGAAACATGCTGTGCAGAGTGTCTAGAAAAAAAATAATATAGAGCATTTCCTACTAAAATGTAGGAAATATGAACAACAGAGAAAATCACTATTATATTATTTACAGGCATGCAGTTCATCCATAAATATGGAACAGGTGTTGAGCAAGATAGACATAGAGAATTGCACAATATAGTAAAACAGTATATAGCAAGAACTAAAATTAATATATAAGGATCAATGATGGTGTGAGGATAAGGGGTAGTCTGATGGAATACTCGTGTGGATGATGGCAGATAGTTGGTGGATTTGATGTAATCTCGGACACCTCCAGACTTTCTTACCCCCTTCCACATTGTTAACAGCAGTGAAATTGTGAGAGACTTTACTTTGTTTTTGTGGGTATTTATTTGTTATTGTTGTTTTTTGGTTGCTTTTCTTGTTGTTGTTTTTTTTCTTGTGTGTATTGGTTTCTTATTGTTATTGTTTGTTTGTTTCTTGAAAAGGGTGTGTCACACACAAACTGACTGACGCAATTTTGATCTTGACTGACTATATTTGGACTGAGTGGAGGGCAGAAGAAGATACTATATTTGGATATCGCAAATAAGATTTTATCGTCTTGAATTTATTACACTATACGTCCTAATTATAACCCATCAAGGGTTGAACGGGATACTTTAAAAAAAAATCTTGTTAAAATACTGTTTGACTATATTAAGCAGTTCCCTAGGTCTGTCTCTTCTTAACACCTCTTTTACATTTATAGGTAAATGTGATGCCTGCAAATAATCTAACATTGGGATTCTCATTTGTTCATACCTCTTAGGTTTTAATATGAAGTGTTTTTTATTATTGTCTTGAAGACATCCTGCACAAATACCAAAACATACCCTCTGTCCTGTACTTACTGTTCTTAGTCTTCTATCATTTACTAGACACAGTATTAAGGTCTTTGTCTTGTGTGGTCTGACCTATACTGTGTAATAGGGGAACAACAGAAGTGATTGCATCATTAATAGGCTGGACTGCCGATGGTAAATTTCCGGTGTTATGTGTTGCGGGTCGCACTAATAACCCGTCATCGAAGCATCATTTTTTGGTGATGCCTAGATGGCAGGGAGGATAGTGTGATTCGCTTGTATAGCTAGTTGGGGTTGTCGCACGGAAGGTCCTGGGTTCGAGTCCTGGGTAAGCCACTCACGTCTGTTATTTTTCTGTTGTCTAGTTTTCTACTTCCTTACTTCTTACGAGTGCCTGAAAACATACCTTTATGTTTGTCTAATATTTATTTACTTTATAACTAACTAACCGTATTCACTACAGATCGTAATATTACTAAGTACAGTCAGTACAGATCATATTACCAGCCCTTTTTCACAACTTCTCCGCCTCCATCGTTTGTGCCAAGACGACGATGACTTCCACTTCCGAGCAAATGAGATGTTGGATTTCTTCCGTAGCAGACTTTATCCGGAACATGTTCTCACCTCTGCTCTCCAACGTGTGCTCCCCATCTCTCGTCAGGAGGCCCTCATACCTCACTATAAATCCACTTCAGACAGAGTCAAATTAATCTTGACCCATCACCCTCACAGTACTGCTGTCAAACAGATTCTTTTCCGCCACCTCCCTATCCTCCAAGCAGAGCCTGCGACCCAAGAAGTATTCGGTGAAGCACCTTTGATGGCATATAGACGCGACAAGAACTTGAAAGATCTTCTTGTTCACAGCCGTCTCCCAAAGGAGAATACCACTCACTTTGGCACACTACCCTGTGGTCAGACACGATGCAACACGTGCAAGTATGTCATCTCAACCCAGAAGGTGTCCTTTCCTAAGACTACGTACACCATCACTAGTAGCTTCACGTGTGAATCGCGTAATGTCATTTATACGATCATATGTAAACGTTGCTGCAAAACCTATATTGGCCAAACAGGCAAACGACTTGGGGACAGATTCAGCCAGCACTTAAATGACATCTCTCAGAAAAAGTCCACACCAGTTGCCACACACTTCAATGGTCCTGACCACCATGGTCCCATCGACATCCAGGTCACTGCGATCCGATCCTGCTCCTCTGACTCTGCCATCCGAGAACAGCTTGAGAACCGTCTTATCCACCGCATGGGGTGTCTAAAACCAGCCGGTCTCAACACTTTCCACACCTTTGTCTGAGGTCACCCTTTCCTCTCTTGCTCTATTTTGACTCTTTCCACTCTTATCCTATTCTTCTATTTTTATGCCATCCTCTATAATATATATGGATATACACGGTTTCTAATTTGTCTTGATTTTTTATCTCCCACTCATTCTGTCCTCTTCTATTTCCAGTCCCCACTTTTATTACGTTTGGGTAGTTTTTTGTTCAGTTTCGTTTTTTAGTTTTTAGTTTCTTAGTATGTATTGTGTACATCTGGGGGCAGAAGTCACTTCCTTTTCAGCCAAGCGTGATAGTGATAGGTTTCCGATGCTTCGCCTTCAGGGAAGTACCTAGGTTTTATTTTTATTATTGTTATATTTTTATATTTTTTTAGTTCTTATGTCTCCTATCTAGCCTTCACTTTCTTTCTTTTCCTGACGAAGGCCTTGTGGCCATAACGTAGACTACTTTCTTTGACTTTTGTCCTCGTAAGACGAATCACCTTTTTTCGATTTTTTTTCAAACCCATCCATTGTACTCCACGTCTTACCGCAGTCCCCTCAACTTCCTCGGCAATTGAGTAGCGTTTCCACTTTCGATATTACATTTTTATCATTGCTTTTCGCTCCGCGTTACCGGTCCCGATCTTCATTAGCAGCAGACTTCGCTTTTCTGTCATATGTGGACAGCGTTTAAAGTTAGCTTTTGTCGAGTGTTTACTGTTTATGATAATCTACAGTTTATTCATCTAGATTCACCGAAGCAATTGCTTGCTTAAATCAGCTTACCGTGTGTAAGTAGAAATACATTTTTATTCATTACAATATAATTTATAGAAAAATAATAAATGTTTAAGAAATCAGAAAAAAAAAAATCACTCATCGTCTAGCAAAGTTTCAAGAACGTGTTTTGGGGTTGCGTGCGTAAAGTTAATGTTATTATGGTTACTTTTTAAATTTTATTTGTTCCAGATGATCAATCATAATGCCGAAGAGTAAACGCAAATTTACAGCTCATAATGCCTGTGTTGAAAGACTTTTTCCACTTATACAAGTTTTACCCTGCATGACCGGGAAAGTAGATCTGCACGAGTTCCTGAAGGTTTGAGGTACCTCTGTGTTTGTTATCCATCCATGCTGTAGCCATCCATTGTTGACGTTCCGAAGTACAGACATGGAGACCGACACAGTAACTGCCCTTTGATATGACTCTTTTTGAGCATCAGTTAGGATCTTACATTTGAAAACTTTGTGGTGCACACAAAAAGTCCAATGCGATTGTAGATTTGTGCGGTTGCGATATGACGAGGGTTGAGGGGAGAAACAAAGGGGGATTCTGGAAAATGTGTTCACGGGAACAAGTCTTGATTATGTCTAAAGTGTATCTTGATGGGTGAAAGATCCTAATTCAGTCCGGATTTATGAATTAGTGATCGAGATTTGATCGCAGCTACGATTGTCTAGTGGACGTTAAGGGGTTGTGTCAGATTAAATGTGATCGTATATTATACAGTAATTGCCGATAATGAATTTATCGTTGTCACGGAATTGCCTCCCCTGTTCTCAGCAGTAGTGGTTCAACAGTGGCCAAAACTCAAGAGTATCTAAAATGGGCCTTCCAAGGTGTCCACCTTCGCATACAATTACTCTTGGCAGAGTTGTAGATAGAAGGATAATGATACTTCTACCTTAAGGGAGTCTTCACAACATTTTTTAGAAGTCAAGAACAATGCTGTATTGGGCAGAACAATTGTTAACTTAGTATCTGATCCGTCGTCTTTTGTGAAGAAAGGGTTATGCAATGATTTATCAGCTCGTTCAAACCTCAACCCTGAATTACTCAAAGGAATTCTTATTATGGTAAAGCTCTGTTTGAGTGTGTTTAAGAAATGGTCTGAGACATACAGTGGTAGTACATTCAAAATAAGTAAATCAACTTTAAATTTGTATATATCAAATTTAATGATCAATTAGAGTTAACAGTTTAAAAAATGAGTAATTCGTTAACAGAAAATAATCATCATCGAGTGATGTTTAGGAGGATTGGGTAAAAGTTCACTTGGCAGTTTTTAGGTATACTTAGCTGCCAATGAGATTATGCTCCTGCTGATGGTTGTTTCTTTTCAGATGGATGACTGATCGCTCGTCTTTAGTCAAGTTTGAAAGTTGTAGCACGTTTCAAAAGTGTCAAGGAGTAGCCACCAATTTGGACCCACGTCTCATCGACCCGTCTGATGATGGTGTCTAGCGTCGACTTCAGTCCACTAATACCTTCACTTCTTTACACATTTTCATCACGGTTGCATTTCTCAGCTGTGACCAACATACACATGGCGAGAATTATGTTATTTTAGATTCAGTTTAAAAGTTCTTTGATGACAACATTTCGTGTGAAAGTGCGTGGATTGTTTTCAAAGAGTGTTCCATGATAATAAGTGGCTTAAACAAAAACTTTCAAGTCTTCATTATTTGTACATCGGACGAGGGCTCATGCACACCAATTTTTACGCACTCTTTCTTTGTCGAGCGCTACTAATTTCGTGAAAGAATGAGAAAAAAACAAAACCAAAGTATTTGTTTTATATAACAACCACGCCGCGCAAGTTGTACACCGTGGGTTACGCACTTTTTTTCTGGCGCGAGTTATTATTTCTGAGTGAGACCGACCGACGTAACATACATCGGTAATTATGTTAGTTGGGATTGGGATGTAACTTTACATTGGTTGAAAGGTCAATAATATAGATTAAATTTGTTTACCTTTACATCGACAATGTTTGAAAATGTTAACAATATAAATTGGATATTTTTACATTTACAACCCCACTGGTTTTTAAATGTAATACTTTAATAAGAATGTACATCATTTCTTTCTTCTTTCCCTCCCTGCTCCATGTGGAACTTGGGACTGCCTCTGCTTTTAGTTCTCTATAAGAAACTAGCAGAAAAGCAGTCACCAGCCCTTGCAGTGGTGGTTCATGAAATCATCATTCTATATGCTGAGATTGCCAGCCTTACATGACTTGTACATCTACTAGCAATTTTCAAATACTAATATTCACATGTTAATACATACATATTAGTTCACATGTTAATAATGCAAAATATAGAATTTAAAATGTACAAGTTACGCCATTCTTGGCTCACACACTGCTTGCTCAGAGAAATAGTTTTAGACTCTTGAGGAGGTCTCTTACACGTGTTCTGGAGTGTTTTTACATTAATAATAAGTTCCCACTTTGACTCTGTGGTTCAGTTACCTCAGGTTCCAGTTTTCTTTGTTAAAAAGATAAAGTTTTCTATTGTCAAGATACTCAAACAAAGTCAGGTCCTGATAAATGAAATCTGATTTTATCCTTCACTCTGGCAGGTCTGGATGTTTTCTTGGCAAGTCGATTTTCAGAGTGAACTAAACTTGCAAAAGTGTCAGATTATATTGCAAGTTTTCGTCTTCCCCCCCCCCCCCCCCCCCCCCCCCCATTACTTTGTTACGATTAGACTAGGTACCAATCAGGAATTTTGTTATTCTCCATTCCAAATTCCTACCATTCGTTTGAAACATGCGTATTTTGGTGGGGTAATGCAAAATTATTTCCGCCTAAAATTTCTGTGCGTAAATGCAAAGGTCACGTCTTCCAAATATGGCAATCAAAAGATCCGTTCAGTTAACCGGCAATGTTTTCAAATACAACATCTTAAAAAATTTCATCTAAAGTAATATGTTCGTAATAAGTCGTACAGGAAGCGATTATATCATTTGTGTCTGTCCAAAAATGTGTTCGCGCTGACAAATAAGTTGTCTTCCTGTATTGGGCAAAAAAAAATTCATCGAATTACCATCTGGGCGCGACTCTTCACTATGCGAGAAATTAGACGACCCCCTGGCAGTATTAGCGATAAACAAGATTTGCTGGCCGCTTACGTGAAAAAAACAGTCGCACACTTCAGGCATACAAGACTTTCTGTCGATCAATATTGCATCACTGGTCTACTCTATCATAGGGGATAGACAGGAAAACAAACACACATGACGACTTTTACTGAAAAGAATGTAAGATGATTTGAAAATAGCTATTATCTACTTGATAGCAGAATAAAGAATTGTGCCGACGAAGAAAATTTCACATAATTAGTACTCAAAACAAATGTAACTGAATGCGGCCGTAGAGAAGAAGAGATCGACACAAAAATTATGTGACAACCGTAAATAATATGGAAATATGCCATGGACATACATAGCATATTTGTCACAGAATACCTCCCCTTCTTGGTAGTCGTTGTCCAACAATGACTAAAACTCAAGAGTATCTAATGTGGGTCTTCGACGGTATTTACATTCACTCAAAATTATTTTTGACAGTTTGGTAAATAAAAGGATGATGATGCTTCTATCTTGAGGGAGTGTTCATAAGATATTAAGAAGTCAAGAACAATGCTGTCTGTGTCTTAGCAAAGTTAACTTTGTATATGCCCGCCGACTTTTGTGAAGAGATATATGTGTATTTTTTTTGCTCGTTTAAGCCCCCAACTGATTTAACAGTAAAATGCTACTTCATTAGCTCGTACATAAATGGAAAATACTGATTCATCCGTGTGAACTACTTTCTGTAATAGTTAAATCAACTATGGATTTGGAAAAAAACATATAATACATTTAATGATCAATTATCTTTTAACAAATGTAAAATAAATCAGAGCTGGTTGTTGCCACAAATTGTTGCCGGTAAAATTCTCATTGTTGTTGCCACCATATTTTAGTGCCGGTTGCTTTCAGTGTTATTATGTATTAACGGGGGTTTCTGTTAGCTTCTAAAGTCAGTTCGTACAGCAACGTAGTTTTGACATTTAAGTCCTGATTATTTGCTTTCACATCAATGTTCATTATTCTGTCCATATAATATTTGTGCTCTTTGTTTATAAATAACTCTTTAGGTTTAGAGCGTATTGTGCCTTGGTTGGAAAACGCGAATGATGGGGCAAATTGTATAACCTTCAACATCAATCAAATGGATAAGTCCGTTGTAGACAGAGTCCAACGAACACATTTAATCACGGCATAACAATCCATTAAAACAGTTCATCATCATAATGCAAATATATTAAATCGTCACTTGAGTTTACCTCATTAAGTCATCATAATGTCAGGCTATTTACACGTGATTCCGTGGATCGGCAATCCGGTAATGAACAGCTTGACTTACGCGATTAATGTGACTTTGGATACTTCTCAATAAATATTGCTCCCTGTACATTATATCCAATTCTTAAACGTACTCCATTTCCTTAATGAGACGTAAAATCGTATCTACATCAAATAGGCAGATCCTTGTGCCGTATCATAAGTAAATCCTCTACATAACTATCATCATCACGGGAGTCTTCAAACTTGCGTCCGTCTAGAACCAAGGTTAACATAATAAGGGTACAATTACAATGTTGTTACGTGCTAGCTTATCAACGCGACACGTCGTACTAAAACTAAGCAACTTATACTCTTCGCGTTCAACACCGTGAAGCGCGAAAACATATTATACATTAATTACATGTCAAAACCCAAAATGTGCAACTTTTACCCGAGCTCACTACAATAGTGGCTAATATCAGAGTTCCTCTCGTAACATTCCCCTGGCCGACGGGGGTTAAAAAAAATCTATTCTATGGATTTTCTTTCTTCATAGTTATTTGAAAAAACTAAAAATCTAACAGATTATCGACCGACGTATCACGTAATATCGTCGAAGGTTGTAGTCAACTTTAGTTCATGTCAATAAATACAAAAAAAAAAAAAAAAGTCCGGGTAACAGATAAAAATGTCAACTGTTAGAGTGTCGACTAATCTATAAATAATTATGTCTCTAAATAAAATTATATATTAATTACGAAGAGTGTTAAGTAGTAGTCAATATTATATTATAGACCAATAAACTATAAGATTAACTAAATGTAGTGTGTGAAGTATGTTATAGAATATAAATATACTTAAGTGAAATAAAGTAAGGTTTAATAGTTAAGGAAGGTAGAGAAAAGTAAGGAAAAATAAGGAAAAGTTAAGAAAAAGTTAAGATTGTGTGAAAAAAAAGTAATAATAAGTTAATAGATTATGATAGAATAGATGTGCGTAAGGAAAAAATATCGAAGTAAATATAATTAAATTAACCTAGTAATTAACGTTAATCACGTATTAATATGAAATGTCCGTAACTATATTTATGCATTTAATAATCTACAATTAATTAATTACAGTAACTATACTATCTTAGTGTGTGATACTGTAAGTATAGAAATAATTAACTTCTGTTCATTTTATTTCATCAGAATAAATCCTCGCGCAGAGAGAGAGAGAGAGAGAGATAGAGAGAGAGAGAGAGAGAGAGAGAGAGAAAGAGAGAAAATGAGGAAAAGAGAACGACAAACTGTGCGACAACAGTGTTGAAATAACCACTGTTTGAATGGATCACAGCACTGTAATTATTTAGTATCGAGTTGTTATGGATCCCCAAGGTGGAAACTAATAAATGTTACGTCTGTGTGTCAAGTGGACTCGGGTTATTAATTGAATTCTACTTGGTCGAGATTATGAACTGTTTTGCTCAATCATTTACTATGGAACCAAATACACTCACAGAGGTCGTAACACCTAGTAATCTGAACACTTAGTCATGGTGAGATTCTAGTGTAAAGTAATACCTCAGACCAAGTTGCCGAAACTATTTCTGTGAGTTAGGTCTGTATATTTTCCAAGATGTTTGGGGTAGGTTGTACATTTTATAGTTCTATATTTTGCAATATTAACATATGAAAATTGCTAGTGGATGTACAAGTCGTACGAGGCTAGTAACCTCAGCATATACAATGATGGTTTCATGAACCACCACTGCAAGAGCTGATAACTGCTTCATGCGGGTGTTTCATAGAGAACCAAAAGCAGAGGTAGTCTCAAGTTTCCTATGGGCAGGGAGTGGATGATGACAGAATTGATGTACATACTCATTACACTAACCTTTTTAACCAGTGCAAAATGTATATGTAAACATGTTTTATATAAATGCAATGGGTGCGTTCTGCCCACTGAAATTAACATAATGATCAGAGAGGATAATGTTCTGAAGCAGATGCGATGGTGGAATGAAAAGGAGGGATGGGGTTCCTGATTTTCGTGTCATGAAACCCAAAACTCAGGAGGGTATTTGTTTCTTTCTTATTTCATAAAACTAGTCGGTGGTACCAATTAGAGTTACTAGTCTCTGGAACAAGTGTGTTGAATAAGTAGCTTCCATTCAAAGCTGGAGACTAGCATCAGACGGGTTTTAAAAGACGCTGGACCATCGTCATAATTACCCCACGATACTACGAGAGACGTATTGCGGCCACCAGACTTGACGAATCCATAACCTGCAAAGAACAAGGATCGGCTTGAGCAGAAGTGAACCGAAATGTTACTGGCAGCTTACCCATTGAGAGCTGCCAAATGAACTCTTTTCCTTAAGACATTTTTTCAACAACATATCCAGATCATCACCGCTGATGAATCTTTAAAAAATACTCCTAATTCATCCCACCCTAATTTAATTTTCATTGTTAGTATAATTGATTATTAAATTTGTTATGTCTATATACAAATTTAAAGGTGATTCCGTCATTTTGAGTGAACAGCACCCGTATTTCTCAGTCATTTTAAATACCTATAATAGAGCTATAGAAGTAATATTTTACTGATTTAAATCAGTTGGGGGCTCGTGAAAAAGAGCAACATTGTTACCCCTCATTGAAGGTCAGGGAAGATAGAAAGTTTACACGTTCTGGAGGATCCTATCAGCCGTCGTACTTGATTTCTTAAATTCATATGAGGCTCCCTAGAATTGAAGAACCATTCTTCAATTCACATCTCTGCCCAGAGTAATCTTGAGCTAGATACCTTTGAAGACCTTCAGTATATACTGTGACAGATTATGAAAATAACATTTCATATATCTAGTTCTTTTTCTACACTTTTCTTTTACCTAGCTTCACCTACGCCTGTTTTAACTTAAACCTTCCATATTCAGAGATCTGTCTTTTCTTTTTCCAATTTAGCAAGCCTAATTTATTTTTGTTCGCTATTCCCTTTGATGTAGATCACTAGCAGGAAATTAGCATACGTTGAGCTGTGATTAACGCCAGAGATCGAGAATCGTTGTAAGATGTCGCAACAGTGGAAGGTGGCAATAGTTTTAACGTATTTTTCGTTGGACAGGGATCAGCGGAAATGATTTGAGCAAAAAGGGCAGACAATTTTTTTTACCTCCCTTGTAAACTGTTCGTTTGCAAAGTAATTAAACCACTGCGAATCGCAAGATCTAAGAACACTGCTCGCTAGAAATGGTCAGACAAGCAGAAACGTGTAAAATTTGCACTGATTAGCAAATTACGTTATGCCGATCTAAGCGAGAGAGCATGAGTTCCGGTTTTTCGGCTTTAGTGTGAGAAAGATATTTGATTTGCAGATTGAACGCGGGTGCTAACATCTGGCAGAGAGTCTGGTTTCGGTCAATAGTGTAATAGTCTCTTTGATTTCAGAGATATATATACTAGAGCATTCTAACTCTAGTTATCCAGTACTCCATAGATTCAGAAGACATCTAGCTACCATTCTAGAATCACTTGTAAAAGTAGAATCTTAATTTTCGGTGGAGATAGTCTCAGTAGTTTGTGTGAAGGTAATTATGATACTAGTAGTTGGAGTGATTTAACTAGTTAAATCGTCAATTATATTTCTCTAAGAATTTGTGCAGAGTGATTTACTAAATAGGTCCGTAAATGGTATTTCTCTAGGTTTACTGTGTTACAGTGGATAGCAGAACAAATAACAATTTCTAGCTAAACTCTTCCAGCTATAATATAAATTTAATTACTGCTAGTAACCAGTCAGAGAATATTTTAACCCACTAAGTAAAGGCACTGATTCATCATGAGTATTGACGAAATATGTATTTTAATGATGACTGGTTTTTTTAAATGACTAGAATTTATTTCACGAGTTTTTAAACGATAAGACAAGCTCTAAGCTTGTAGTTTATAATTTAAAGTTAAATAACCGAGTGGATACATATATTATACTTTACGCGAGGTAGGATAGGATTGTATATACTATATATTGGTTAAGTATTTTGTATGTTTTCTCTTTATACAGTATTTGGGTCAAACCCTAAACATTACCAGCGGCTTCCATGTAAATCTGGGAATAATCATACTAAAGAACATTTTAAACTTAGTTCTGGGTCTTCAAGGTAAATCTGGTCCGAGGTTGTGTTTACAAGCAGAGAGAGACCGAATACCAACCCAAAGAACATTTAGAGTGACTTGGTAACTGGCATATAGATCCAGATTTATTGCTCCAATCTCATTTACATTCAGTCCCATTGTAGCGACCTAACAAATCTTAACATTTCCGAAGTTTGATCATTTGTGGTGTGACCAAGAATTTTATACTGAGAGAAGTTACCGACCTGACATTTCCCAAGTACTGGAAACCTCAAGATTCTGACACTGTGAGCACTGTGACATTTATTACTTTAACTGATTTGAAGTGACATAAACAGTAATCCAAAAAAATACAGTCGTAAAGAGAACGTTCCCCGGAGGAATTGGAATTAACCGGTCTCAGTAGAGCTGGGGTTCTCTTTGCCAAAAGAACACTGGAGTTGCTGTGGGTGTGTGTGTCCTAAAGTTTGCGCCAGAAGGTGAAAATCAAGTTTGTAGGTAAGAACGAATGTCAGTGGCCACTGTTGTATGGATAGAAAGAAAGCAGGAATGAGTGGTTCTTTGATCATATAATTCAGGTACCCACGTTGTAATTTTTTTAATGCAAAGTTCTTTTTTTGCAAATACTGTTTCCCTTTCAGAATAGATTAACGTAAAAACTCTGTTCTGTACTGTAGAGGGAATTTCTAGACCATAGCGTATAAATCCTTGACTCTTTGGGGGTTAATAACTTTTCTTCTAACGGGAATTTCGTCTCAACAGAGGGAGGGAGGTTTACATTTATGAGTCTATTTCTTGATTAATTCATTAACTTTACGTTTACTTGTATTTGAGTTGATAGTCATAATATTGTTGTTGTGAAGATTCTTTATGATAAATAAAATTAATATAAAATTTACTTACGTGTGTTTGGTCAGCTCGTTCCAAAAAGATCCCTATTCCACAGATATAGTGTTCACGTATGTGCGTCTAACTGTCGTCACTTATGTGTGAGTGGTTGATATATATATATATATATATATATATATATATATATATAGATATATATATATATATATATATATATATATATATATATATATATATATATATATATATATATATATATATATATATATATATATATATATATACGAGGGTGAGTCAAATGAAAACCGGAAATATTGTATAACAATAAGAATAATCATGTCATTATATTGTAACTTGCCAGTATTGTTGTCCAGGATGTCTTGAGTGTCATGCATATGTCATCGCGGTGATGACGCATAAGGTGACGTCATAATGACGTTTTAAAGATGGCCTCCCCACTAGTGGAATGCACCAAACAGCAGCAGCATTCTGTTATTTAATTTTTGATCAGCGAAGGGGTGAAACCAATAGAAATCACTTGAGGCTAGGTCTGGCGAGTACGGGGGATGTGGGAGACACTGAAAGTGCAGGGCCTCGATGGTTTCAGTTGTTGCATGGGCTGTATGATGTCGAGCATTGTCATGTTGCAAATGGACACCTTTACTCAAAAGTCCACGTCGTTTGGATTTGATTGCGGGTCGAAGATCATTCCTGAGAAGCTCTGTATACGTGGCACTGGTGACAGTGTTGCCCCTTGGCATATAGTGCTCTAAAATAACACCTTGTTCATCTCAAAAGAGAGTAAGCATTACCTTCCCTGCAGATGGCTGCGTGCGAAACTTCTTCGGTTTCAGCGAGGAGGGATGGCGCCATTCCTTGCTCGCTCGCTTTGTTTCAGGTTTGTGGTAGTGAACCCAAGTTTCGTCACCAGTAACAATTCTTGATAGGAAACCACCACCTTCTGTTTCGAATCGCCGCAAACGTTCTTGACAAGCATCAATTCGTCGTTGTTTCAATTCT
Organism: Oreohelix idahoensis; assembly: GCA_024509875.1. Taxonomy (NCBI): domain Eukaryota; kingdom Metazoa; phylum Mollusca; class Gastropoda; order Stylommatophora; family Oreohelicidae; genus Oreohelix; species Oreohelix idahoensis. The sequence continues at coordinate 67 of JAMPIV010002123.1, read as the reverse complement.
AGAGTACGCTGCCGTGGCACCCACCTTACAGACACTTTGTGGTACTGTAGCACATCAGAGATGGATG
>JAMPIV010002122.1:57500-66085 GCA_024509875.1 Oreohelix idahoensis | reverse complement strand
GGTTCCCACCCACTCCCTGCCTCCCCACAAACACTTTCCGTTCAACAACAGCCTAATACCACCCCCCGCGGTACACACACACCGCTCCACCCCCATCCTCCGCTTATACAATACTGGACCATACACCCGACTCCTACCAGAACACTAATAACTCTGCCGCGGCTTCCCCCCGATCACCTACACCTCCACCCCCGCTCTTGACTACTTAAGTCGGGTATAATACTACTTCTTTGTTGTTGGGGGCAACGTGGAAGTAGGAGGTAAAGAGTTGGAGTCGGAATACTTTTTGATTGAAAAGTGTATTGTGTTGTGGGGAGTAAAACCTGGCACGATTGGTTTTAGACCTAGCCATATAATTATAGTCACTTGAGGCGTTCAGGTCAGCACCACATTTGCAAATAAACTTACTACTGAAACCCAGTGCGTTGAGCGGCCAGTTGCATATTTTTTTAAATAAAAGGGGGTGGGAATGGGCAGCAGATCGTAAATTGTGCTATATTTCAGTTGCCACAGTTAACGTAAACCTGTGTATTTTACCATGATATTGTGGTTAAGCTTGAAAAATGTTGATATCTTTTTTAATGAAAATTGGAATGTACATTTGACATCATTTATGTCTTGTTATATATGTTGTGTGGTTAGAAGCGAAATGATGGGTAAAGGCCTTTCTATAGTGCTCCAACCTGAACAGAAAGGTTTGGACGGCGAAAGGAACGTAAACCTACATGGAATTTGCCAACCCCAACAGTACACTGACACCTATATTTATTGACTAGAAAGAAATAATGCTTGGAATTGCGCGGCGTAGTACGTGTAGTTTTATCGTAACCATTAGGGAGGGAAATATACTGGAGAATGAAAATTGTTTTCAGAATGAAATGATAGCAGTTGGCTCCACCCGCTTGAACACAGTGTTTGTTATGATGTTGCTCCGTGTAGAAATAGGGTATTCTATAAATTGTTTCTCCCTTGATAGTAGGAATGGAACCCTCCTTGTTATCAGGGACTGTGGTCTATATTTATTGAGAGCAGCCCCTGGATCAGAGCTTTGCTGACTCCCGAGGCGGACCGCCTATCTCTTGGTCCATAAGTAAACAGTGCGTGACTCCGAAAACAGGGGAGCAATCGAGCAGATGGCGGTTTTTCCTGCCCGCCATCAAGACTAGATAAGATAAAAGGGCCTAGTCTCTATGTGGCCCAGCGGAGGAGTTCAACATTAGTGTAAACCCTCTTAAACTGACATTGTTTATAAAAATAAGAGGGGAATAAATTGTTTTTTTAATGAACGGACTGAGAACATCTCAAAATACTAGTTCCAACGAAGAACACTTGAAGTCATGATGACCAAAATAACCACCTAGCTTGCAAAAACAAAACCGTTATTACCTTCCCTAAACTATACCCAACACGGACACACATAGGATAATCTTAATAAAATCTGTCACTACAAGTCAAATGGATAAATTTTGTACATATAAATGTATTACTATTGATTGTGATTCCCTGGTTCACTTGTATTAGAAACAGGGACAATTTGTAAGGAAGTAAGTTAATACATATTTATATTGAAATATACCAGTGCCTCATTTAAGCTAGTCTTATAGATGGGTTGGGAATTTGTGTGAGTTGGTGACTTCACTGTGTTGTCATAGAAATGTGGTGGGAATAAATTAGGGGGTGTATGGGGGGGGGGGGGGGGGGGGGGTGGGAAATGTGGGACAGGGTAAGGTAGGATATAGTGTGGGTGGGGGGATGATTAACGATAGATCATGACAATAGGTTCCAGGATAATGTGGGGACTACTGAGGTATAAATGAGGATGGGGTATTAAAGTGAAGTTTTTTCTGTAAATAAGACTGAGGGGGTTGTTTAATGTGATAGGTGAGTACCTTGAATGCTGATATTAATCAGTGGATTAGGAGTCCCCTAGAGAATTATATTAAGATTTGGTGGTACCACAACGTTGGTATTGACATGTTATAGCTGAGCATGTTCCTGTTGACTGAATGATTACTATCTGGGTCACTGTCAGACGACGTACCATACCCCCCCCCCGACCCCCCCCCCGATTACATGGACAAGGCTTAAACAACTGTCGATTACTTCACTAGGAGAAAGATAACTATTAGGACTGGGCAATGGTCAAGCTGGAGTTAGAAGTTTGATAAGGTAATAGGATCCCACGTTACATGCTTGTAATGTAATTTTTGCAATAGGAGAATTCCATGAACTGGTGAGGCTCGGACCCTTCTAGAATAGATTTTTGACTAGAAGGCTGTCTCTGAACTCTGGAAATCGAGACCTCTTTCTCCTTTCACCTATCTTAATTTTCTACGGACAGATTTGTTTTAGAGGAGGGGGTCCGACCGTTAAACATCTATATATATTCCTTGTATATATAAATATTCTCTACTAGATATATATATATTATATAAATTATATATTTCTATATCATAAAATATAAATAAATATATCATATAAATATTTCTATTCCACTCACGTGTGCACGCACATAACATAGACGACAGATATTTAGGACGATAAACACGTGGGACGTGAGGGAACCAATAACAAATTGATATAAATAAAACCGATATTTTTTGGAAAAAACTAGCTGACTCAACCGACGCGCTGATTATTTTCCAAAAAAGAAAAAGTTTAAATGTATCCATCTAAAAAAATTTATCACCACAACACATGAGAACTAACATCAAAACATGCATAACCAAATAGTGATTAAACCAGTCCCATAACAAATGTCTAACAAAAAGATTCGGTATATAGACCCAACAGTAAATGTGATCTAATCCCTCCAAGGTCCATGCCCAACGTTCCTGTTAGAAGAAGTGAATAGCTAGCCACAAGGAATCCAAGGATAACAATCTCATGCCTTGGTCTAAATTTTTCCCATTTTTTAGGGTAGAGGAGCTAGACTTGATAAAATCCTCTGCTCTATTTTTAAGGGAAATATGATTTAGCAATACTTGCATACAGAGAACAGTGTAGTGACAGACAATCAAAAAATGTGGTTGCCACCAAATTACAACAATAAGAAAAAAAACACTACTTCCGTTCCTTGAATTCACCTCTATTCGAGTCCCCGCAAGTTGGAATCCATCGTTGCATTAGTTCAATACTCAGACATGCTGTGATAGCCCACTGGACTTCTGGAAACCCACATTTTTTTCGGACATTTACACACAGAAAATCGACAAAGGGCAGTCCTTTGACCAAGTACAGAAAAGGAAAATCCCCAGCCCAGACCCAGTTCCAAAAAGACGTGATGACATTAACTGCTTTCCTGCTTCAGGGCAAAACGATTCCTTGGGAGTTTCTTATTTTTGTTCGGATGTTTGTTTTTAGGTTCAACATTAAAATTGTCCAGGCAAAACGAACAGTTAACACACGTGCACGTTTGTCCAATAAGCTTAGAGGTATCTAGAAATAGAGTGCATGTCAGCTTCGTTTGTTCTACTTTCAGGAAAGGACTACTATATTTGGTCACATACACTAGTCAACAAAAACTCCGTCTCGGAATGTTACAGAGTTAATTACTGTGCCTTGCCCCAACAGGCTTAGCTAAAATGTACTTGAGTTGTTTCGCAGGAAGAATTTTAAATATGGTGCGATAGGCCTCCTCTGTCCCTCGCTGGTCCACCCCCTGTTACTTCTGTTACCTTTTTAAACTAACTTGTAAAGATTCTGCACCAAGAAGGTTTTTTTTTTTTTTTTTTTTTTTTTAAGAAGGAAAATGTTTAGTTCTTCACGCAGATATCCTCATCAGTACTTTACTGCTGGCAAAGTTTAGGGTAAACCCCAGCATTCACTGAATAAAGGAAAAAACACATATTCAATTAATTATAACATTTACTAGAGGGGTACTCGTTACTAACTAACAATTTTAAACTTGCAAGAAGCTACCGCTTGATCTTACCACTTTTTAAACTTTCCCGTGAAATTGTGATGAACTAAGTTATATAAAAACAATCATCATGCATTAGGAATATACGTAATCCGTCAACACTCCTGAGGATCTAGCATTTATAAGTTAGTTATAGTAGAAAAAATTATTCTCCCGTCTGATTATGTAGCAGTTAGGTTATAAAATTAAATTCTTATAGCTGACTGAGATTAAGCTAGCAAATTATAATTACTGTTTTCCACTGTTATCTCGTCCTCACTATTTAAAATAATACCAGGACTATATCTTTAAAGTAAGCACTCTGCACCAAATCTAACTAGTGAATATGAAATATAAGCGATTAACACGTTAAACACTTTCACAAAATATTGATACTTAATATAATATACTTTACCTCAACACGAAACTACAGGTTAATCGCACACACGCCCCCTTTAGGGAATATACGTGATATATTTATTTAGAAATCTACGAGCTCGGCAAATTTCTGAACAACTCGGGAAGCTTCGTATCAGCATATTTTATTCACGATCAACCTGTCTACTTGCGAATAATTAGGAGAGTTGATAGAATTGGAATTGAAAATCTAGTTTCAAAACTTCGGTTTACATATCTTAAACCAGAAACAAGTCCCTGGTCCCAACTCTATTTCGCAAAACGAAATAATCTCCCCTTCTCATTAACACCTACGTACCTTAGACGAACGCCGAACTGCCAGCAGTGCGCCGTCTTTGACACCTACGTCAAGAAAAGAAAAGCAATGGCCTTCTGAGCGAAAGCGTGAGTGTCCTGGAAAAACCCAGACTTTTTTCTCATTCCAGCACCGCTGCATGAGTGCCATATCACTACTTCACTCCGAGCGACTAGCCTGAAGAAACGCTATGGTGTCCGCGTCAGTGAAAATGTACAAAACGGTTTTACGTCCCCTTAGGTGGCGTTAACACACTTCACCGAGCAACTATAAGCCGTTACAAAACTTATTTGTCAGACAAGATGGAACTCTCCCCAGATAAATGTCTGCCTCCTGAGCGAGCCTTGTCTGGGCGCTTCACACCTTCCGAGCAAACTCACGCCAAGGAACTCGCGTGAAGGTGCAAATTGTCGACAATTAGTCTGCTCATCTTGTCTGATTGGGGACTGAAATCCCAACCTAAAAATTACTCTCGTGCAAGGGACCGAGAGTTAGGTAAATCATCTACTGCGTTTCTAAAGGAGGGAAACGAACCGGCCACAAGTGAAAATGGGAAAGAAAATATTTCTCGCAACGAACGACTGCGGAAAATACCGAAAGGAATAGAGAGTGATAAAAAATAGAGGATACGGGTGGCAGAAAGGAAAGATAATACAGAAAAATTTAATGATCATAACCTCTCTGTGCCAGTGAATAATTGATTACTATCTTAATGTCAGCGGTACACAGTTATAGCTGAGGTAGATATTTTGTAGGCTGACAAACTGAGTTAGCCAAAAAAAAAAAAAAAACAAATACTTGAAGTCAAAGATATCTTGTTGGGTCGAAAATTAGAAAACGTGAAAATTTCGAACGGGATTAAGTGAGTAAAAAAATGTTGAATTTTATTACGATTGCTTGAGTCATATTATGTGAAAATGATAACCCGATTAGTAGAATATGTGAAATTCTTATCTCTGTTGAGTAAGAATGCGTTACTGTCTAAATCCTATTACTGTTAGTTAGAATTGTGGACAATTCTCATCCGGGGGGTCAGCTGACTGTGAAAATTATTCTGCATTATATGAGTCAGAATATGTGACTTATTATTCTTTTTTTTTTTTTTTTTTTTTTTTTTTTTGAGTAAGACTACGTTACAATTCTAATCGTAATGCTTGAGTCCATTATAAGTCCGTTGTAAACTGCCTTACCTGAGTTTTTTAAAAATTCAAATTTTAAAACAAGGACAAAATAAAACAAGATAGGATAGGCCTTCTTGAGTTCATGTTTCCATTTAACTAGTCGCCAATTACTTGAGTATGAATTCATTACGCCAACTGCATACCACTCAGTCAGAATATATGCCTTTAGTCCCACGCGTACATGAGGGTTCATGCAAACAGTGCTTCGCAGTTTGGAATACTTGCGTCCGATTTACGTTCCGTTTTTGAACTGGGGCACTTGTGTTACGAAGTCCCCTACATGATTGTCTTTTTAATTCAGAGTGGTTTAATTTCAATAAGCCCACTTTCTATGCACAAGACCAAGAGTGGCGTGACCGCAGCTGGAGGTCAAAGCTGGTGCAAAGAGAAACCTGAGGGCAGTGGACATAAGTCCCGCATCCTTTGAGGGATTGAAGCTGCCGATCCACCCAAAGTGGGGATGTTCCTTACGTTTCGCCCACCTCAGCTTGGGTTAAAGGGAGATCTCATAATAAGCAAAGAGAAAAGCATAGCCGAAAAAAAAACGACCCCCCACACTAGGGGGGAAGGAAAAAAAGCAGAGCTGAGATCTATCACCCCAGGGGCAGCGCGTTTTTTCCCGTAGTCAGTTATGTCCTGATGGGGGGGGGCGACTAACTCGAGGCGGCTACTTTGAGCTTGGAAAAGTTTGAGACTACATTATTGAAATTCTAAACAAACATGAGTATGGAACTTCTAGTTTGTTAAGACATCATGCGATTCGTCTAGTTACGTTAAGACAATCATGCGCGTTCTACCGTTTAGTAAGACAATCACGCGATTTCTTAGTTTAGAAAGACAACCATTGGACTTCAGTTTAGTAAAACAATTCATGGGTTTCTAGTTTAGTGTAAAGCAATCATTGGACTTCCTAGTTTTAGTAAAACAATCAGGAAACTTCTAGTTTAGTAAGACAATCGTGTAACTTCTAGTTTTTAAAACAAATTCATTGGACTTCAAGGATTTTAGTAAGACAATCGTTGGACTTCTATTTTAGTAAGGACACTCATGGGAACTTCTAGTTTAGTAAGGCAATCCAGGGATTAATTTGAGTTTAGAAGAACAATCATTGGACTTCTAGTTTAGTAAAGCTTCATTGGTTCTTCTTGTTTAAGAAGACAATCATTGGATTCTATTTTAGAAAGCATTCATTGCTTCTAGTTTATAGTACAATCATTGGACTTCTAGTTTAATAAGACAATCATTGGACATCTAGTTTAGTAAAATAATCACAGGTCTTCTTGGTTTAATAAGACAATCATGGGACTTCTAGTTTAGTAAGGCAGTCATGGGAACTTCTAATTTAATTAAGCCTAACATTGGACTTCTAGTTTAGTAAGACAATCATGTAACTTCTAGTTCAGTAAGGACCTCATGGTTTACTTCTTAGTTTAGTAAGCCAATCATTATTAGATTCGAGTTTAGGTAAGACAACATTGGACTTTATTTTAGTAAACACAATCATGTGACTTCTAGTTTTGTACGACACATTAGACTTCTAGTATTAGTAAGACAATCATTGGATTCTAGTTTAGTCCGACAAAAGTGGTCATTCGTTTAGACTAGACCTAATTTGAAATCGTTCTCCCCCCCACTCACATCTCACATGAACCCACCCTCCCTACACATCGCACACCCCCCCCTCCCCTCCCCCACCCCCACCCCCCATAGTTCATATAACGCCCCCCCGCCACCCCCACACCCCCACCCCCCCTCACACCCCTCCCCTGCGCCACATCCCCCCCCCCCATCCCCTCCCATCCACCGCCACCTCCATTACCTACACCCCCCCCCCTCGCCTCCATTACCACAACCCAGGCACCCCAAACATCATCCCCCCCCCCCCCCACCACTTGGTGTGTGTGTCCCCCCCCCCCCCCCCCCCCCACCCCCCACCCCGACTTCTAGTTTCGTAAGAAAATCATTGTGACTTCTAGTTTAGTAAAGCATCATTGGACTTATAGTTTAGTAAAACAATCTGGACACTTAGTTTAGTACGACAATTCGTGACACTTCTGATTTAAACAACACTCTTTGCTTCAAGGGTTTAGTAAGCCACATCATTGGATTCTATTGTAGGCCGACCACTCTGGGACATCAAGTTCAGTAAGGCACTCATGGGATTTCTAGTTTAGTAGAACAATTCCTTGGATTCTAGTTTAATACGGACTCATTCGACTTCTAGTTTAGGTCAGCATTCATGGACTTCTAGGTTTAGTAAGACAATCATTGGACTGTATTTTAGTCCACCCACATCATGGGCCTTTGTTCGTCAACCATCCTAGGTTCTCTTGTTTAATAAGCCAATCATGGTACTTTTAGTTTAGTAAGACCTTTCATTTGACTTCTAGTTTAGTAAGGACAATCATTGGCTTCTCGTTTACAGGAACGGCCATCATTGGACTTCCAGTTTTGTACGACAATATGTGACTTCTAGTTTAGTAAGCTCATCTTCGGCTTCTAGTTTAGTAAGACACCATTAGCCTGCTAGTTTCGTACGGACAAATCATGGGATTTTCTGTTTAGTAAGACACTAATAGGACTTCTGTTTATTTACAGAAATCATTGCCTTTCTCGTTAAGTAAGAAAAATCATTAGACTTTAGTTTCGTCCGCTCAATTGGATTGCTAGTTTAGTCCGCCAATCCTGCGACTTCTCGATTAAACCTTCCCTACCCGACTTGCAAAAACACCAGTGCCGACTTTAATTTTTTTTCCATTTTATCCTGTAGGTGTTTGCACAAGTAAGCTGT
>JAMPIV010002122.1:0-52500 GCA_024509875.1 Oreohelix idahoensis | reverse complement strand
GGCTCGTTCAATGTGTGTCCTATCAACAGACTCCTTCAATGTTTTGTGTCTCCTATCAACAGGGTCTCGTTTCAATGGTGAGTCCTATCAACAGACTCCTTCAATGTGTGTCCTATCAACATGGCTCGTTCAATGTGTGTCCTAAATCAACAGACTCTTTCAAATGTGTGTCCTATCAACAGACTCCTTCAATGTGTGTCCTATCAACAGGCTCGTTCAATGTGTGTCCTATCAACAGGCTCCATCAATGTGTGTCCTATCAACAGTGCTCCTTCAAATGTTTGTGTTCCTATCCATCACCAGCGTCTTCTCATCTCTTCCTCCAGTGGCACCTATTTGGTTCTCGATATCGGTTACACGTTAAGGATCTTGTCTTACCCTTCCATTCTTGAATTCTACGCCAGCACCAATTTATGAAAGTCTGTAACTGCTTGATTGTTGTTTTCCATGTTTTCATAGCCATGCAATAGGACCTGTCTTGTTTTTTAGTTGAAAGTTCCGGAAAGATTTGTGTTGAGACTACCCTTTGGACGTTAATTCCGAATGGAATATATTGTGAGAAAAATGACAATTTACAGAACAAACTAGATAGCAGAGACGACAAATAGAGAAACTAAAAAAGCAGTTTAACATCAAAGCAGGGAAGTTGTCAAAAACACAGAATTGATAATCAACACTGGGAACAAGAAGTTATGGATAGTCGTGATCTCCTACGCCTGCTTTCATGGTACTTCAAGAAGCAAGGCAAAGGGTCCAGTTTGTTTGCTTTTTTTCGTTTTTTGTTTGTTTCGTGTTTGTGTTTGTTTGTTTGTTCGTTGTCAAAAAATTAGTATCTCTAGTCCATCGGACATGTGATATCCAAAGCGCTGGTATCTCTGAAATTCGATTCTTGCCACAAAATAATGCTGTGCTTTTTCTCCTTCGCCTCTCACCCCTCAGGTACGATCAACTTGAGTATGTTCAAGTCCAATAAAGAAGTGGTCAACTTGAAGTTGTTGGTATCTCGTAGAATTATTCCCTGGAATAGCACTTCGGTGATGGCCATAAAACGCTTCTCTGGTACTCATTTTGTTGGCACCATTTCAGTAGATTCACAAAATAATTGCAATTTCGATCTTTTCTCTGTGAGTTTTCTTAATAAATTTATTATTAAAACAACTCCATGCATCGGGTAATATATTTCTTCCTGTAAATTCTTCTCTACATTATAACCTAAAATCGATAACCCGTTTTCTAAGTTGCAAACGATGATTCTTGTTGTTCAATACCCGCGAACACATTGAACAAAAATAAAAAAAAAAAAAAAAAAAAAAGCGCGTTATTCAATGTCAATATGAACCTTGTTTTGCAGTCGTGGCAACAGCTTGTGTCCCAGGATGTAAAATTCAGGGTCTTTTCCTCTTTGTAATCGACTTCTTGTCTGGTTTTATCCCACAATGGTCAACCTAAATGCAAAAAATACATGTAACCAGATTGCGCCGAACTAGATCTGAAAGAGAAGATCTACAACATAAATGTTTTTGATTCGGCTTTCTGGCGAAAGTTAGTTAATGAGAAATCAATAATAAATATATGTTGGGAATGAATTCGCTGGTTGCAAGTACTGATTAAAGCTGCATGCAAAACGGTAACGAGGCACTAATATAGGAACAGCGTAGCAGGTATAGTGTAGGGGGAGCTGTAACATAGCATATAAAACCTTCCAAATTTAACAAATAACTTATTAAACAGTAATATCAGAATGAGCAAGTTTACGTCCTTAAAAATATGAGGGTTAATATCATATGTTGTTGTGATGTTGTTGTTGTTAAATGTGTTGTTGTTGTTGTGTTGTTTCCAACTAGGAAGACTGCTGAGCTTCTCGCTCTTTTTTGCAACCAACCACCAAGTTTAATAGTTCTTGGTATTATCTACAACTGTAAGATCTAGGCTTTCCTGTGCTTTTCTGGCCACTCCGAAACGTGCTGAGTTGAATCCATGAGCTCCAGTATATCTAGCTTGACTTGCACTTTAAAAGGATCATCACATGTGATCCCAAAGCTAAGAAAAAAAGCACTTGGCATACTATTCAAGGGAGGCTCTCTGTACTCTGCCTGTCCCGCGGGTCCATAGTGAGATCCTCCTGCCATTCAGCCAACCAGGTAAAGGCTAGTTACGTCTGGGGACCCAAGTGACTCCTCCAAGCTTAGTGTTCAATGCTGAATTCTCAACCAAGTATCACTGTAGGGGGAATCCCTGGAAGTGTGTGAATGCTTTTCCCAAGACAACGAGGCATGTAATTAGCCTAAGGAACAGAAGTTTCACATCCCTATCTGTATACCTATAGCATTGTACCTAGCTGGTGGTCATATAAGGATGACTCCAGATTTGCTTCCATGACATTCTAAGCTGCAGAATCATAACAATCAAACCGTGAACCAGACTGAAAAAAAAAAAAAAATGCGGTGTCTTGAATACCGGAACGTTGGATGACCATCAGCTTCATCACCATCATAATTTCTAATCATCATCATAATTCTATCATCATCATTCCATTCCCTCTCAGCTCACTTAGGAGCACATACCTTTCAAGAAAATACCCTTACCAAACCCTCCTCAACCCGTGCCTTCTGTTCAAGTAGCCGCATATCCTTCTCATCCTCTTTATGGACATTGAATAGTAGGATTATCTATTCTCATCCGCACATCCCAAAACTGTTTTCAGTAATAGTCCTACAATAAAGACAAGAGATGTATCTCTTTGTACGGCATGACATTTCCACACTGGTGATCTTTTGCCAATGTAGAACTGGTGACAAGAGCGAGACCAAATATCAGTGGAGCGGGAGATACGAAGAAGACGCAGGCAAAAGACACGACATTTTGTCCTCTCAATTCAAACTTTAAATTATGACACACGTTAAGCAAACATATTGATAGTATTACAAGGTAGTCTCTTCTTTCTGGAATACCCTGGTAAGAGAACGAACGAACGTAACAAACTAGAGAGGTAAAATGGAGACTAGTGATAGAAATTAAAAGGATGACCAAGATATGGACAGATCTTGAGCGAGTAGCACAAGACAGTGAGGATTGGGAAGGTAATTTGTTCAAGCCTATACTTATGGAAAAGGGGGGTGGGCGCAGGGTCTGAAGGATAAAGATTGCCGCGATGTTACAAATTTTTCAAGATGGATTGATCTAGCAAACTTTTGTATGACGCAGTGATGTAGCAAGTACAGATCATGAAAATTTGCGTACTCCCTCGGACGTCACAACGAAGGAAGTATGACATTTGCCTCCATGGAAGTCGCAAAGAAAGAATTGTGACATTTGGTCTCCTCCCTCAGAAGTTACAAAGAAAGAAATTGTGACATTTGTTTCCTCCTCAAAAGTTACAAAGAAGGAATTGTGACATTTCACTTTCTCTACACAAGTCAAAAAAAAAATAGAAAATGACATTTGCCTTTCACACGCATATTGCAAAGATGTCATACAGAAAGTATTGTGACATTTGCGTCACCTCCATACATGTTCCACAGACAAAAAATGGAACATTTGCTCGCTCCGCCAACCTCAGACAAAAAGAATTATGACATTTCCTTCCTCCACGCATGTCGTATGTGGAAACTAACATGAAGTGCGTGGGGCCAGCAAACGTTTCTTGTAAAACATATTGCCACTGTAAACCACAACTGAAAGACCATACAAAAAGATTTTGTGTGGCCTCAAAATGTACAATAAATTGCTAAATAAACCACGACTGTAAAATCATATGAAATGCTTTAGTACAGCTGCCCTTCATGGGACCAACTGTAGTATTATAAAAGAGAATAATAAATATAAAAATACATCAATTTCAGAAAGAACAGAGTGTAAACAATCTCAGTATAAATCATAAATTCAGACAGAACAGAAGTTGGCGGAAATAATCCAAATGCAAATGATATTAAAGTCATATATCAAAGAATCAAATCCAGGCAAGCAAATAATGCAGCCGTTAGGACAGACAAGAATATAAAAAAAAGGGAAAGAAAATGAAAAATGGATCGGAGATTAAGAAAGAGAAATCTAATCAAACTTTAATTCAAAGACAAGGAAGAAACGGCAAAGTATTCCCAGAAGGGTCTGTGTTGTGAGAGGGACAAAATACCACCGAGAATTTCCCGGGAGATATGGTAATTCTAGCGCCTGCGGGGCGGTTTGTTCTTTCATTGCAGACTTGATAGTGAACTATGTAACAAAGTGCGTATTGATTCGAAGAAAGTAGTCCATTCTATCCCGGTCTGACTGTTTTGGAGTTGATAAAATTGATTCATCATTACATTGTTGTCAATTTTCTTTTTTTTTTTTCATTTCTTTTTGTTTCCTATCTCATGATTGCTTTATTCTTCTTTCTTTTTCTTTTCTCTTCTATTCTCCCTAATTTTTCTCTTTTTATTTTTTCTTCCTGCTTTTTCCTTCCTCGTGCGTGTCGTATGTGGCAGCCAACATGAGACTTTAATAGAGGCTGGCAACCTACATCATTTAAAGCACATTACTACCGACACAATAACTGCAAGAGCGCGATGAATGCTTGGTACAGACTCCAGGTAGATAGATAGATGGATGGATGGATGGATGGATGGATGGATGGATGGATGGATGGATGGATGGATGGATGGGTGGATGGATGGATGGATGGATGGATGGATGGATGGATGGATGGATGGATGGATGGATGGATGGATGGATGGATGGATGGATGGATGGATGGATAGATAGATAGATAGATAGATAGATAGATAGATAGATAGATAGATAGATAGATAGATAGATAGATAGATAGATAGATAGATAGATAGATAGATAGATAGATAGATAGATAGATAGATAGATAGATAGATAGATAGATAGATAGATAGATAGATAGATAGATAGATAGATAGATAGATAGATAGATAGATAGATAGATAGATAGATAGATAGATAGATAGATGTGTGATAGGGTGGGGCGAGATGATGATGATGATGTTGTGATATTTGATCACTCTCTTTTCACACTCGCACCGACTCGAACAACAATAAAACTCTTGATTCTGAGGCAGGGGCTGTATTTATTTTTACAACCCATTCAGTGACTAAGAGCACACTGAAACAAACATTAAACAAATAAACCAGCAAACGAAACACCAAACAAACAAACACCCAGCTAGTGCTCAGTTCCTAATCCTGAAACGCAAACAAAGCACGGGCTAGTTAAAATCATAGTTGAATAACGATACTCTCACCTGCCAAACAGTCCTTCCACGCCACCTGACACCCTCAACTATCACACACGCCCACACTCATGCATGTCGCCCAATGAGACTAGTATGGTGTTGTGCATGAGGCTGGCAATCTCCCCATGTAACACAGATTGCTACCGAAACCACTACTGCAAGAGCACACACTCAGCTATTATACACACACACACACCCACACTGGTGGCCCCATGCTCCCTCAGGAGCGGAGAAGGGAAATATATATCTAAGTGAGCCCACGTGCTCTCACAAACCATTCTACACATAACCATAATTAAATAATAATAACATGAACATAAAATAATATTCAACTATCTGTACAATAAATACTCTCAATAATGAGAATAAACCACCACCCCGCAACTGATCCATCTCAATACTTGTTCCTGCACTCTGAACATGTCGTAAGTGACGACTGGTGCGCCTGGCAACAAGCGTATCGTATATGACCCCTGATGAGATTGGGAACTCATCACATGAAACACATCGTTACCGTCACCGAAACAACCACAGCAATAGCATCAAAATGCTTATTGTGGACTCAAAGTGACCCACTAAAGACATATAGTAGAAATATCAATAATCGTGAAACACACTCAATTACTTTTACTTCAAAGAATAAAATATAATTATTCTTAACTTTAACAAAACTGGAACTAAATACATCACCACGTGGCCGCCATCTTGATATTTTTGCTAACAGGTGGATATTATCTAAATTCACGTGAAATAGCTTCATACCATATTTGCTTTTCTGATAAATGAAATAATCGCTCTTAAACTTTCACATCTATCAATATATTTATTTCACTAAACATTAAAACAGACTCGTGCTGAATATAATTTCAGACCTATAGAACACAAATGCTAAATTCTACTAAATGCGCTAAGAATTACAGCTCACGTGCTCTGGTCCATCTGCTACCTACACCGGTCACCTCGTCTCGTTTGTTCTCTCGTCTGGGCTGATACTAGGAAAGGCCGCTGCTGGCTACCGCATGCTTTATATAGGCACTAGGCTAATCACTCAGCTTACTGCGCGCTAGGCGTATTAATTTGGCCGCATAAATAACACTCGCGATATTTGCTTTATTAGACACGAAAACACAGATAAAACCTACCGCTATTAAATATAACACACGACTACCAAATATAACACATCACAACTAATTCTTAGGCTTTATTATGGCCTAAACTAATATATCTTCTTGAAGACTTTTTACATCCCAGCATGCTTCGCGCACATCGAAAATATTTGGGCGATAAATGTGCCACTCACAATGAAGGGGGAAGCTGGGGTGTCTTTACGTAAAGGGGGAAGCCGGGTGTCTTTCCGTGAAGGGGGAAGCCGGGTGTCTTTCCGGCCCCATCACAGATAGATAGATAGATAGATAGATAGATAGATAGATAGATAGATAGATAGATAGATAGATAGATAGATAGATAGATAGATAGATAGATAGATAGATAGATAGATAGATAGATAGATAGATAGATAGATAGATAGATAGATAGATAGATAGATAGATAGATAGATAGATAGATAGATGGATAGATGGATAGATAGATAAATAGATAGATAGATAGATAGATAGATAGATAGATAGATAGATAGATAGATAGATAGATAGATAGATAGATAGATAGATAGATAGATAGATAGATAGATAGATAGATAGATAGATAGATAGATAGATAGATAGGGTAGGTAGGTAGGTAGGTAGGTAGATAGATAGATAGATAGATAGATAGATAGATAGATAGATAGATAGATAGATAGATAGATAGATAGATAGATAGATAGATAGATAGATAGATAGATAGATAGATAGATAGATAGATAGATAGATAGATAGATAGCTAGATAGATAGATAGATAGATAGATAGATAGATAGATAGATATTTTCCTGTTCCTATTATTCCGCGTTAAGAACCACCATTCGAGTTTTTTTTTAATTACAGGCTTTTCTTTAACTTGCAACGTATGTCACTCTCTTGTCCCCTTCAAATCTTGCAATCGATTTTTCAATCACTTCCAAATGAGCAATAGCTCTGAAACTTGGCTTAGTTGTGTATTCCCCATGATAATACAATAATCAGTCGTAAAAATAATAAAATTAATAAAATTAAAATTATTTTTTTTTGTATTGTATCATCAGTGAAATGGGCGATAACTGCAAATAATCTAGATGTATTCTTTCCAACAAGATTGTCTCTCTTGAGAGAAATACTGAAACTTCTCCCACCCCTTCTCCACACACACTATCGCACGCGCGTGTACAGACATATACACAACTGACAATTACATTTTTTAAAATGTAATGTACAACTCATCAAAATTTAAAAAAAAAAATTATAATAACTTTCCGTGCAATATACTGAATAATGAAATCCGCCTCCTGTGCTCTGAACTCCCTTATCGCAAACTGATAATGTCATTAGCGGATCGATTACATTTGACTAAACTTTAAAAACAACAAGCAAATAACACTAAAAAGAAGAAAATAAAAATATTTTAAAAATGTATTTTAAACACAGGCTTTTAATGCACTAAAAATAGCTCTGAAACTTGGCATAGTTGTGTATTCCCCATGACAATATAAGAATCAGTCGTAAAAATAATAAAATTAATAAAATTAAAATTAATATTAATTTTTTGGGGGGGTATTGTATCATCAATGAAATGGGCGATAACTGCAAATAATCCAGGTGTATTCTTTCCAACAAGATTGTCTCCCTTGAGAGAAATATTGAAACTTCTTCCCCAACCCCTCCCCCTCCACACACACACTATCGTACCCGCGTTCACAGACATACACACAACTGACAACAACATTTTAATAAATGTAATGTACAACTCTTATCAAATTTTTTTTTAATGAAACAAACAAAAAATATTAACTTTCCGTGTAATATACTGAATAATGAAATCCGCCTCCTGTGCTCTGGACTCGTTTACCGCAAACTAATAATGTCATTAGGGGATCGATTACATTAGATAAATTTAAAAACAACAAAACAATAACACTAAAAAGAATAAAATAAAAAATATTTTTAAAAATATTTTAAACACTGGCTTTTAATGCACTAAAAGCCACAAATAATTTTTCAAGGAGTTTATAGCTTGTAGTCAAAAAAATGTAACATCAAATTGACAAAAAGCCAGGGGCGCTGATTCTACATGAAATTAACTTCTGCTTTATACTTCATTACACACTGTGGTAAAGTGGGATGATATAAATATTTATAGGGACTTAGTGTACTGACTGAGATCAGCTGTGAAGGTATCTGTATCTAATATGTGTAGTGTTTTACAGATAACCTTACTTACTGCCACATATTTATATCTCAGTCAGAATTATTCTGGAATATTGTGTTGGCAACGTTATATGTCTAGGGTTATGCAAATGATGAAGTGTAAGTCACCACAACAACAACAGATAAACAATTTAATTATTCCACCGCACTTGACAATACTGTGACACTCACAAACAGTCAACACTCTAGAAGACTATCTTAAAAGATTCAATGATAAATTTCAGATATGTACATATGTATTGATTTTCTCTACAATAGTGATCCTGATTCAACTACACAGTGAACCCGGCAATATAATAACATGTAATTTCAAATATTATGTACACAGATATAAATGTGGTCTTTGCATTGACATACAATATTAGTAATCTGTGTGTGTGAGATGTGATGTGGTAATATGAGGTAATACTGGTTTTGTTCTTCAAGATAGATTCTTATTAGACATCATGACTGCATGTGCTTGTGTATGTTTGGAACTAGTATTGGAGATGGTCTCAGTTCCGAACATTAAAACAATTAATTGCCCCTCTTTAATTAAGTTAGTGTCATTTACGAGGGGTACATAGTGTTGAGCTCTTTTGGCCACAGTGGGCTAAACTTTCGTGATGGCGGCAGGCAAGGACTCCTCTGCTCGACTATTCACTGTTTCTGAAGACACCTCAATGGTTACTATAGGGACCCAAGAGTATGCTGTCAGCCTCTGGATTCAGCAAACGCTCAGACCAGGTGCGGCTTCAATAACTAGGACCACAGTCCCAAAATTCAAGGAAATAAACACAGATACGTTGACTAGCAATGAATGTAGGCACAAATACTGGCACAAATTCCCATCTGCTTATGTTCCAGGCTTTTATTTAGCAAAAAATATGAGCTGGCTTCAACGCACTGTTGCTTTATCAAGCTTATTTGAACTAGTGGTCTCGAACTAACGCTATCAATTAACTATATTAACAGACCTAACCAATCAGGCCATTTCTACCCCATCGTTTGAAAAAAAGTACTCTTACTTCGTCTCTCTTGACAACAAAAGATAGCATTTATAGTCCGACTAATCGTGTTTAGCCTTACATATCATTCCATCCAATCAATTCAAATGTAACTTGTGGCCTATTTCCGTACAATGGTGGTTTAAAATTCTGCCACTGAGCGACTCCGAGTTTTTAGGTTGTCTGACACCCTCATTATTTTCTTTTGCCTATAATTTATTAATTCCTGGACTATTTGCGTAACACTTAACATATTCTGTGTCAGCAAGCCATAAGGAATCCAAATATCTCAATCTAAGGGAGCTAGGTGGCTGCGTTCAAAATGTGCATTTTCTACCACCTCCTGTTCACTTCAATCCCCATGTGGTGTCTGGGTACTGTCATGTTTTCAAACGTAAACCCATCTAATGTCATCTTTCCTAATAAGCGTTTTCCAGGTTTTTTAAAACCTAACTCTGGGAAGGTTAGTGTTTTTATCACTGTCCGTCTGAAAAAAAGTTAGTGCATGTGGCCTTACACGCGTGATAGTAGTAATTGTATATCGCGTTACGCTTGTTGGGGGGGTGGCATTAATAGCGAGACGCGTGTTTAGTGTTGCATGCGTTCCTGATTTTCAGCCCTCCCTTCTTTCCATCCTACATCCATCTGTCCATTCGTAGTGTAATTAATTTAGGTCATACGCAGTGTGCCTCTCAATGTTTTTTCTTAGAAATGCAATACCCGTTTTAATGTGTTGTGGAAACGCTTGTATTATGCAGTGGCTTATATTTAACGTGGAAACGTTACAATTTGCAGACGAAGCATAAAACAAAGGGGATTTCGAGTACTGTCATTGTGACAGCACTGTTCTTTACCATTCTTCTTCCTTTTATAGAATTTATTTGTTAGGCTTTACATTTACTTTTAATTTATATATGTGGATTAGAATTTCTCACGACACACACTTATGGATAAAATATATGATAAGCGCTTAAGCGCCGCACGCTTTTTGTCAATTTGATGTTACATTTTTTGACTGCAAGCTATAAACTCCTTGAAAAATTATTTGTGGCTTTTTAGTGCATTAAAAGCCTGTGTTAAAATATTTGTTTAAATATTTTTATTTATTTCTATGAACATAATTAGAAGGTCTGTCTGGTTTTGGAGAAGCGCACTCCGTTAACCTGGACACACAAGGTCCGTCGGCTATATCAGTGGAAAAGCGCTCCTTTTGAGCTGTGTGAAGGAATCTATCACAGTAGTAACATATTATGTTTAATTAATTATGACAAAATCAAGGATAGTTTAATGTTTGTGTAGTGTGTGATAGTTTAATGTTTGTGTAGTGTGTCAACTGATTACTTATTTGTGATGTTGTTGTTATTATTGTTTCAGCGGCGTTTGGGCTCTCTCCCCCCCCCCCCCCCCCCCCCCCCCCCCCCCCCCCCACCCACCCCCACACCAAAAAATTTCCCCTTTTCTACCCAGTGCCATGTAGTGATATTTGCTTGAGTTCGCAATTTGTTCTTTTGCTCCATATAATTTTGTTCCAATTATCTGGCCTCAGAGGAAGGAGCATGTTCTTAACATCATCGAGTGCTGGGCACTCAAAGAGGTGGTGTTCAAAATAGAGGTAGGTACATAGCTGGCACTCTGGAGTGTGTTGTGGTTGGATTCTGTTCAAGTCATTGTTGAGTGGTATTTGTTGTGTTTGGAGCCGAAAAATGGTGCGCTGATCCCTCCTTGTAAGATTGTTGATGTTGTCGTTAGGATCAGGACCGGCCATATGTCTGTAAATTTCTTTCCCAGTGTTTTCCATGGCCAATCTATTCAGCCAAGCTTCTTAGTTTGTTGGTCGCATGAGTTGTTTGGCTGTTTGCAGAATTGTCACTGTGAGTGCTTGTTCTTGTCTTGTTCCTTTCTTTGCAAAGCCAAATGCCGGATCCAGCGTGGGGGACCAGGGTGTTCGGTAACATGTCGTATCCTCTCTTTTCTAGCAATGTTTCTTGAGCTAGCCCATTCTGTTTTCCTATAATTTTGTTATATCATAATGGAATTGACAAATCGGGTTACAGGTCTCATAACTCTATACAACTAGGGGGCATGACTTGTTAAATATCTGCCAATTATGGGTGATAATTCGGAGAAGAGACACATTTAAATTTGGTAGCATAATGGTGAAAATTGTTGGGCAGTTAGGGTACATGAATATTTAATTCTGAGAGACCCCTCCCCCAAAAAAACAGGGGGGGGAGAATGAAACTTCAAAAAAAAAAGGTCGAAGGGACGCAACTGATAAAATGTACTGTTTTGAAAAAGCGTTTTTTGTTAATTCATAATTGGTATTTCCTCTCCATTGTAGAAAATACACAATCGCCGCAGTAGTTTCAGGCCAAGTAGATTCCTAGTTTGATGCTGAGCTGTCTCTATGTTTATCTATCTATCTATCTATCTATCTATCTATCTATCTATCTATCTATCTATCTATCTATCTATCTATCTATCTATCTATCTATCTGTCTGTCTGTCTGTCTGTCTGTCTGTCTGTCTGTCTGTCTGTCTGTCTGTCTGTCTGTCTGTCTATCTATAGATATTTATCAATACCTTTTAGTTCCTCGGGGAGCAAAGGTATGCAACAAATATGTTATGTCATGCTTATAAGTAATTAATGTTAATATGAGTGTGCTATATTATTATTTTACTTTACGTTGAATTTCTTTAAATTGATATTTAACATGCATATGGGAATAAATGAATTCAGTATGAAAGGTGAGCGAAAGGAAGGGCAGAATGTCAGACGGGCCTGCTTGCCCAATTCTCAACCCTTTGAAAATAAAGTTCGTTCGTTCGTTCGTTCTATCTATTTATCTATCTATCTGTCTGTCTGTCTGTCTGTCTGTCTGTCTATCTATATATATATATATATAATTATTTGTCTGTCTATCTGTTAGTTTATTTGTACATCTTTCTGCTTACCTTTCTATCTCTCCATCTGTCTATCTGTCCAGTGTATCTTTCTGTATATCTATCTGCCTTTCTGTGTCACATTCTTATTAATGTATGTGTCTGTCTGTGTGTATACCACTCTGTTTGTCTGAGTAAGAGAATGCTATGGCTACAGGTAACTATAATAGCTGACATCACTTTATACAATCTGTGGGAGTTTTGCCAATGCCAAAGGTCACGCCGAAATCATACTCCTGGGATTGATCAGCTGACCGTCGGAATGACCACTGCCAGGCGCAGGTCAGCCATCAATCACTCTAGGGGGTTAGACAGCTGAATGAACTCAGCAGACGTGTATCTTGAACGCATGTGATTGAAATCTGTGTCGTAGTGATTAACTTCACGGTTGAAATAATTCGAAAGTGACGGCAGCGATACAAATGGCCACGCTTGCAAATAGATTATTCCATCCTGTTTTAAGCTTCCTTTGGCGCATAAGGGTACTGACAAATTATAAGCACGTGGACCTGCCTTTGCATATAGCGCTCCTTTCATTCTAGGTCTTTACAGCTAGCTAAGTCGTATTCTTCCAGTGGTTTTTTTTTTTTTTTTTTCACTGGCGTAGACAAGTCACTCTTAAACTCCAGCGGTTAGAGAGGGCTTGGACACAATGGCGGATCTTCTTTCCGCTTCTTCTTTTGTGTTCGTCCTGAAAAGGGCGTTGGTTACGTTGTGTCGCCGTTTACAGCGCAGCTGCGATTTTTGCACCTTTCGGCCCGACACCTCCGTTTTCAGCATGGCATTTTTGGGACCGGGTTTGTCTTCCCTCTTTGATCCCTACTCCGTCAGCCATACTGCAGTGATGCAGCCTGTTTCCAGGACCACCACTTGGAGGTGGAGTAGGGTCTTGGTCAGCTCTGGTTCACTTACCCTGAGCAGGCAGTCAATCTATGTGTCGCTGACTGCATTCATCTCGTTTGCTGCGTCTTTGGTCCCAGTGGCGGATCTACATTTTGGGAGATCTTGAAACTTGAATGGGAAAGAAACGTGTAATAGAGAAAACTGGACATGGGGGCCCTGAAGCTCAAGCTTCATTAAGTTCATAGTATATCCGCCTCTATTTGGACATAAGATTTCTAATGAACTAAATGGCGGGGGGGGGGGGGGAAGGGGCCTCTGATTATCCATAAGTTCCCCAGACCACGTATTTAGGCAACCATTCTTTCCTGCTTACTTACATCTTAATTAGCTTCGTTCTCACTTTCTTTTCTCTAGTATATGAATTCGTTTCTCCCTGGAGAAGACATTGTGATGGCAACATGGGTTTTTTTCTTTTTATCTTTGTCCCAAGGTGACATCATAATCACTATCGTCATCAATACCTGTCAGTTCCTCGTTGAACACAGGTATGCAACAAACGCCTACCAAGCTTTCCTTTCTGGTGCCATCCGTTCAAGGTCTTTTCGTTGTCCTTTTTTTAAATGTTTCGTGTTTGTCTCCGGTTCTCTTCCAAGTGTGTTCCTTAATGCCACTCTGTTACCATACTTTTGGGAATTCTTTTCAGAACAAATCTGCCCAGGTAATGCTACACAACTAGTTTTAGCTAAATGTGCATCCTATCAAACTCTAGTGTCATATAAAAAATGATGCCTGTCATCAGCTATCTAAGCGAGACCAGGTCATATTTTACCGCTACGCACTGGACACACCAGATTGAGGTACCATCTATACCACAAGTACAAAATTGGTGCAACAGATCTCTGCACCTGGGACATCTGAGCGCCGAACATCTGCTTTGCAGTCCTGCCCAACATACAGCAGTGAACGAAGTAGCATACGATAATAACCTATTCAATCCACGGAAAAACTGTTTGAAGATGTCCAGGGAACTTTATCTGACGACTGACGCATTTTCCTAGAGTCATTAACTTACAAGTCTGAAGACGAACGCGCGGAAGCAAGAACTCCTGTGTTTTTTTCCTGTCTTTGATTAAGTGAACTACGTTGCACTGTTTTACTCAAGCTGGAGTTCATTATGAGCGAAGAGAATCATCCGTTCCAAGGCGCTCACAATATGAGGAACAGAGAAATCGCATGTGGACTGCCTGGAGTTGCAGGCATCTCCATAACGCTTGTCCATGAATGACCACTAGTGACCGCAACAATTTTGTTGGATAACCAAATTACTACCGCTGAATTCCATAGACCGTTGCGGTTTGTCCACCGCCATCACTATGCCATTTCCCGCAGTTTTGCTAAGTCTTTTAAATACCTTTATAGGAGATGCCAGCACCCCAGGCAGTCCCACTGCCTGTCTTTAAACCATATTCAAGGTTTGACAGTTATTTCATTTGAACAACATATAGCATACATCTCATGTTGTAGTTGTTGTTAGTGTTATTAATCCAGCTGCGTTTGGGCTCTCTGCCTTCGGCCCGATGCCATGTAGTGAGTGATATTTGTATGTGCTCGCAATAGTTGTTTTCGTTTGCTCCATATAAGGTAGTTCCACTTATCTGGCCTCGGAGGAAGGAGCATTTTCCTAACATCATTGAGTGCTGGAAAACTCAGAGAGGTGGTAATCAATAGTTTTATATGGAAACATACATCTCATATTGAGCCCGCATATGACAGATACCTGGTAGAAAACTATAAAACATACCAAAATGTTTAATTTCCTAAACTCCTCCTCGCTAACATATCGCGCCATCTAATCCTCATTTTATGATTGGCTTTGACAATTGTAGACCCAAGTTCCCGCGGGTAGAACAGATGTCACCATCTGTCGCCTTTTGAATCCAATGTGTGATTACAACAGATCATAGCAGTCTCAACCATCGACCATTTGCTAAAC
Organism: Oreohelix idahoensis; assembly: GCA_024509875.1. NCBI lineage: Eukaryota > Metazoa > Mollusca > Gastropoda > Stylommatophora > Oreohelicidae > Oreohelix > Oreohelix idahoensis. Next base: position 37,155 of record JAMPIV010002122.1, on the reverse strand, counting down.
TATTGTTTATTAAATGCCAGTATTCCAGCGTACATATGCGGAAAGAGAGAAAAACAAACTAATAAGAGAGAGAGAGAGAGAGAGAGAGAGAGAGAGAGAGAGAGAGAGAGAGAGAGAGCTGACTGAGAAAATGTATGTCAGTCACACACGACTATAAAAAAAAGGAGAAAACAAAAAGGTAGAGGTAACCCCACAGCAGGTACTGCCATAGGGTAGTGAAGTGGTAGAGACTTCACATACTATGTCTTCTTTTTATGAGGTGGGGCGACCGGTTCCCTTCCTCGCTACCTTTGCCTTCCCTAACTCAAGTGCAAAGTCGAGTACTTATTTACAGCTGGGTACACTGGAGCGTGACGCTGCATAGTTTCAGGGCCGGCTCTACGGACGGAGCAACACGTGCATTTGCACGGGGCGGCAAGCTTGGGGGGCGGGGGCGGCAACAAATCGTTTAACTTATTTTTTACAATCCAGCCAAAATATTCCGCCTGGGAGCCGCGCTGGTGTAACGGTTACCACACTGCGCTAGCGATCAGGTGTTCAAGGTTTAAGTCCGGGCGCGGGCATTTGTAGGAGTGTCATCGACCGGGATTTTGACTGAATAACCTGAACGGCTCCTGAAATAAACCCTCTCTGGATGGTGTCACGGAGTGTTCGAAGGGTTCGTCTAGATTATTTTAAAATTCCTTACTTTTCTATTCCTTTACATTTTGTCTGTTTTCTCTACGAAATATTTGCACCTGCGGTCTGTTCTTTAGCTGTTTTTCAAGTCTTCACTAATAGTTGTGCCATACTATCCTAATGCTATCTTCTCCTACAAAGGCACTAAAATGTATTTCTTTAGGAACGTCAGTACAATTTATTCGCTTGGTCGAAACCACAGTGGTTACCAGAGGATTATATTTCCGTGTTCAGTGGTCAACTGAAGACCGCCACGATAAATCTTCCGGCATGGCTGAACGAAACACGGGAATTAATTAACTTGACGTGGGAATCAGGAATTTATTTTTTAATCGACTGTTCAATGTTGGCGGCTCGAATGTTTCAGTTGTTTTCGAGTGTGCATTCACGGAAGTTGATTTTACTCAGTGTTAGTTTGCTATGTGTTACAGTGATAAATAAGTTTTTAAAACGTTTTATGGAAATTAGTACAGTGCTTCAGCCTCGATTCATTACTAAATAATACATTTTATTGTAGGGTTTATTAAAACAGTTTTAATATTCAAATAGATATAATGTCCGATAAAAGAAAAAAACTATCAGGTTCCGAATATCGGAAATGGAAACCGGAAAAAGAACGCGATATTCAAAAACATAGCGGGGCTTTACATAAATATCTAAAAACTGAAACAGCTCAAACAGAAGAAAATAAGCAAATGTACCGAAACAAATGATTCTGAGCTCATGGCAAGTACTTCTAACTCGGACCCCAGTAACGTAGATATTATTAACAATGTCGAAAATGAGACTGACTTGACCGTTTCCAATTCCAGATATTTAAGTGATGAACTTGAGAGGTACACTGATCCGGCAAGATGGAATCCTTCTTTAAGCGATACCGAAAGACTGGAAATTGTAAAAAAAAGGCCTGCCAGAGAGACCAAAAAATGAGTTCGTTTTTCCACGCAGCTCTAATGGTCGGAAATTTTCACTAAATTTTTACACTAGGGAGCTAAGCAATGGAGAACATATTAATCGATCGTGGTTAGTGTATTCAAAAGAAAAAAGATTCTGTATTTTGTTTCTGCTGTAAGTTGTTTTCCTGTAATAAAATGTCACTCACTACTGATGGCTATAATGATTGGGGTCATTTGTACGTGTATCTTAATGAACACGAAAAATCTAAAAACCACTTAGAGTCCCATACAAAGTGGATTGAATTATCGTCCAGGCTTAAATCAGTACAAACAATTGATTCAATGCAACAAAAGTTATTAAATTCAGAAGTTCGACACTGGAGGAGCATAATAGAATGCCTAATTACTATTGTCCAGTTCTTGGGCCAACAATGCTTGCCATTTCGTGGAACATCTGATAAATCATATGACCCTAACAATGGAAATTTTTTAAAGCTTGTTGAACTGATTGCCAGATTAGATAGTGCTATGTGTGAACATTTAATGAGAGTAGCTCGTGGATCGACCCAACATTACCTTGGGAAAAACATTCAAAATGAATTGATTGCTCTTCTCTCTGGAACCATTAAAAAAAAGAAATAATTTCTATGGTGGAGAAAGCTAAATATTATAGCATAGTTGCAGACTGTACTCCCGATGTAAGTCACATTGAACAATTAACACTAATTGTAAGATTTGTTAATACGAATCCAGATGATATCAACATTCATGAGCATTTTCTTGGTTTCATTGCTGTAGAAGCCACTACAGGCTCAGCGTTAACCGAATGCATTCTAAGAAAATTGTCAGACATGGATATTCCAATCGCAAACATGCGTGGCCAGGGGTATGACAATGGATCAAAAACATTCAAAATGAATTGATTGCTCTTCTCTCTGGAACCATAAAAAAAGAAATAATTTCTATGGTGGAGAAAGCTAAATATTATAGCATAGTTGCAGACTGTACTCCCGATGTAAGTCACATTGAACAATTAACACTAATTGTAAGATTTGTTAATACGAATCCAGATGATATCAACATTCATGAGCATTTTCTTGGTTTCATTGCTGTAGAAGCCACTACAGGCTCAGCGTTAACCGAATGCATTCTAAGAAAATTGTCAGACATGGATATTCCAATCGCAAACATGCGTGGCCAGGGGTATGACAATGGATCAAATATGAAAGGAAAACATTCAGGAGTTCAACAACGTATTAGGGACTTGAACCCGAGAGCTTTTTATATCCCTTGCTGTTCTCATTCTCTCAACTTAGTGGTCAATGATGCCGCGATGTCATCTAGAGAAGGGGTTTTATTTTTTGAAATGGTTCAGAAATTGTATGTGTTGTTCTCAGCGTCAACACTGCGTTGGGGAATCCTTAAGAAACATATTACAACTCTAACGCCCAAGCCACTAAGTACAACTCGCTGGGAATCTAGAATTGAGGCCATTCGTCCTTTAAGATATTATATTGAGGAATTTTATGATGCATTGATAGAAATTGCTGATGACGAGTCAGTAGACAAAATGGTGAGACATGAAGCTGAAACCCTTGCCCCTAAAACTCAGAGATTTTAAATTTTTGTGTTGTCTGGTTATATGGCACTATGTTTTAAACGAAATTAATGTTCCTAGTAAACTGTTGCAAAGCATAAAAATGGAATTGACTAGTGCCACAACAACTTTGAGACATGTTCTCCAAAGCCTTAAGAATCTCAGAAATGATGAATCATTTCAAAATTTTCTTGTTGATGCTACAACATTAGCTGAGAAAGTTGAAGCTGATCCTGATTTGATACCAACGTTTGAATGTACTAGAGTGCGTCGGCAGAAAAAAGCAACACAACTATGAAGCAAGAGATGAACCTATTTTGGATCCCAAAACTAAATTCAAAATTGAATTTTTCTTTTTTTTTATTATTGATGTTGCAACTAATTCTATTGAAGAAAGGTTCGAGCAATTGGAACATCACAGTTCACATTTTTCCTTTTTATATAACATCCCTAAATTGAAATCTGAGACGACAAATGAGCTCTTAAACAAATGTAAAAACCTAGAAGGCGTTTTAACACATCAAGAAAATAGAGACATTGATGCCATTGAGCTATGTGATGAACTGAAAGTAGTATCCAAATTAGTACCAGAAAATACACCGCCAATTGAAGTTCTTCGTTATATTATTGAAAAAAAACATTGCTCCTAATGTCGCTATAGCCTTAAGAATATTACTAACTTTGCCTGTAACGGTAGCAAGTGGTGAGCGTAGTATTTCAAAACTGAAGCTTATTAAAACTTATTTACGCTCAACAATGGCCGAAACTAGATTGGAAGGACTTGCCATGATTTCAATTGAACATGAAATCGGTCAAAAATTAGACTACGCAGACCTTATTTCTGCTTTTGCAAATATGAAAGCAAGAAAAGTGTCTTTTTAAGCAGTACATACTTCAAACAATATAAATTCAAATAATGTGAAAATAGTGCTAAAAAACTATAACATGTACATACTATAGTTAAGTGTTTGTGACTCAACAGTTCATCGTTCCACATGAGAAGAGCATCCCCTATATGTAAGTAATGTAACTACATTTATTTCATATAATTGTCTCTAATAAAGTCAATGGTTTATTTTATGACTATACAGTATTTTCATCAATTTATCAATACATTATTATTAATGGTACTATTTAAAATTAGGCTAATGGTCATGAAATTAATGTTGAAGCTTGTTTAACATAATGGTTTTAAAAATTTCAAACGTTAATTTGAGGTTGGCTGGGCTGGGGCGGCAAGGTTCCTATGGTATTGCACGGGGCGGCACATTTCTGCATAGTGTCACGGAAAGCGAGATTCTGTTGTCACGAGAGGGAATTTCTCTAGCTGCTCCTAGTCAGTCCTACACTGTAGGTCACATTACTTATTAATTTATTCTAACTAAAAGAATTATTTTACCGACGTTTTATAAATCCATTAACTTTTTTTACATTTTTACCCACGATCCAATAGCACTGAGGTGTCATTCAAGATATAATTTTAAAAAAGATATTTAAAAAAACTTAGCAAAACTGCGGGAAATGGCATAGTGATGGCAGTGGACCAACCGCAAAGGTCTATGGAATTCATGGTAGTAATTTGTATCCAACAAAAATTGTTGCGTTCACAACTGCTTCTAGCTGGCACAATGAATAGCAGCAGAGGTGAAGATGGAAGATGCAACAAAAGTATAGTGGGTTCAGTTCCTTGAGCAGGCGGAAACAAAATTGATAGGAAGCTGTCTCTTATAACCCAAGTGAGCCTGTCTCCATCCACCCCTCCCCCTTTTTGTTTCTTAAAGTGTAAATGAAGAAAGGGTCAAACGTCTAAAAGAAGAACACTTTCTGACGATCAGACTTCCTCTTGTTGTAACGCTCTGAATAGAATTTCCTGTTAATAGAATGAGATGAGATAGACTTGGTATGCGTTTGTTGAAGACCTATGCTTCTCGGGGAACTAAAGAGTAGTGATAATTATCAGATGACATCCCATCTCATATTGATACTTCATCCATCAGGCTATTTACCCCAAACTACAAATTATGTGGGCGGTTATCACTACTAACAGCTTATGTTACCAGTACGTTATGACCCGTATACATAATTTACGCAAAATATCGCATAGGATGTTATAATCAATACATAAAATTCATATTTTATCACACAATATACCTACGACGGGCAACTCAGGAGTTGTGAGAATTTACTTTAGAAACACAGAACTCTCTAACGATCTACATTGAAAAAGATTCCCCATGTGGTGAAACTTGTTGAGAACCAAGCATTGCACACACTTGGAGAAGTCACTTGAGCCCCAGGCGTAAATCTTTGGGCTTTGACCTGGTTTGACTGTATCTTTCATATTCTACATTTAACCCACAATTTATTGGGTCATTGTATCACCAAGCTTTATTAGTTTTTCCTCGCCAATAGGCAGTGAGTGGATAGCATCGTTTGTGTCTTCTGTAAGATAGCCAACTATACTGAAGCACATTAAAAACGCACCACCTGTATAATCCAGGAACAGAGTGTGAAATGTAAATATAAGTGTTTACAAGTTTACATATTTGGAATCTTTATTCATTTTCCTATGAATCCATGCTGGTCATTAATTTGTACATTTGATTGTTATGAAATTCATTGCATTCTGTGCAGGCAAGGGAGAAAACCAAAAATGCAACTAATAAAAAAATTCATTCACACTATCCTCAGTATCTGGTATGTCCACCGTGTGCTTGCAAACAAGCTTGGCAGCGACTCCGCATGGAACGCACAAGTCTCTGAAGGAAATTCCGGGGAATCAAGTCCCATTCACGTGTAAGAGCAGCTTCGAGGTGTTGCAGATTAGCTGGAGAACCTTGCCTGTAGACTCTGCGTCCAAGCTCGTCCCACAGATGTTCTATAGGGGACATGTCTGGTGATAGGGCAGGCCAATCAATCGTCACAATGTTCTGCTGCTGTAGATATTGCTGCGTAATGCATGCGGTGTGCGCACGTGCGTTATCCTGCTGGAGAAGCTGAAAGTGTGGTTAATTTGTGAACGCCGGAGCAACAAATGCATTCAGAACCTCATCTCGATATGTCACAGCATTAACATTTCCACGGAAGACGTGAAGAGGCAAGCGATGGTGAAAACTGAATCCTCCCCAATTGTGAATACTGCCACCTCCAAATCGGTTGTGCTGACGAACACAGCAATCTGGAAAGCGCTCTCCACACCGTCGCCAAATCCGCATACGTCCATCAGCAAAGGATATGTTGAATCTGCTCTCCTCTGTGAATAGGACAGCATTCCACTGCAGTCTAGTCCATCTGACATGTTACTCTGCCCATTGCAGGCGCTGCTGACGATGTCTGTGAGTCAAGTTTGGCCCAACATAAGGTCGTCTTGCAGTAAAGCCTGTATCTCTGAGTCGTCGTATGACTGTCATTCGAGAGACTTGCCCACGTCTACCCACTATTGCTCTTGCTGTTTGACTTGCCGGGAGAGAACGATTCCTTAGGTGACTCGCACAATATGACGATCTTGCGCAGGGGTAGTAACTCGTGGTTGGCCACTCCGAAGTCTATCCCGGGCACTGCCAGTGGTTCCGTAACGTTCATTGAGACGTACAATAGTGCTGTGGTGGCAATTCATCCTTCTGGCAATGGCCCGCGAGCTCATTCCGGTCTCCAACATACCAATGGCTCGTTGGCGGTCGTTTTCAGATAGTCGTGGCATTTCAAGCACAGGTACTGGGTGTTTTGTCTCAACGGCCTTTTTATACCGAGTATACCGCCACAACGCGTACACATTTTCAGGGTCATAGCTGTTGGGAATCGTGTTGCACGTGTAACTTTCATTGTTTTCATGTAGTCTGTACACAAACCCGTGGGTTGAATCATGCACTTTCCATTCCAGCAGCCATTCGCTCTCTACCTCATGACAAACACGGGGGGAAAATCCATTCCCACACTTTTTTTTCCAGCTTCTCGGCATCAGTATATATATAATAGTGATGCGTTTTTAATGTGCTTCAGTATATTATCAATCCATCCTCCATAGCAGAGGCCATACTTGTGTGGTCAATTATATCTTGTAGCCATCGCTAGCCATCCCCTGGTGGCCGTTGATTTTTTGCTTTCCTAAAAGTCAACACATCCCCGTAAACACAGCAATGTCACGTCTTCGACGATCCCAGAGGCTAATTCTAACAGCAAAGATGTCACGTGGGTTTTGTTCATTAAATTACCTAGATCTTCTTCCTATTCTCTTACCCGAATTTTTTTTATTTTATTATCTTTCCGTACTTGTTTTTCCTGTATTTTTCGCATCACTCGGGTGCGAAAAATATTTTCTTCAGTATTCTCAAACTTTACCTTGTTCTTTCTCATACTGGGATACGTAATTCTACTGCGTAGATGTTAGTGAAAACTTAACTGGGACTTTCGCTTATCTCACGATAGAGCAGACTTAAGTCGGCAGCATTCCCCGTACTGGACGATATAGGCTGTGAATATTCGTTTCGCTAGACCTGGAGGTGTCAAATTGTCTGCATCTCTCACCGGTCACAACGAAAGTGCATCGGCCCCCCGGAAATAAAACGAACGCTCAGGTAGGAGCGATAATTTACACCTTTTAGTCGCAGTTCGAGACAACTGTCTGGGAATAGCAGCGGCAAACGGCACCCACGGTTGGCCTGGTCAGCGCGAGGTGGGGAAACGCAGAAGTGTCAGCTATGTAAGACGTCTAGTAATGGTAATGTTAAATGTAAGGTGTTGTACACGTAAAGGGGAGATGATTTCGGAGTTTGAGAAAACGTGGGACTGTTTGCCCTTGTTTTCAAATATCCACCATAGCGCTGAAATCTGATTTCATTTCAGTCTCCAACATCTCAGTAGATGGAACACGCGTGCTAGTGAATGAAGCTTTATAGCGAATTTCATAGTTCTCGTCAGATTTGTGACGAGCTTCTAACTACCTAATCTGGTGAATTATGCTAGTCGTGGTGTTACCGTAGTGCTGGGGTGAGATAAATATAATAGATATCTAGTATTTTGTGAAGTGATAGAGTGTTAAGTCGCTTATTTCATTTTAACTAGTTTCTTTTGAACAGAGTGCTAAATTTATATAGTCTGTATTATTTTCTAGTGACGCGTTTTAGTGGAAAGCAGAAATATTATAATTTCTAGCATTAAACAATAATGTAGCTATAATGAAGTTAATTTTACTGCTAAATAATCAGACGAGATCATATTTTTCTAAACTAACTTATAAATGCTAGAAGCCTCATGAGATGTTGACGGAATACGCACGTGTTCCTAAATTCATGAGGATTTATGATTTTTTTAAAATATAACTTATCTCACGGGAAGTTTTAATAATAATAAGTCAAGCTGTAGGCTTGCCGTTTAATATGTAAGATCTTAACGAGTACATATTCTGTATAGTATATTGTATGTTGTTTTTTCTTCATTCAGTCATTTCTGGGGGTGAACCCAAACTTGCTGGCGTTTAGTAAAAAGGACATACTTGTGAGAAGCATAGACATTTCCTATCTTTAACCACGTGGGGTTTTTTTTTTCAAGTAACACTCGTCTGACAGTGCATATGCCATCAGAGATAGACAGTAATACAAATCCCACAAACGGTTCCTAAAGAATAGAAATATATATTGGGCTTTTGAGCCAGTTCATATTGCTCCACAAATTTAAATGTATATGCTGCCTGGCGGCGAGAATAATTGCAAGAACTAACATTTACATTTCCAACACTATTGAAAGAGTGGATAGTGAACCAAGACTATCTGTTGAGAGCAGTTGTCCACTGGTCATCTTTTCCAAATTAAGGGAATCCTCGTGTGTTTTTTTTTTTCGGAACTCTGTGTGCCCGTTTAAANCTTGCTTATCAAACCTGATCAAAGTGACATTAAAAGTAAATCTAAAGTTTAACTGGTGAAGCGAACGCTCCCCGAAAACAGTGGAAGAAAACCTGTATTTGTAGAGCTGGGATTCGCTTTATCCAAAGAATCCAGATTCACTGTAGAGAAGTGTCCTAAGGTTGCGCCAGACGGTGAACAACATCAAGTTTTAGGTAAGGGTGAGAGAACCGAGTGAAAGTGACGGAAGGATGTTCGTTGGTTTAATGCATTCATTCTTTTTTTTTTGTAATTTTTCCTGAAGAAAGATTTGCTGCTTAATGTAATTGTTCCTTTAGAATAGATACTGCTGTCATAAGTCAGTTCTTACCTTCTAGAAAGGGGACAACATTAGACCCTAACCATATGCATCTCTAATTCTTTGGGCCATCATCTGTCATCCTAACGGGGCTGTGGGCTAAACCTAGAGTTAAGGGCATAACGGGGCTATCATCCTTGTAGCATTTTCTTGATTTTTTATGACTATTTGTATATGTTTTCTTTTGATGTAAAATTTATATGTTGTGTCGTAAGTTTAATAAATGATAAATAAACTTACCCATAAATTAAATCAGTGTGCTGGTCAGCTCGTTTCTAAATATTTATATAATCATTGTTATAGATTTTTTCCCACGTCTGTGTGTGTAACCGTCGTCACGTGTATGTGCGTGCCCGTGAGTAGATATAATATATGTAATTTATGTATATGTGGTAGACTGTCTGACTGCTTAAAAATCTGTCGTAGAAGATAGGTGAGAGAGAGAGAGAAGATTTTCTCGCATCTCAGAGACAGCCTCTATCACTATTCTATCATCTCACTTGTGGTATCTATTTCCTTTACTAACTCACACTGTGACTCTCACTCATTCCACTCTATTCAGAAGGGACCAACCCAAGTCTTAAATTCTCCTATCTAAAAATCTACGACAAAAGAGTTAGGGACGGTGAACCACCAAATCCCAACACCCCATTTACTGTGGATTATTAGCAAACCCACCAATAGGTCACTCAGCTGCTTCGACAGACTGCGCAGAAGGGAAATATTTCCTATTTGCTGGATTTCCTATTTTGCCCTAACACCTTGATAAGTTACAGGGATACGGAAATTGCAGATTGGCTCAACAATAGAGTGGTACCACCCCTAGAGTATTGGCGCGTTGAATTGATTGGCTGTTCTTAGAACGATGACTGTTATACTTTATTTCTATCCTTCTTTCCTTGTTTTCCTTTGCTTACCACTAATTTTGTTACATTGTGTGATATTCAATGATATTATATATATATATTATATATATATATATATATATATATATATATATATAAATATAACTATATATATATAATATATATATATATATATATATATATATATATATATATATATATATATATATATATATATATATATATATAGGGACTAATCGTTGTCCTTATGAATTTTTTTTGGGGGGGGGGGGAGGGGGGGAGTGTGTTAAAACAATATTTTATAGCAGTCAGATGTATTTAATAATTTCATCTGTCACCTTAACGCTGACTTTTTTTTTTATTGCAATATTTCATATCTCGAAGAGAAAGGAGTGTATGTATGATATTTAGAACGTGAGTGTGGCATGAATTAAGAGATTTAGTATATATCTTCTCTCCTATCATACCACACTCTCCATTCACATTTGTGAAACTATATCTGTCTACTGTCAAGCATCTCACTCGCAATTTAATTGCCCTCAATCATATTCTTCAACCATCTCACGACACCTATGCTCCTTGGCGGGTTGAAAGGTGATGATGATGATAATAATGATAATGATGATGGAATTAAAAACAATTCTAAATAATGTTATGCAAGTATTGGAATCACAAAAAATTGTGTGAAAATTAAATGATAAAAGTAACGAGGGGGCCTAATTCTGACTTGGCATCAATTGTCTTATCTATGATGACGAAATATATAGAAAGTTCCAAGTCACGCTGACTACATACGTATCTCCAGCGTCTCAATCTGTCAGTATTAAACACAATATCTCATGTCAGTAATCACAACAGGTTGGCCATACCATCTATTCAACAAGCTAAAGATATGAACTATCGATGAGTGTAACTGTGGCACAGATAAAATGACTGCTGAACATCTGCTTCAAAGATGCTCCAACTAATGAGCAAAAGAGAAAGCATACGGCTGTCACCGGTACCATTCTTTGAAAAAGTCTATGGAGATACAAGTAGCCTCAAGCTGAGGACTGCTTTGTTTGAAAATATTCAAGTTGACGTCTGAAAATGGACGAAGAAGACGATGTCAGTGATTTACATTTCAGTAGAAGGCTCATCCTGAAGAACTTCAGACTTTCGAAAGATAAATTTGAGAAATGCAAGTACCAACGTGAATGTTGAAAAACTCAGTTGGTGGACTTTTTCCATTTTATTTAAATTACATTCAAACCTTCTCAAAACTTCTTCTACTATGATCCTTTGTCATCGAATGACAAAGCAGTCAGTGGCCATGACGCCTATTGGCCTATTGTAAGGCAGCAACAAACTTTCCACTTTGCCTGGCCGGTGGCCATACTTCGTGTGGTGCCCCAACTCTGGTTCATGCTTTGCATCTGGGTCTCCACAGTTCTCCGGCAGGCTGTCTTTGACCTGAATATCTTTCGCCTTCCTTCTGGGGTCAAAACCATAGCAGTTGATGGGGTCGGGGTATGGCCAATTCAGTCCCAGCGTCTGCCGCAATGATGGGGTGCACATCTTTTTTACTGCACCGTTTAAGCAGTTCCTGATTGGTGATGGTATTCGGTAACAAAACTAGTTATGACAAAAACTTGACATGAAGGTCAAGATTACACTAGACGACATTGGGATTATTTTGTCTAAACGTCTCTTGGCCACAACTTGACACGAAGACGTACGGCCAGTTTTGAACTAGACATCAGAAAAATCTTATTAAAAACCTCTTTTTGACACAGCTTTGCATCAAAACTTCTTTTTTACTGTACCGTCTAAGCAGTTCCTGATTGGAGATGGTATTCGGTAACAAAACTAGTTATGACAAAAACTTGACATGAAGGTCAAGATTACACTAGACGACATTGGAATCAAGGATAAACTAGACGATATCAGAACTATTGTGTTAAAACTTTTCTTGGAAACAACTTGACATGAAAGCATACGACTAGATTAAACTAGACATCAGATAAATCTTGTCAAATCCTCTCTTGGACACAACTTGACATCCTGGCATACAGAAAAATTAAACTAAACGACATCAACATTATCTTGTCATAACTCATCTTGGACACAACTTGTCATTAAAACATGTGGCAAGGATAAACTAAACGACATCAGAATCGTCTTGTCAAATCATTTCTTACACACAACGTGACATCAAAGCATTTGGCTAGGATAAACTAGACAACATCAGAAATAGCTTGCCAAAATATGTTTTGGATACAACTTGACATAAAATCACAATCACAATTAAACTAGACAACATCATAATTATTTTGTAAAAAAGCCCTTTCTTGGATACAACTTGACATAAAAGCACACCGCAAGTTAAACTAGACGAAATCACAACCATCATGCCAACACTTTTCTTAGACGCAATTTGACATAAAAGTTTCCATCAAGAAAAAACTAGATGACATGAGAATCATCTTGTTGAAACCAAGATTGTAACACCATATAAAAATAGAGGAGACAGAAGTGATTGCAACAACTACAGAGGCATCTCTCTTGTTAGTATTGTTGGGAAGGTTTTTGCCAGAGTCATCTTAATGCGACTACACAAGTTAGCTGAGCGCACATATCCAGAGTCACAGTGCAGATTCCGAGCTGGTAGATCAACAACAGACATGATCTTCAGTAAAAATCAAGAGAACCGAAAAGGCTTTTATATATGGTGTCGCGAAAGGTTTAGACGTTATTAAAGAATAAGATATCCTGGACATAAAGGTGTATCAGATGATACCAGGATAGCGCCAGATAAGAATCTGGTCTTATCAGTAATATCCCCTTCTCTGAAGAGAGTAAGGGTGTATAAACACAAAGGTAGGGTCAAGCTATGTAAGTTCCCAGAGAAGATGGTGATGTAGTACTCTGAGTCCCTAACTGCTACCTCTCCTGATCCGCCTCTGTGATTAGGGTATTTAACATGTTTCTGACTCTGCTAGGGGTAATTTATATAACTATATTCACCAACAAGAACTGTAATTCAACTTAAAGAATCTAAGAAAGTCTTCTGGTGAATATTTACAATTTAATTAAACAGTTTTCTCTTTTCTGTTTGAAAAGTGTTAAACTCAAATATTTTATTACAACATTAAATAAATAATAATAGTTAACAAATGTTTTTCTCTTGGGTCAAAATGTCTATCATCTTGTAGACAACTTTCGCTTGCTTGATCATTCACTTGTAGAATTGTTTATTATTATTACTATAAGTTTATAGAAACACTATACTAGTTTGGTCATCACAAACTAGATGCGTATATGTCTTTATTGAGTCTGGGTAAACTGCACAGTTGCATTAAGCAACTTATCTTAGTCACTGCAGATGGCTCCCTTATATGCTGGATATAAAATTCAGATGAAATCGTTCCAGTAGTTACAAACGTGATGACGGGCCTGCTATCACCAACACTGGCACTGCATTCGTTGCAACTTTTGTAAGAGCAGCCTCTTCTGATTTGGAGACTTTTCGTTAACGGGTTAAACCTGCAATGAATTCAAACGCAATCCCTGTATTTTTCTATGCATACCCCTCTTATGACACAGATGGGGACGATAGACAGTTTCAGATAAGCGTGCTAGCAGATGCACAAGGTATAGTATAGTTATCAACAATCATTTTCATTCAAAGTGATTCACAATTTACTTCTACCTTCTTAATTATAAGTATTTTTCCCATGATTCGCCTCCATACATTAATTTGGTTGTGAGTAAAACTATTAAATAATATGTCAAACGATACGTGCTACTGTGATCAATCCCTTTCATCCTTCTTTATGTTCCTGATAGGTGTCCTCATTCTATTCAAGAAAATACTTCTTTAAATACCTTTCCCGAATTACAGACACAATTAGCCATCTTTCTCAATTATAATTATATTTCCGAAGGCGGGCTGTGCCTCTAGAAGTACACATGAGCCTGTAAGTTTCATCAGAAGACACAGTCAATTCCTAATACATCTTAAGTACACATCGTATCGCAACAGTTGGATTTATCCAATATAATTACACACAATTTATACATTTATATATATAAATAGATTCGTTTTTACCTCAGGTATACACACAGACTAAGCCCTCAATGGTTGAATAAGGTCTTGCTAACAAGTGCAGAAGGGGAAACGCTGGCATTTAAATATTATGCTCCGCTTTCCCCGCTCTCTGTGTTTTTTTTCAAATCGTGACTGACCGGAGTTTGTTATAGCAAATCTATTTATAGTCAGACCTCCGGACGTAAGAGGAGGGAATTCCCCCTAGGAATGCAATAACTATCCTAAAAAGTGGGGTACCGTTGGCCTTTTGTACAATGTTGGAAAACTTACTTTTTTAATTATCTTCGTTATTCCTGATGCGATTTTAGTCAATTAAAGTTTACCTTATATACGAAAAGTATGCTTTACATATTCTATATAATAATTCTTTTTGGTTACTACTCGAATTTTCTGTTATGCATAGTTTAAAATGCTAAACATAGGGCCAACCTGAAGCTTCGAATGCATGTAACCTAAGATTTCTCCCGCTCTGTAATATTCATTAGGGAAAAAGTATTACTACTTACGGGTAGAGTAACATCCCTAATATGGACTTTTGATAACCTCTGCCAAGTGGTACATCTTCTATACTGCTGTAGCAAAATTTCCGAAGTTAATCATGTTACACAAATAGGGTCCTGGCCATCTTTTATTTTTCCCAGCAGTTGTAAAAACTCACAGCACCAAAAAAGCGTTTTCATATGTGTCCGGTGTAATCATATCTTTTCACAATGTATGGCGCGCCGTAGGACCAGAGTTATTAGAATTCGTGATGTGAAACAGACGTCATTTCACGACATATGGGCCTTTATAGCACCTCACAAAGGCATTAAACATCCGGTTAGAGCAGGGATGGACTCTTCAAAATCCACCTGATAATGGGCGGTCGCACTAAATAGCTGAGGAACAACTTTATTTTCAGCGGACTTAGACGCAGTTTATTTCAAGTATGCTCCTGTGGTGTCAGTAGGAGTGGAAAGATGCTTTTCAATGTTTAAAGCTTTGTTGGTAGACAATAGAAGTTCATTCTCTCTGGAAAATATGTACATGTTTGTTAATTCTGACTCATTCAATAAAAAACTTTCAGTTTTTGACCATAGACGCTTTTGGTTTTGGTGTAGTGTGTAGATGAAGTTCAGTCAAAAATTACAATGTTCATAAAAACTTTCAGTTTGCCATAGACGCTGTTGATGCGTGATACCATATGATGATGGATGGCATCACGCATGTCTGGTTTTGTGTAGTGTGTAGATGTGTTCAGTCAAAACAATGTTCATGCAACAATAACAGGGCAATCCACATAGGACGTCAGTAAACTCACGACGTATAAAGTCAATGAGTCTTGAAACAGCCGTTGACGTTTTTTCTTCATTATTTATTGTGGACGCCACAGTGACAAAATGGTTACGCAAATGTGTAGGCACATCAAACAGTCATTATCACAGCAACATTCAATACAGCAATAAACGGTAGACAGCATTACAATGATGAGTCAGATGCATGTTATATTTCATAGTGCTGTAAATGTAGTCAGGTGGAAAACTCCATCCTTTTCTATAACAGCCAGGAGATAACCAGATGTATGAGATCAGTTCACTCTCCTTAGTTTGACTTCAGCAAGACAGACACGTCTGCCGAAGTATAAATAATGTCCTCAAAAATATCCTCTAGATAATAAAGGTTTTCCAAACCTAGTTCATTTAACAAAGTAGCAAGTAATGGTCCTTGGTACCTGCATCAACCGATGCAGTACAATGCAGCGACATTTGAGCTAGGAAAACATCTCGTGACGACGACTTTCGCAGACAGGCTATGAATCGAAATCGATAAAGACCAAAAATAAATAGAGTTAATGAAAGAGTCAATTTACCTTGCTTTCATGAAATACACAGAAATATCACGCCTCCCGACATGTGGGAAAACACTAGAGGTATTATCTCGAATAAACGAAATATCCATTAAGAGGACTACACATCCCTGACAGAACAAAAAATAGCGGAGATCCCCTCTTCAACGAGGCATCTCTTTCGCCATTCCAAATCGCTCACTCCACTAGTCGTGGTCGGAAACCGATCGACCAAACAACAAGACAAGTCATGCGCAGTCCAGCGCAAAAATGACCACAGCTCAAACTTAACTGCATTCGATACCAACGCGAGAAGACAAATGCTTACCGAGAAAAGTGACTATAAATTTCAAGCAGTTGTTGCCCTTGCGTTATAAAACAGATATTGAAATAAAACGATGTTGCGAGAATTTATCACGCAACATATCACCACCTCCTCCCGATAAAAAAAAAATGTGGAACATATTTTTTTTCAATATCAAAGAGCAAGCGATAAGCGGCTCAAAACGCACGAATTATGCGCTGATAATTAACTAAATTGCCAAACAATAGGCTAATTATAGAGTGTCTGGTGAGGATATACCTCAACAGAAAAATAAATATGTCTCAAAAAATATTCACATCGGGGAGGTGTCACCAACACACATCACGTTAGCATGTAAACACAATATACGTATGCAAATTACTATAATCATCATTAAACAGCATACTCTAATATTGTCTTTAAAAATGGATGTACAAATCTGATAGGAAAATTTAAATAGTACATTCTTTGACATGTAATGACATAAGTACATAGTAAAGTTAAACTACATGACGATCCAGGACATATGTTCTGGTATTCCGAGGGTAAGTACACAATCTAGAACTCGTAAGGTAAGTCCTCAGCTCAACAATGACATTCTGAGAAAGTACAAGCAATATATGCTAATTAATAACTAATATGCTTCATAAGGTACAATACATTATTAATAATTGTGGCTGTTTAGTAAACTAACGGCCCTTATATTAACTACTCAGTCCTCCTCTATCATCTTAAAAAACGAACAGAAGAAGATGACAACAAAGCACGATAGTGTGTACATATAAAGTAAGTACAGATGTGCTAATCTATTGTAGAAATATAGGTGTGTTATGACTCTGTAATATATAGAAATATAGGACAGAAGTATTAGTTGGAGTCATGTGGGCATCTAGACAAAATGTCAGCCATCACATTATCCGCACCACGGATAGCTCGTACCGTGAAGTGAAAAGGTTGAAGAGCTATAGCATATCGAGTGGATCTCGAACTCTTCAAATTCTTAGTCTGAATAGCTGTAAGAGCTTTCTGATCAGTCTCTAGAATGAAATGTGCGCCCAGGAGGAATCTTTGTAGTTTTAGAATTGACCAAACCATCGCTAACAACTCACGGTCTAAAACCGAGTAGTTCCTCTCTGCCGCATTTAGTTTTCTAGAAATGTACATAACAGCATGCAGAGTATTTGCATATTCTTGCATCAGTGCTGCTCCAATCCCAGTGGATGAAGCATCACTCCGAAGAACAAAAGTCCTATCAAGAGTAGGTAATCTTAAGATGGGCGGAGAAGAAAATATATTCTTGATTTGGTCTAGTGAAGATTGGCATTCTTCAGACCAACGGACCAGATTAGGCGAACCTTTCTTCAACAATGTTGAGAGAGGTGCCATGATCGAAGATAAATTTGGAATAAATCTCCCATAAAATTGAATTAAACCTAAGAGACTCCTAACTTGTTTCTTCGTTTTAGGAACAGAGATGTTCAGTATTTTGGAAGTATTGTGGTCTTCTGTCTTCAAGAGACCATGACCAACACGATGACCCAGGAAAGAGATTTCACCAAAACCAACAAAAGCTTTAGAAGGTTTTGGTGTCAAATTATTCTCACGTAGAGTGGACAGTAAGTCATATAACCCTAAATAGTGATCTTCCCAGGTATCACTGAAGAGACAGATGTCATCTAAGTATGCGATGACATCCGAACGATGTGACAGAATTCGACGCATCATGCGAACGAAAGTGGCAGGGGCGTTCATGAGACCAAAAGGCATAACATTCCATTGAAATAGACCCCTAGGTGTAGAAAAGCAGTAAGAGGTTTGGCATGCTCTGCTAAAGGCACTTGCCAATAACCTTTAGACAAGTCAAGTTTAGTGAAGAATCTAGAATTAGAAAGTCTAATCAGTAGATCTTCTAACAAAGGCATCGGTTCAGCGTCGAACTTTGTGACTGATTCAATTTGCGATAATCAACACAAATTCGTATGTTCTTATCCTTCTTCCGGACAATAACCATGGAAGAAGAATATGGTGAAGTCGATGGTTCAATTATATTTAATTGAATCATTTCATCCAATTCCTTTTTCACTTGCGACTGAAAGTGTATAGGAATAGGATACGGCCTAACCCTAATTGGATTATTGTCGGTAAGAATTATGTCATGTTCTATGACATCTGTGTGTCAGGAATGTCAGTGAGAACATCCTGAAATGTTTGTAACATCGACGAGACTTGTCGATGTTCGTCACCAGAAAGATTAGGAGAAACAGAAACGTTTTTCCAAGATTCCGTAGAATGTAATGGAACCACTGGAAGGGGAAGGTTGACATCAGAGAAGGTAGCTTCCTCATCCTGAATGACAGACAGGGATGAATAATGACCGTGAGGTGCAGGAGCATCATCCGTTGCCTGGAAATAGGCAGCAAATAGTCCGGACGTTCGTGAAATTCCGAAAGCATGTTTATGTGGAAAGTTTTATGCTTTCCATCAATATCGACCACATAGTCAACATCGGAAATCCGAGAGACTATTGCATACGGACCTTTCCATGCAATAAGAAGTCTATTTTCCCTACTGGGGAGTAGGACGAATGCTTTGTCACCTGGACAAAGTTGTCGTAGACATCTATTCTTGTTAGCAAACTGTCTTGCCTTCTCTTTAGCAATTTCTGATGAAGCAGTTGCTAGCTTACATGCCTCAATGATCTTTTGTCTAAGAGCAATGACATACTCATATGAGGATTGAGTTTCATCGCTAATAACATCGGCAGTGATGAGATCGTGTAATAAAGACATAGGGCCGCGTGGACGCGCGCCAAAGACAAGTTCGAAGGGAGAAAATCCTGTGTGTTCATTAGGGACTTCTCTATAGGCAAAGAGAGCCGCGGGTTAAACCCTGTCCCAATCTTGAGGATGATCTTCAGTTATCTTACCAAGCAAAGTCTTGAGCGTTCTATTCAGACGCTCAACTAACCCATTAGACATAGGATGGTAGATACTACTGAGAGATCGTTCAATATGTAAGGTAGACATCACCTGTGACATAGTGTCAGATATGAGTTGAGTGCCATGGTCTGACAATATTTCTCTGGGGAACCCCAAGCGAGAAAATATCAACCAAAGGCATCTGCGATATCTGTAGTAGATATGCTCTTAAGAGGAATAGCCTCTGGCCAACGTGTGCACATATCGACACATGTAAGGATAAACTGATGTCCTCTGGCCGACTTGACCTTAAAAGGGCCAATAATATCTATGGCCATTTTCTGAAACGGCCGAATAGGAATGTCAGCAGGGCCTGGATAGGCGCAGCATGTCGTGGTCCTCTAGATTTGACCTCCTGACATACCTTGCATGATCGGCAGTAAATACGAATGTCCTTATTGACAAAAGGCCAAAAGAAAGCCGCAAGGACTCTCGACTTCGTACGGGAAAAACCCATATGTCCAGCACATTGCGAGTCATGAGCATGTTGTAATATTTGGACTCTCATGCTCTTGGGAACAAAAATTTGCGAATGTGCCGACGTAGTCGAATCTTGTACCATACGTACAAGTACGCCGTTTCTCATTGCAATCCAAGATTTTCTATTTGTATCCTGATTCGGATCACCTTTCTTCGCAAGAACGAAGAATTTTTTTAAAGAAGGATCTTCTTCTTGCAATTTTATGAAAGAGTCACGAGTAATTACTAAGTGACTATCTTGGCTATCAACTTCATTATCACTATTCAGTGAAGTTTCGGGTGTTTGTAGAGCTTGTGCTCTTGTAACCACTGCATTTGTAGCTTGCATGTTATTATCTTCCCAAGCAGCAATCTGCTGTGGGGTACACTCCCTAACTCCGTGAATACGACCAATAATAAGGTCCGCAATAGGATTAGGTAAGAGACAAGCATGCACATCTCCAGTAAAGAAAGGAGTGGCAATGCGAGATACAGCAGTAGGATATTTTTCTAGAGTGCCGCCAAATGTGACACATTTAATAACCCTTCCTGTAGCACAAGATGGATCTACAAGCGATTGTCTAACACCAATAGTGGTGCATCCGGAATCGAAAAGTAGTGAGACCGGAGTATCATTAACAAGACCCTTATGTAGGATTAAAGAACCCCTCCCGTCATGCGCAACAGCAGCAGGAAGAGCGGGAAGTGGGTGACCACAACTCAAAGTAGTTATGGTACCCGGTTCGAATAAAGTACTGCATTGGGGGCATTGTTTGCTCTCTCAAAGTCAAAAGCAGAACTAGTGACAGCGTCAAAGTTTTTACTATCAACAACATGATTACAGGCTCCCTCAGTTTCCTGTTGTACAGCATTAGCCTGCTGATATCTCTTTTTTTTGTGTTGAGATCTACCCCGACTATTATTACCTCTGAAGTTATCAGAGTTATTATTATCTCTGCAGTTATTATTGTCTCTATTGTAATTGTTATACTGGTTCGAATACCAGTTTCCACGATTACTATCATGTTCACATTGATGCGAACATCTATTTGTTTGGTTCTGAGGTCTTCGGCAGGAATAACCTCTATTACCATATCCTCTTTTGAAATGCCTATAATTATTAGGGTGATAGTAACGAGTACTATCAGGTTGTCTCCAATTCTTCGAAGAAGAATCACCATGAAATTGGTTTCCATGATTTTGACAGAAATTACCGCTGCCCTTTCTATCAAAATTTTTGTTGGGATCTACGAGCAAAGTTTTGACCATACGGAGCTGCCGAAGCAACTGGTAAACCTTCTTTCACCTTAGAGTTACCCATGGTTATGTGTGGGTGCGCAGTTACGTATTGGCAACATAAATCTTCCATTTCTTTTATTGTTTTAGGTTTACGTTCATGAAGGAAAGCAAGGAAAGACTCATTGACAGACGACATGACTTTGTCTCTAAGTATTAAGTCCATAAGTCCTTCATAAGTTTTTTCCGTCTTAGATAGTTCAACCCATCGTGAGAAAGTAATGCGTATTCTTGCAATAAACTCGGAGAATTCAACTCCATTTTCAGGTAACATGTTTTTAAATTGTAGACGATAGCCGTCTTCGTTAAGCTGATATTTCTTTAACAAAGCGGCCCTGACAACCTCATAATTGTTCTTGTCAGGTTCATCCACCATATTTAATATACTTAGAGCTTTACCTGTCAGTATCCCTGATAACTGATAAACATATTTTGCTTTGTCTATGTTATGAGCTGTACATGCTTGTTCAAATCTGTCCAGATAGAACATTATGTCATCACTGGAAGGACTAAATGTTGGTAACTTAATCTTACAAGTATCATTATTAGCCTTACCAGAAGATGAACCCTTGTTTGAATCATTACCATTACTCATGCTTGTCAATTTCAATTTTTCCAACTCTAAAGCTAAGACCTTTTCTTCATGTTCCATTTTTGCTTTCTCTTTCCTCTCATCAGACTCTCTCTGTAATCTTCTTTCCTCAGCCTGAGCCTCTTTTTGAAGTCTTTCATTTTCAGCTTCTTTTTTCAAGTCTTTTATTTTCAGCCTCTTTTTCAAGTCTTTTATTCTCAGCCTCTTTTTCAAGTCTTTTATTCTCAGCCTCTTTTTCAAGTCTTTTATTCTCAGCTTCTAGCTGTAGCTGGAGTTTTCTTTCCTCAGCTTCTGATTCCCTTTTTTGTTTTTCCATTTCCATTTGGAATCTTTTTTCATCCACCTGCATCTGCAGTTTCTTTTGTTCAGCTTCCATATGCAGTTTCTTTTGTTCAGCTACCATTGCTTTATCATATCGAGCAGTTGCAAATTCTTCTAACTTATCACCAGTCTTCCCAAGCAATTTACCCTGCTCAATAAAGTGCTCAAATGTAGACATGTTGTCTAACATATGAGTCCAAAACCTGAAATAATTAACTAATTTATTTCAAACCTAAGTGTAACAAGTCTTAATTAAACACTTGTATATTCACATCACCTTATATTATCCCAGTCTCTGTGGGAAACAAGTCTCCAATCAAAGAACTTGTATATGAAATATCAACAATCAATTCTTGATCATAAGTGCACTTCTCATTCAATAGTGCACGACACTATCATCATTCATTTATCATCAGTGTAGTAGTAACAGTGCATTAGCATAGCCCATTAACTAATTACTATAACTGTAAACAATGACTATGTAAACACATGCAGAATGTAAACATTGAAAATGTAAACAATACAAACAATGTAAACAATAACAATGTAAACAATAACAAAGATCAGCAACAATACAAAAACTTTCGCAGAAATCAACTAAAAATAAAGCAGAAATTAATGAAATATCACAAAAAATGCGACGATATCTGCGATAGAATTAAACAAAATACATGACACCACAGTGTATAAACAAAAATGTTGTATGAAACTAAATTATAGACAAGAGTAGGCTAACAAATACAAACAAATCAAAACAAAACTAAAGAATGCGAAATAATAACGAAAACAATATTAAAACATGTCATCATAGCTAACATAAATAGCAACAGAAGTCGCTTAGCAAATTCCAGTATCGGAAATTTGCAAACCCTACAGAAAACGCTCACAATAGACGACCTCTATGACGTGGCATAATCTAACGGAGACACCACCCAACCGAGAACCCGCTGAAATATAAACATATAAATATACAAATAACATATAAACATATAACATATAGAATGAGATGATACACAGAAGACTCAGCAGAAGTATAAGGGCACAGTTTACATACAAACAGGCCACTTAACTTATAGGCTTCCAATCGTCGAACAGCAGAAAAACGGATGTCAATCAACGTCCTAAAGAGCGAAGCTCCAACGATGATGGCACATCTGAACTGCTTCCACTGCTAACACGATGGTACAAGAGCTTCTGAAGTACTGTGTGTTGAGTTGTTTCGGCACTTGACCTTCTAATCCAAAAGTAAGTTGATGGAAATCGGTACTTGGCCTTCTTCAGAAAACAACCCGTTTCAACCGGCACTTGACCTTCACAAAAACGACAGCACTGGAACCTTGACAGCAGCAACTTGCTTGACTTGCGTAAAAGATAACAGCAGTCCGAGTTATCCGGCAACATGTAACAACGCCGGGTACTGTCAAATTCTTGTTTCCGTCAAAAGTTGAAATTTTGACTTTTACCGGGCAACGCCGAGTACTTTGAAAATTTTGAAGATGTTGACTGTATTGAAGAATGTTAATTTCTTGAAGGATGCTGATGAATTCTTGTTGAAAATGAAGTGGGTAAGGGACCCCGTGTTTGCTAGTACCAGAATCAAACCAGCTTATGGCCACCAAATGATGCGTGATACCATATGATGATGGATGGCATCCGCATGTCTGGTTTTGTGTAGTGTGTAGATGTGTTCAGTCAAAACAATGTTCATGCAACAATAACAGGGCAATCCACATAGGACGTCAGTAAACTCACGACGTATAAAGTCAATGAGTCTTGAAACAGCCGTTGACGTTTTTCTTCATTATTTATTGTGGACGCCACAGTGACAAAATGGTTACGCAAATGTGTAGGCACATCAAACAGTCATTATCACAGCAACATTCAATACAGCAATAGACGGTAGACAGCATTACAATGATGAGTCAGATGCATGTTATATTTCATAGTGCTGTAAATGTAGTCAGGTGGAAAACTCCATCCTTTTCTATAACAGCCAGGAGATAACCAGATGTATGAGATCAGTTCACTCTCCTTAGTTTGACTTCAGCAAGACAGACACGTCTGCCGAAGTATAAATAATGTCCTCAAAAATATCCTCTAGATAATAAAGGTTTTCCAAACCTAGTTCATTTAACAAAGTAGCAAGTAATGGTCCTTGGTACCTGCATCAACCGATGCAGTACAATGCAGCGACATGTGAGCTAGGAAAAACATCTCGTGACGACGACTTTCGCAGACAGGCTATGAATCGAAATCGCTCACGACCCAAAATCAATAGAGTTAATGAAAGAGTCAATTTACCTTGCTTTCATGAAATACACAGAAATATCACGCCTCCCGACATGTGGGAAAACACTAGAGGTATTATCTCGAATAAACGAAATATCCATTAAGAGGACTACACATCCCTGACAGAACAAAAAATAGCGGAGATCCCCTCTTCAACGAGGCATCTCTTTCGCCATTCCAAATCGCTCACTCCACTAGTCGTGGGCGGAAACCGATCGACCAAACAACAAGACAAGTCATGCGCAGTCCAGCGCAAAAATGACCACAGCTCAAACTTAACTGCATTCGATACCAACGCGAGAAGACAAATGCTTACCGAGAAAAGTGACTATAAATTCCAAGCAGTTGTTGCCCTTGCGTTATAAAACAGACATTGAAACAAAACGATGTTGCGAGAATTTATCACGCAACACTGTACTTTTCTTTTTCTTCCTCGATCGTCCTGAGAAGGACGTTGGTTGCGTTGTGTCCGTTTACAGCGAAGCTGCGATATCTGCACCTTTCGGCCGACACATCCGACTTCAGCACGGCATTTTTTTGGGACCGGGTTAGCCTTCCCTCTTCGATCCCTACTCTCTCAGCCAGAATGCAGTGATGCAGCCTGTTTCCAGGACCACCACGTGGAGGTGGAGTAGGGTCTTGGTCAGCTCTGGTTCGCTGACCCTGACGCAAGCAGTCAAGCTATGGGTCGCTGACTGCATTCTCTAGCTAGCGTCTTGGTCAGCTTGGGTCCCTGACGCAAGCTTGTACAAGTCTTCACGTTCACACCGGGGGGGGGGGCGGGGGGCGCGGGGGGGGGGGGGGGGGGGGGGGGGGGGGGGGGGGGGGGGGGGGCGGGGGGGTGTGTGGGAAATATAAACGACATAGTTATTGTGTTGAGCTGTATTTTTTAAATAAAAGTTTATCTTTTCGGCGAGACGCGAACATTCAACCTAGACACACGGATGACGGCGGTTATATTAGGACACATGTCCAAATAAAGAAGACATTTCGTTCTGGTGTATTGAGTAGCTTTAAGCTAGTTTTTTTTTTTTAAATAAAAAAACGTTTTGCCTCGTTATGACGTTTTTTGGCGAGGCGCGCCAGTTTCAACCTAGACATATGGTCCCTATTAAGACTCATGTCCATTTTTGTCCATCGATATTTTTATTTATATATTACATTATTATATGATGTAGAAACATGGACAACGAATAAGCAATTAGAAGAAAGAATTAAGGCCTTTGAGATATAAGATAGATAGAAGAAGCGGGCGCATCCAATGGAAAGAGATAAAAACAAATAAAGAGGTCATAAGAGTGAAAAGAGAATTAATGACAGAGATAACAATTAGACATCTTATTTAATTTTTGGCCATTTACATTGACAAAACACATTGATTACGGGCATAATGGGAAGAGGAAGTCAGCGCGATAAGTGGGAAGATAAGTCTAGAGACAGAAGAAGGAAAGAGTGTATAATCAAGACAAGAGACAGAAGAAGGAAAGAGTGTATAATCAAGACAAGAGACAGAAGAAGGAAAGAGTGTGCAATCAAGTTAAGAGACAGAAGAAGGAAAGAGTGTACAATCAAGACAAGAGACAGAAGAAGGAAAGAGTGTACAATCAAGTTAAGAGACAAAAGAAGGAAAAAGTGTACAATCAAGTTAAGAGACAGAAGAAGGAAAGAGTGTATAATCAAGACAAGAGACAGAAGAAGGAAAGAGTGTACAATCAAGACAAGAGACAGAAGAAGGAAAGAGTGTACAATCAAGTTAAGAGACAAAAGAAGGAAAAAGTGTACAATCAAGTTAAGAGACAGAAGGAAAGAGTGTACAATCAAGACAAGAGACAGAAGAAGGAAAGAGTGTACAATCAAGTTAAGAGACAAAAGAAGGAAAAAGTGTACAATCAAGTTAAGAGACAGAAGAAGGAAAGAGTGTATAATCAAGACAAGAGACAGAAGAAGGAAAGAGTGTACAATCAAGAAAAGAGACAGAAGAAGGAAAGAGTGTACAATCAAGTTAAGAGACAAAAGAAGGAAAAAGTGTACAATCAAGTTAAGAGACAGAAGAAGGAAAGAGTGTATAATCAAGACAAGAGACAGAAGAAGGAAAGAGTGTACAATCAAGACAAGAGACAGAAGAAGGAAAGAGTGTACAATCAAGTTAAGAGACAAAAGAAGGAAAAAGTGTACAAGCAAGACAAGAGACAGAAGAAGGAAAGAGTGTACAATCAAGTTAAGAGACAAAAGAAGGAAAAAGTGTACAATCAAGTTAAGAGACAGAAGAAGGAAAGAGTGTATAATCAAGACAAGAGACAGAAGAAGGAAAGAGTGTATAATCAAGACAAGAGACAGAAGAAGGAAAGAGTGTGCAATCAAGTTAAGAGACAGAAGAAGGAAAGAGTGTACAATCAAGACAAGAGACAGAAGAAGGAAAGAGTGTACAATCAAGACAAGAGACAGAAGAAGGAAAGAGTGTATAATCAAGACAAGAGACAGAAGAAGGAAGAGTGTACAATCAAGATAAGAGACAGAAGAAGGAAAAAGTGTACAATCAAGACAAGAGACAGAAGAAGAAAAGAGTGTACAATCAAGTTAAGAGACAGAAGAAGGAAAGAGTATACAATCAAGACAAGAGACAGAAGAAGGAAAGAGTGTACCATCAAGGCAAGAGACAGAAGAAGGAAAGAGTGTACAATCAAGACAAGAGACATAAGAAGGAAAGAGTGTACAATCAAGACAAGAGACAAAAGAAGGAAAGAGTGTACAATCAAGACAAGAGACAGAAGAAGGAAAGAGTGTACAATCAAGACAAGAGACAGAAGAAGGAAAGAGTGTACAATCAAGTTAAGAGACAAAAGAAGGAAAAAGTGTACAATCAAGTTAACAGACCAGAAGAAGGAAAGAGTTGTATAATCAAGACAAGAGACAGAAGAAGGAAAGAGTGTACAATCAAGATAAGAGACAGAAGAAGGGAAAGAGTGTACAATCAAGACAAGATACAGAAGAAGGAAAGAGTGTACCCATCAAGGCAAGAGACAGAAGAAGAGGAAAGAGTTGTACAATCAAGACAAGAGACATAAGAAGGAAAGAGTTGTACAATCATGACAAGAGACAAAAGAAGGAAAGAGTGTACAATCAAGACAAGAGACCAGAAGAAGGAAAGAGTGTACAATCAAGTTAAAGATACAGAAGAAGGAAAGAGTGTACAATCAAGTTAAGAGACAGAAGAAGGAAAGAGTGTACAATCAAGACAAGAGACAGAAGAAGGAAAGAGTGTACAATCAAGTTAAGAGACAGAAGAAGGAAAGAGTGTACAATCAAGACAAGAGACAGAAGAAGGAAAGAGTGTACAATCAAGACAAGAGACAGAAGAAAGAAAGAGTGTACAGTCAAGACAAGAGACAGAAGAAGGAAAGAGTGTTTAATCAAGATAAGAGACAGAAGAAGGAAAGAGTGTACAATTAGTTAAGAGACAGAAGAAGGAAAGAGTGTATAATCAAGACAAGAGACAGAAGAAGGAAAGAGTGTATAATCAAGACAAGAGACAGAAGAAGGAAAGAGTGTACAATCAAGACAAGAGACAGAAGGAGGAAATAGTGTTGTTAAGTCATAATTTAATTAAGGGGAGTTAAGTGTTTAAGACTAGAATGTACAGGTCGGACTTTTGTACACGCTAGTAAACACGCTCTGTGTGATGAGAGATTTTTCTTAGTTGGGGGGCTGTATGCTCAGTAGTTTTTGAACACAGCTCTACTGACTAGTTGTTAGTTTGTTTTTAAAAATATGATACAGAAAACTGTTTGTAGGTCCCTAGCGAGATTTTGGGTAGGGACGGTTTGAGCTGAGCGGTGGTCTCATGCGGTGAGTCCGCGCATGTAGTTTTTGTTACTTAGCTGTACTGAGATACGGTAATCTCGAGACAGTGGGTTTCCTGGCAGTGTTCCCGGATGGTGGTTAGCCATGATTTCACTGTGTGTACCAGTGGATATTTTTGTAAAGGGAATTTAATAGAGATGGAATATATTTTCAGGCCATGGAATGTACCGGCCATTATTATTATCATGATGCATATTTCCTTTGATGGATATTGTTCCCATGGATGTTATTACACTGAGAGAGTTGCTGATGTTTAATAAGAATTATGATGTGGTTCCCATTGATGGATAATTGATCCTGTGGATTATACTGATGTCTAATTGATGCTATGTGCTACAGCCATTTGCCACGTATTTTATACCCGTAGTAACCAGTGACAGTGTGTTGTTTCTGATGTCAACGTTTTCTGTGTCGTAAATAAACTGTTTAGAACGTTACAGCTGTTCCGAACATTTCCTGACTCCTATGTTTGCTGTGGTGTGAGTGACTGTACCATAGGCACACTTAAAGAAACTATACACATTCGCGTATGTTATGATTTACATGGTCACACACCTGTCGGCCATCCGTAAGCCCGACATAAGCTGATTGCCTTCATCAGCAAAATATATTAACTTTGTCCTGCCATCCCGCCTGCAGAAGGTGTTACAGCAAATACAGAGGTAACATATGTGGGCGGTTGGAGCGGTGACTTATGAAGGGAATATCCCAGTTCACACAGGGCCTTCATGAGCGTTCTATAGGGTCGAGATTGTGAGTCTCAATTGAGCGGTAATTCCGGTTCAAGGCTAAAAACCTTGCCGAGGTTCAGACCGTTACTTGTCCCTCACGACAGTAAATGTTTAGGTGTAACGAACCGTCTCAGGGTTGTTGTCATTATATTTTTCTCTGTACCTTAGTTTTTGATTAATTTGTTTGTGAGTGTCTTCCTCCTCTTACTATCTTTGATTTATATACAACTTTTTCGTTTATACACTGTATTGTCGCTTGTATTGTCTTACTTTTCGCAGTGTCATTGCACTCTTTGCAATATTTTTCTCTTTGGTTTTGCTTTCAGATTTAGTTGATTCATTTGTGCTTTATATCTTGTCTTTGTCACTCTTGTTTGTACTATCTATTTTGTAATGCACTGTCAATATTATAATGCATTATATATATATATATATATATATATATATATATATATATATATATATATATATATATATATATATATATATATATATATATATATATATATATATACACACACACACATAGGTGATTAATTACATTATTAATAGTTAAAGGTAATTGTACAAGTTCTTAAGCAAAGACTTGTCACCCACGAAGTTGGGATAGAGTGAGTGTCTCCTGGATATTTACATTACTTACATATCTTGTAAAATACAGCATAATGTCTACTTTAGATTTCTTCATTGAGCAAGGGAAATCCCTTGGTATGACTACTGAGGAAGTAAGAGAATTCGCACTTGCCGAATATGCCAAGGCGCAGAAGTCAGAAGAAAAAAAACAGAAATTAGAAGTTGAAAAACAGAAAATGGAAATGGAAAAACAGAGATTAGAGGCTGAAGATAGAAAAATTCAACAGCAAATGGAAGAGAAAAAAATGCAAATGCAAATGGAAGAAAGACAGCTTCAGATGCAAGCTGAAGAAAACCAACGACTACACGAGGAGAGGATCTTATCTATGGAACTGGAGAAAATAAAGATAGTGAATATTGGTAATACACAAAATGAGACAAACAATCAAACAACTTCTAATAAGGCAAATACTAATTCTTATAAAATCACATTGCCTCCTTTCAACTCTGCCTATGACGATATTGCATTCTATCTGAATAGATTTGAACTTTCATGCGAATCTCATAAGAGAGACAAGTCGGAATATTGTGCACAACTTATGGAAATACTCAAAGGTGAAGCTATGAACACTATAAGTATGTTGGAGGGCCCTGACAAGAATAACTATGATGTTGTCAGAGCGGTCTTGTTAAAATAATACCAACAGGATGAAGACGGTTATCGCCTACGCTTTAAGTCTTTATTGCCAGAGACAGGGAAAGATTTTTCAGACTTTATAGCAAATATTCGCCTTACGTTTTCACGTTGGGTGGAACTTTCAAAAACTGAACATACATACAAAGCCCTCGTGGACTTATTGCTTCGTGACAAAGTCATGTCGTCTGTAAACGTTCTTTTCTTTCTTTTTTACATGAGCGAAAACCTACAAACTTGAAAGATATGGAATAATACTGTCGCCAATACGTCACTGCACACCCAAATGTGACTGTTAGCCACTCTGAGGTCAGAGAAGGTTTACCCGTGGCTTCAGCAATACCATATGGTCCTAATTTGCGACGTAGATCTCAAAGTGCTGAGCGTAATTTTGGTAGGACAGATAATCGTAATTTTGGACAGAACCAAGGGGGTCCATCACGTAGTGATTCTCCTTCTTCAAGGAACTGGAGACAATTTAATGGTCCTCAACATTTTGGTTCCAACAATTATGTAAATTTTGGAAGGGGTAACTACAATAGAGATTATCAACCCTACAATAATTTTTCTCGAAGGCAACAAAATCCATCGAATAGATATTTTGATCAAAGGGGAAATAGTAATCGCGACAATGCTAACTGGGGTTCAAATCAGAACAATACTTTCAACAGAGGAAATAGCAATGGTTCCAATAGAGATAATAGTCGCGACAGATCGCGATATGACAGTAGATCTCCAAATAATAGATCGCATCGCCATGCTAACTCTGCTCAACAAGAGCCCCAGTTTATTAATGATCAAGGTAACAATAATAATAGTGTCTCTAATGCTACTGCTTGCTCTGCTTTCGATTTCGAGAGAGCATCTCAGTGCCCGGAGTGCACAACTTTGTTCCAACCTACAGCTATAACTACCTTGAGTTGCGGTCATCCTCTTCAGACTACTCTTCCTACCTTAGCTGCGCATGACGGAAGAGGGTCTCTTACTCTACATAAAGGGTTTGTGAATAATAATCCTGTTTCAGTTCTATTTGATTCTGGATGCACAACTGTTGGAATTAGACAGTCTCTAGTTCATCCATCTTGCGCAACAGGTAACATGGTTGTAGTGAAATTGACAGAGATACAACGGTAAAATACCTCCAAAGATAACATGTAAGGATAAAAACATAATGCGTAGGCTGCTGATAGTACATGATCGCCCAGACCTTGGGTCATCACCCTCCATAAAAATTGACTTGCTAGACAGGAGGGGAACGGCGGATAAAAAGGAAAAAATATGACTGGAAAGATTGCGTGAGACTAGAAAGGCTAAGGAGACGCAATTGGGGGGAAAACGGAGAAAAGTCACGTTTCCCAAGTTAACATAAAGTAAGGAACTCGACAGAAGGGACCTTGGATATGTTACGCCACAGTCATTTATTGGTCGCTTTTGCGATACCAAGCCTTTGATTTGAATTCAGCGGCAGAACGCAGATGTTTGGAATATTACAAAAATTAAGAAGTAACTTTTTCGTAATATTAATGTTAGGAATATAAAAATTAGCTGGCCGGATGGCCCATTCTGAGCAGTGAACTAATATGTTCTTAATTTTACAGACGGATAGATAATATTGAAGATAATGACAAAAGACAGTGTTGTTCACATCAGCGACAGACTGTATTGAATAAAAAAGTGTCGCTATTTGCACAAAAAAACACGACCTTGAGACGCAGGTGTTCAAATCAACTTAGTAGGGAAGCGAAGGGACATTGGTGGGAGCTGTGTCTAAATATAACTTTTAACGACAAAATTTTGGAGGGGAGAGAAAGGTTGGTTCAAAAATCAAGTACGTTTTGAAAAAAACAAGTAGAGACGGACAGACTAACAGATAAACATCCATACTTGACTGAAGCATGACTGAAATGACTTTAGGGTAGGAAATTTGAATTTGAAATAAACCTAGGCAGTGATTGGCCACAGACAATCATTTTATCGGCGCTCAGACGCGCAAGTGGGGCCATTCCTCAATAGTTGTTCGATGATAGACACAGTATTTTAAAGTGTGGTGATTTCCAAATGAAAGAAAGTGAAATAAATTCAGGGACGCCATACTATAGCCAGCAGCTCAGCTGAGTTTTGCTAGCATTTCTGTGTTCTTTATTCATAATCTGGTAAGATTGAAATTATTTCTTTGTATATTTTGAATATTGTTTAATGTTCGAGTGATTTGATACTGCCATATCGAAATCTAGCCTTACAAACAAGTAGGGATTTGCTCTAGACCCCCCGCCCAAGTCAGGGTCTAGGGACCAACAATATACATAAACTCCAGCAAGGGTTAGGAAAGACAGATCAAGTGTTGAGAATAATGAAACATATTACCTATCCACTTTTAGGGAAGGAAACTAACAAATATTTTTCAGAATCTATAGTCTGGGAGGACCTATCTGATGTAAAACCACCATGGTAAATGTGCTGTTTGGTCAGAGAGATCTGACCTGTCTGTATGATGTGGTTGTTGTGTCCGTGTTGTGTCCAGACGTGGGTAGAGAATAGAATTTTGACACATAGCCAATACTTTGATTGCAGAGCTGTGAGTTTCAGCTGTCAACAAGGCGGTGTCCATTCAGTTGGTGATTTTACTCGAGTGTATCTGTGCAGTACGTTGTGACAGAGACCACTATTATTGCCCGCCAGCACGGAGAGGTGGGACCACCAGATTTCAGCACCAGAGCTACATATGCAAGTTGAGTGAGCCTCTGGTCTGCTGGAAGTTCACCAACGCCTTTTAGTTGCTAATACCCCATAAAATTCCTGCAATTTACTGGACACTGTGTAGTCAATATAGACAGGTGTGATGAGGCCACCCCAACAGCACAAGCATTAACTATCCTCCCAAGTAGATGACTACTAGAACATTTTAATAAAACTAACTAGTCTAGTACTTAAATATGTACACTCTTGCATTTATTATGTAACATTCCATGCATATCTTTCATAAATTTTAAATCCTTTTTTTAAAAAAAAGTTCTGGTCAACATAAAACTTGATCCAGAACAAATAAATGTAATATAATTCTATCAAAAATTTTACACTCTTGAGTTAGTTCAGTGTATTATAATATTTGTTAAATATTATTAGTCTGCTTAAATATCTGTGGGTGTATCTATAACTATCACACCACATTACATATCATTACCCTAGACATTTTACATAGCTACATTCATTAAGAAAAAAAAAAATAAGTGTGAGGTCGTAGTGGTAGCAAGAAAGGCCTTCTGACAATTCACAACTACATTTTATCTCAGGAGCCTTCACAGCTGGCCTCATACATTACATTTAGTAATATCACCATCATACAATACCATCAAACCCACTACATACATTGGGGTCTTGTCCAGGGATAATTAGCCCAACAGTAATATTAGGATCTCCTGGTTGGAGAAATAAAAATTTAGGGGGAAAAAAAAAAAATTGTGAAATTCCCTTTAAAATTAAAAGTGTCCCTGCAGATAAAAGTTGGTGAATCTTCACAGCCAGTGATAATTAATTAGTTAACTGGTTAGTTAGAATTAGTTAGACTATAGTCATAAGAAGTACTTAGTGTATTTACTGGTTAGAGATTTAGCTTGTATATTATTATATTGTCTGAAAAGTATGGCGGAGCTAGCAAAATTCCGATCAGCTGCTGTGCTGACCGCAAAGGAGATGGGAATGGATGGTCAGATTTTAATTCAATATGTAACGGCTGAATGTGATAAATATATTGAAAGGGAAGATAGAAAGGTAGCTGAAGAGAAGAGGTTACAAATTGAGGCTGATAGAGAAATTAAGAGGCTGCAGATTGAGGCAGAAGAAAAACGACAGCAAAGGGAGGCAGAAGAAAAACGACAGCAAAGGGAGGCAGAAGAAAAAAGGTTGACTGCCGAAAGGGAGGCAGAAGAAAAAAGGTTGACTGCCGAAAGGGAGGCAGAAGATAGAAGGTTGCAAAGGGAGCACGAATTACGACTAAGGGAGCTGGAATTACAAGGCCCGGCTCCTGAAAATGGTGCCAGCCCTTTTGCCTCAGATGCTACGCCCAGTCTGGGAGCCTCAAACTCAGCTATGGGGTTTCATTTAGACCATTTTGTTGAAAAAGACGATGACATAGAGGGGTACCTAGGACGTTTTGAGTTATTAGCTACTACATATGGGTTAGAGAGAGAGAGGTGGAGTTTAAAGCTATCACAGGGATTGAGAGGTACTTCTTATGAAGTATTTGCCAAAATGAACAGGGAAGACCAAGACAATTATGACATGTTAAAGCAGGCTTTGTTATTAAGGTACGAGAAGAATGGTGAATTTTATCGTAAGAAATTTAGAAATGCCAAACTGTTGTCTGGGGAGACATACCACCAATTCTCTGCTAGACTAGAAACCTATTTGGAGAAATGGACGGCTCTGGGGAAGACCCAAGATCTTAAAGAAATGATCATGATTGAGCAATTGAGAGAGTCCATGGCTCCAGACATGAGAAAATTTCTCATGGAACAAGGTGCAGAGAAGTTGGGGGAAATTTTAAATGTTGCTGAGAGGTATCAGGCAGCTCAGGCAGAGGTAAGTGGTGCTAAAAAGAAGCACATAGACAATTTTAAAGCTCCACAGCAATTTAATAAATTTGATAATAGAGAGCAGGGAAATAAAGGTAGGACAAACTTTGAGCGGCCAAGAAATGACTATCGCGACAGAAACTCACAGTTCAATGACCAAAAGTTCAATGAAAGAAAACCGTTGAACCAAGGAAAAAGATGGTGTAAATGGTGCAAGAAGGATAACCATAACACCGAATTTTGTAGAAGGAAACCTTCAAACATTGCTGCAATGAAGTCGGGGACGCGAAGATTAAAGGTTAATCCTAATGGACAACAGGAACCTTATCACCCCCAGTTTGTGAGGATGTTATTTGTAATGGGGTCACCATAAGGTGCCTTTATGATACAGGTTTGGATTATGATTCAGTTGTGAAGTCTAGCCTAGTGGACCCAAGTCAGTATACCACAGAAACAGTGGAAATACAAGGGGCGACTAAGGACATACCACTCATGACACTTCCCATCGCAAGGATAACGGTGAAAACTCGCTATGTGGAGGGAGAAATCAGAGCAGCAGTGATAGATGAACCAATCTACCCTCTGATATTGGGGTGTAGATACGTCTTCTTGGGGAATCCCGAGAAACCTGTGATCATGGCGACAGTGCAGACCAGGTCACAGAAGAAGGAGGAAGAAGGTGAACCTATAAATGCTCATCCAGAGGAGATGAGGAAGGCGCAGGCTGAGGATAGGACACTCAAGCCCTGTTTTAAAAAATTGCCCAAATGCCACACACCTCCGAGCAAGGGGGAATATTTCATGAAGAACAAACTCTTATACAGGAAGGCCGGAACTGGAACAAATGGTCACAACCAGCTGGTTCTTCCCACTTCATATAGAGATAAAGTGATGGAACTCGGGCATGCGATTCCCTTCAGTGGTCACATGGGGATCAGCGCCACAGGACAGCGTATAGCTTGTCATTACTTCTGGCCAGGGATAACGGAGGATATAAAAAGATATGTCAAATCCTGCCCAGAATGTCAAAGGGTAGCTCCAAAGCACTGGACTGCTCCTGCAACTCTAGGGGAAATGCCCATAGTGGGAACACCTTTTGAGAGGGTTGCAGTGGATATTGTAGGACCTCTCACTCGGACCAAGAGGAGGAACAGTTACATCCTTACTCTGGTGGACACTTGTTCTATGTGGGGAGAGGCGGTAGCCCTGCCATCAATTGATTCAAAACATGTAGCAGAGGCGCTACTTACAATATTTACCCGATTAGGATTCCCGCATCAAATCTTGACGGATAATGGTTCTCAGTTCAAGGGGAAACTAACGGAAGAAGTTTTAAGCTATTTCAAGCCAGACACTTTCATTGTAGTCCGTACCATCCACAAGGGAACGGCCAGGTAGAGAGGTTCAACGGGACTCTCATTTCTATCCTGAGAAAGCTGGCACACGAAAACCGGATCTGTGGGATCAATTCCTGCCCGCCGCATTGTTTGCGTACCGGGAGGTACCACATAGTTCAACCGGGATGGCTCCCGCAACTCTGCTATTTGGGAGGCCAATAAAAGGTCCATTAGAAGCTCTATTAAGGACCTGGACAGATGAGAAGGCGGAAGAGACTGTTACCTCATCGTATCAATACGTGAACGAACTGACCACTCGTTTGAAAGCTGGATGGAAACTGGCAAATGATAATTTGAAGCAAGCCAGGAAGAAACATGCAGCATACTTTAATAGGAAGGCAAAGGACAGGGAACTGGCAGTCGGAGAGAAGGTGCTGCTTCTACTACCCGGAAGCCAGAATAAATTACAAATTGGTTGGCAAGGTCCATATACGGTTCTAGAGAAGGTGTCTAGAACAAACTATAAAATTGACAAAAAGGGGAAGGAGAAAGTTTATCATGTAAACCTGTTAAAGAGTATCTGGACAGACCACTCCAGGAAAGCACCCCCTTATTGACCTTGGCTATTGCAACCCAGATGCAAAAAGAACCACTCACCTCACATGAATACCCATTACATCCTTGTGAAACAGCAGCACAGGTAAAAGTCAGTAAGCACCTGACTAAAAACCAGAGGGAGAGAGTTCAACAGGTTCTGGAGGAACAATACAGATGTATTAACAGATAAACCAGGCCATACAAATTTGCTACAGTATGACATGAAACTGGTAGACTCAAACCCAATCTGTATGAGAGCCTATTCTATTCCGTTCGCGAAGGAGAAGGCATTGAATGAAGAAATAGAGTATTTGTTGAAGGAGGGGATTATTTCGCACAGTGAATCATCTTTTAGTTCTAGTGTCGTTTTGTTGAGAAAACCGTCTGGGGAACACAGACTGTGCA
>JAMPIV010002120.1:527500-652651 GCA_024509875.1 Oreohelix idahoensis | reverse complement strand
CTCGTTAAAGCCCCAACGCTGATTTACTCAGTGGAATTATATTATTCTAGTATAGCTCTGTTTAGAGTGTGTGTAGTAATTTGACTGAGACAAACATGCAGTAACTTTAAAATGATTAAATCGAAGTTTAATTTGTAACATTACAAATAACAAAATTTAATAATCACTTTAGGTTTAACAGTTTAAAAGAAAGGAATAATAGTTAGTTACAAAATAAAGTTTTCATTACTCGGGTGATGGTTTTTTTATAAGAAGTTCAGTGGCAGCATATAGGGTAACTTAGCTGCCAATGATGATTCTAATCCTCCTCCTGATGAGTAGGTTTTCTGTACACTGCTGTCACTCGTCTCTGGTCAAAGTTCAGGCGCCGCACGTTCCCAGAACGTCAAGGAGTAACGGCCAAGCTGGTCCTGCGTCTATCTATAAGACCCTCTTATGATGGCGTCTCGCACAACGTCAGTCCACTTCTACCTTCACTTGGTTCCAGGGATAGTACTTTCTGCTGGTACCACCAATAACTGGTGATAGAAATAGAAACGAAACGCTCTTCTGAGTATGGCGTTTTCCGACACATAGTTATGTCCCCCCCCCCCTCCCTTTCTATTCTACCATCCCATGTCAGAATTTATCCTCGATGAGAATTAAATTTAATCCCTCGGGATAAAACTTTCTTTACATTTAAAATGAATAGCTTTAGCTTTACATTACATTTAAATGAAAACGTTAAACGTACAGATATAATATGTTTTACATATACATCTCCACTGTTTGAAAAGTGTTCACAATATAAATTCATTTATGTTTCATTTGCATTTACACTTGTGGAAACGCTTGAAACGTCTATGAATATTAACATGAATATGTTTTTTCGTTTACATTTACACTGAGTGAAAAGCTTTGAAACTGTAAGTATTATTCTTAGAATGTACATCATTTCTTTCATCTTTCCTTCCCTGCTCCATAGGGAACCTGGAACTACTTTATGCTTTTAGTTTTCTTTACGAAACTATCAATAAAGCAATCACCAGCCCGTGCTGTGGTGGTTCATGAATCATCATTCTATACGCTGAGGTTGCCAGCCTCAAATGACTTTGACATCCAATAGCGAGTTTCACACATTATTTTTCACATGGTAATACGAGGGACGGTCAAAAAGTAATGCCTCGTAATTTTTAATTTCATTCAATAGGCAAGAAAACAGATAAAATTCACATTGAAATGTAGCCCCAAGTCTGAACTTCAAAAATTTATTTCTCAATGTAGTCTCCGTTATTTGTTACAGTTTTTGTCCATCTTCTCACAAGGGCATGTATCCCCACACAGTAAAAATGTGTGTCCTTTTTCCTAAACCACTGGCGTACGGCGCGTTTAAGGGTCTCGGTGTCCTCAAAGTGATGTTCGCGAAGATCTTCTTTCAGCGGTCCAAACAGATGGAAGTCAGAAGGTGCAAGATCGGGACTGCAAGGGGGATGTGGTAATAATGTCCAGACAAATTCTGCAATCGCATCAATGGTGCGTTTAGCGGTGTGTGGCGTGGCATTATCGTGCATCAGTAGTGCAGTTCTCTGATCTTTTAATGGGTAAAGTCGCCGAAGACGACCTCTAAGCTACTTCGAAGTTTCAATGTAACGGTCTGCATTCACCGTGTTTCCCTGTTCCAAGAAGTCGAGAAGAATCACACCCTTCTCATCCCAAAACACGGAGGCCATAACTTTCCCTACAGATGGTGAACTTTTGAACTTCTTTCTTGTCAGCGATGTTGTGTGATGCCATTCCATTGACTGCCTCTTGGATTCTGGTTCAAAAAAATGAAACCAAGTCTCATCACCTGTCACAATATTCGATAAAAACTCTTCTCCTTCAGTTTCGTAACGGTGCAGGAGGTTGATGGCCATGGCAATAACCCGTCAAAAGTGGCATGTTTTTTTAAATTGCAGCCATCTTATCATTTTGATCCATAATAATAAGTCTGCAATAAAATTGTGTCTTGAAGAAACAATCAAAAACTTACATTTTAAGGTTATTTTTAAGAAAATGATGAGTTAAATCTGTTTCCCGAATGAAACTGGACAGAAGAGTATCTTGATTGTCTGTTGATTTAATCTGCATTTCCTCACATTCCTCTCTCTAGTTCATGTACTGTTTATCAACTGTGTTGTTGGCTTCTTTCCATAATCAAACTGTTCATGCACACCGTCATTTGCGCACTTTTCTATTTTCGGGAGAAAAATAGAAATTTTACATTTCCTGTAAAATATATATATAACGGAAACAATATAATTATTGTCTAACTTTCAACCACAGTTGCACCCCTTAGCTGTGGTTGAAAGTTAATGTACTCGCTCGAAAATAGAAAAGTGCGCAAATGACGGTGTGCACGATGTGACCGACCGACGTACTTACGGCGGGAATTATGGTATTGGATGTTCAACAAACGTTTCAGTAGTTATGCTTTGTGCAGAATAGCGTATTCTCGTAAACTTAAAAGTTATTTTTAAAATGGTTGCCTGATGTGGACACAATAATTTGCGAGCAGTATTAATCTGTGTTGCTTTCATTGCACCCACAAATACATGGAGATTAAAAAATATAAAAAAACCGGGTCCAACTTAAAAAATCGAATTTTCACTTCAAATGGTTCTGAAACGTGGAGAACAACAAATACAACAACCAAAAAGTTATAGACTTTCATAAATGGGTACTTGCGTAGAACAGAAGGGTAGAAGTGGTTTGACCAGATGACTAATGTTGAACTGGTGACAAGAACCTGAGAAGAAGACAAGTAGTCCTTGTTCTGGAATCCCCAAAGTAAGATAGTAGAGGGAACGAACGAACGAACGAACGAACTTTATTTTCGAAGGGTTAAGAATTGGACGCGCAGGCCCGTCTTGGGAGACCAAGGAGCACATGGAAAAGAGAACTTGAGACAGATATTAAGGGGATGAAGATGACAAGGACAGACCTGGAGCAGACGGCACGGGACGGGAACACTTGGCATAAGTTTGTTGAAGGCCTATACTTCTTGGGCAGTTGAAGGGTGAATTAGATGATTAATGGTTGTTAATTTTAGAAAATCATAAATTATTAACAACTTTCAGCTTTTCACCAAGCACATGTCCTCAATAAAAACATGCCAAGCCTTTCTGTCATGTGCCACCTGTTCAAAATATTCCCATCCCTTCTTTATTCCTCCCAAGTCTGTCTCCAGTTATTGTCTTCGTATGTGTGTGTGTGTGTGTTTTTTTTTCTCCATCTATTTCTTTTACCCCGTAGATTACAAAACAGGGATACCTTGTAATGCTACTAGTAGGAGTAGTAGTAACCCCCTTTCAGTCATAAATGACTGTGTGAATGCACCCCTGCGGTGATAGTCCTCAGCTGTTTTTTTTTCTCCATAGTGTTCCTTTCGGCGCGTTCTTTTCTCTTCTGCTTGTTGTGAGAGCTTCTTTTTGCCCAATCTGTGGTGGCGCTGTAGAGATCATCGCCACTTGGTGCGATCGGCAGCTTCATCCTCCTAGGTTGCTGGATTTATATCTAATGCCTTCATATCTCTCTTCCACACATCTTTGAACTTCACATGCATGCGTTCGCCCGGTTGTTCTTTTGCCATCTGCCAGGTTGCCCGTAGAAAATATCGTTGGAGATCTGACCATCTTCCATGCGGCGGACATGGCCAAGTCAGCGTAGTCTGCGCTGTCTAAGCAGTGTATACATGCTTCGAAGGTCAGCACGTGACAGCACTTCGACATTTGTCATTTTGTCCTTCCACGAAATACTAGCGATGTGGCCTAGACACCGTAGATGTGACGTAGACACCGTAGATGTGGCGTAGACACCGTAGATGGAAGGTATTGAACCTTCTTTCTTGCTTAGCATAGGTTGTCCATGTCTCGCTGCCATATAGAAATGTGCTGGTGACGCAGTCTTATATACCGCACCTTTGGTCATCAACTGGTTCTTCGTCTGTGTTTTTTTTTTCAAATTTTTTTTTAATGTGAGCCCTATCCAACGCCAGCATCTTATCTTGGTGTTTGTCTGATTCGTTCCATCAGTTTCACATTAGTGATCTTGTCATCAGTTTCACATTAGTGATCTTGTCATCAGTTTCACATTAGTGATCTTGTCATCAGTTTCACATTAGTGATCTTGTCATCAGTTTCACATTAGTGATCTTGTCATAACATTTTAATCCTTCTATTCTCTACAAACACCCATTTATGAACGTCTGCATCTCTTTGGTTGTCTGGTTTGTTGCTATCTGCGCTTCATCGCCATACAATAGGACTGATTTGACATTGGCGTTGAAAATTCTAATTCTTGTGTTGGACTGTATTACTTTTGACTAGTAAAGAGTGAGTAGACTTAC
The DNA here is from genome assembly GCA_024509875.1 of Oreohelix idahoensis. Lineage (NCBI taxonomy): Eukaryota > Metazoa > Mollusca > Gastropoda > Stylommatophora > Oreohelicidae > Oreohelix > Oreohelix idahoensis. The sequence goes on along the minus strand of JAMPIV010002120.1, from coordinate 648,285 downwards.
TCTTTCTGTATCTCCTCATAGACCCCCGGGAACTGCACGGAGCAAAAATCGTATATGCTAGTTATAAATGACCCAAGAAAACAATTTAAAATTTTTTTTTTAAATTGTATATGTTAGAAATGACTTAATATGGGATATATATATATATATATATATATATATATATATATATATATATATATATATATATATATATATATATATATATATATATATATATATATATATATTATATATATATATATATATATATATATATATATATATATATATATATATATATTTATATTTATATTTATATTTATATTTATATATTTATATATATTCTTATAACATTGGAACTTTGCCCCGTATATCATGAACCGCTCCTGTGAGAGGCACAGATGAACAATTAATCCCCAAATATGACATTTATCAGAACTTGAGATTCCTTTTTTCCCTACATACATAACATCATTGGTCTGTTTGTAAGATGGCGTACATACGACTTTAACTGCTCCGAAACAAATAAAAACTCGCTTCCTTAGTAAAATTATTATACCTCCGCTTGCCAGCTTACAGCGATAGATTGTTCCACAACACATAGATCATCTTACCTTTTGAAGGTTACTGGCAGGGAATGTTGAACCCCTAAGACAAACAGTTACATAAGGTCAGTATAGAATTTCACTGTGATAAGCCTTCTTGGGGCAAAGTTCTTGTAGATCATTCGTGATTAAGCAAGGCGTTTAAATTCTTGAAGCTGCCTCTTCGACGTTGGCATAGTCAAAATTACAGTGTTGGTATAGTTATCATTTCGTCGTTCATAGTTTCAGGGTTGCTGTAGATGTTACTTCTATACCAGGTTCCTGTTTTATATAATGATCACGTCAGGACTTATATAGTTAACATCTCCTACTTTCGTGTGGTTATCTCTTTAGGAGTTTATATAGATATCTCTTGGATGCGTAGGTTCAAAACGGGATCTAATCGACAAATACCTAATTAATACGCCTGTTTAAAAAAAAAAAAAAACTAACTAAATTCAGGTACAGTAAGACTGACTTGAATACGAAGAATTATATACATTGTGCTGTTTTGTTTTGTTTTCTGGAGCCACAAACATTTGATGAATTTAACTGCCGGACCTGCTCGCATAAACACACAGTGCTTCTATTTTATAGGCAGCAAAGATTTCACGGCCTGCTGTATTTCCAAGAGGTCTGTGAGAATGTCGTGAAACATTCTAAATCCACATATATAAATTAAAAGGTAAATGTAAAGCCTAACACATAAATTCAATAAAAGGAAAGAGAAATGGTAAAAGTACAGTGCTGTCACAATGGCGTACAAAAATCCCCCTTGTTTTCTACTTCGTCTGCAAATTGTAACGTTTCACGTTGATAGTAAAGCCTACTGCATCACTACACGCTTTCTACAATAAAACGTGTACTGCATTTCTAAGAAAACCTTGAGATACGCAAGCTGATTAATGACCTAAATTAATACTAGCATTAATTACACTACGTTAACATAAACGAAAGGACAGATGGACTTAGGATAGAAAGAGAGAGTGAGGGCTGAAAGCAGGAACGCATGCAACCCTAACACGCGTCTCGCGATATACAATTAATGCCACCCTCCCCAAGCGAAAGGCCAGAAGCAATACTTTTTTTTCAGATGGACAGTGATTAAAAAAAACACTACCCATACGAGAGTTAGGTTTAAAAACTTGAAAAATTCTTATTGGGAAACATGACATTATACTGGTTTACGTTTGAAAGCCTGACAGTACCCAGACACCACATCGTATCGAAGTGAACAGGAGGTAGAAGAAAATGCACATTTTGAACGCAGCCACCTAGCTCCCTTAAATTTATATAATTGGGTTCCTTAGGACTTGCTGACAAAGAATATGTTAAACGTTACGCAAATAGTCTAGGAATTAACAAATTATAGCCAAAATAAAATGGTGGTGCTGTCAGACAACACCAAAATCAGAATTGCGCAGTGGCAGGTTTTGAAACCACCATTTTACGGGAAATGGGCCACCATGTAAAATCCTATTTGATTGGATAGAAGTAAATGTAAGGCTAAACACGATTAGTCGGGCTACAAATACTATTTTTTGTTGTTAGGGAAAACGTGAGTGAGAGTACTTTTTTGAAAAGCGGTGTAAACATGGCCCGATTGGTTAGACCCGCCAATATAGGCAATTAGGAGCGTCAGTTCAGTGCCACATGTTAAAATAAACTTACTAAGAAACAGTGCGTTGAGAGCCAGATCATATTTTTCTAAATAAAAGCCTGGGACAGAGGCGGATCGGAATTTGTGCCATAATTTGTGCCATTATTCATCGCCAGTCAACGTATCTGTGTAATATTTCCATGAATTGGGGTAAGCTTGATATATTCAATATCTTTTTAATGAAAATTGAATGTGAATTGATAATTTATGGCTGTATATGTGTGTGGTTCAGTAGCAAACATGGGGCAAAGCCGAGATAGTGCTCCAACCTGAACAGGAGTGTCGGAGAAAAGTAAAACTGCATGGAATTGCCAAACAGTACACTGACACCTATCTTATTGACTAGAAAGAAATAATGCTGGAATTGCAGAGGCGTAGTAACCATTAGGGAGGAGTATACTGGTGAAAATTGTTTCAGATGAAGATGCAGTTGGCCTACCGCTCTGAACTCAGTGTTTGTTATGTATTGTGTTCAGTGTAGAAATAGATTATAAATTAGATCTGAAGTAGGAGGTACAACCTTCTTGTTTCAGGGACTGTGGTCCTAGTTATTGAAGCAGCACCTGGTCTGAGTTTTGCTGAATCCAGAGGCTGACAGCATACTCCTTGGTCCAGATAGCGACCAGTGAGGTGTCTCCAGAACACAGTGAAGCAATCGAGCAGAGGAGTCTTTTCCTGCCGCCATCACGAAAGATAAGCTTCTGTGGCCAGAGTAGCTCAACATTATGTGCCCCCTCAAAAATTGACATTTTGTTAACACAGAGGGACAATTAATTGGTTCAAATGACAGGAACTGTGAAAGTTTCCCAATACTATTTCCCCGATAATCAAACACTTGAAGTCATGATGAAAAACAACAACCAAGCTTGAACAAAACCAGTATTACCTCATATTACTACTGCACAAATTACACACATAGAATAATAATAATAAACTATGTCAATACAAAGTTCATATATATAAACTGTGTAAATAATACTTGTAATTACATTTGATTGTGATTCCTGGTTCACTGTGTAGTTGAATCAGGATATCCATTATTGACAAGAATTAATACATATATTTTTAAACTTAAACACTTGACTCATTTAAGATAGTCTTATAGAGTGTTATATGTGTGTGAGTGTCACAGTGTTGTAAAGTGTTGTAGAATAAATTAAATTGTTTATCTGTCTGTTGTTGTTGTGACTTACACTTCATCATTTTCATAACCCTAGACATTTAACGTAGTCATCACAATATTCCAGAATAATTCTGACTGAGGTATAAATGTGGTAGCAAGTAAGGTCATCTGTAATACACCACACTTATTAGATACAGATACCTTCACAGCTGATCTCAGTCAGTACACTAAGTCCCCTATAAATATTTATAACATCCCACTTTACCACATATATTGGGGTCCTGTCCGGGATTTTGAATCTTTCCCTATTATAAATATTGGGGGTAATTCACTTCAGGGAATAATAAAAATTAAAAAGGTATCCTTGGGTGAAAATAAATAACGTTGAGCTCAGTGCCTGTGGTTGTCATTGGATATTTAGTTAGAAATTGTATTGTTTAGTTAGACATTGTTTACATTTACCTGTTAGAAAATGGCGGACCTGGCCAAATTTCGATCTGCTGCTGTGCAGACTGCAAAAGAGTTAGGAATGGACGGGCAAGTTATGATTGCTTATGTCACTGCTGAATGTGACAAATATATTGAACGTGAAGAAAGAAGATTAGAAAAAGAGGCCGAAAGAAAATTAGAATCTGAAAGATTGGCCGAAGATAAGAAGTTAGAGGCTGAAAAAGAAATTAAGAGGTTGCAGATTGAGGCTGAGGCTAAGAGGTTGCAGATTGAGGCTGACAAAGAGGCTACGAAATTGGAGGGAAGCCGAGGAAAGAAGACAGGCTGCAGAGAGGGAAGCAGAAAAGGAGGAGAAGAGATTACAAAGGGAACATGAGTTACGACTAAGGGAGTTTGAGTTTCAAGGCCATGCTCCTGAAAATGGTGCCAGTCCCTTTACCTCCGATGCTACTGCTAGTCAGGGAGCCTCAACCTCAGCTATGAACTTTCATTTAGATCATTTTGTTGAGAAAGACGATGATATTGAGAGCTATCTAAATAGATATGAACTATTAGCTACCACGTATGGGTTAGAGAGAGAAAGGTGGAGCTTAAAGTTATCTCAAGGGCTTCGTGGGGCAGCTTATGAAGTTTTTGCCAAAATGAGCAGAGGTGATCAAGAAAATTATGACATGCTAAAGCAGGCTCTTTTGTTAAGATATGAAAAGAACGCAGAATTTTATAGAAAAAAATTTAGGAATGCTAAACTACTGTCAGGTGAAACCTATCACCAGTTCTCTGCACGGATAGAGACATACTTGGAGAAATGGACTTCTCTGGGGAAAACCCAAGATCTTAAGGAAATGATCCTTATAGAACAATTAAGAGAGTCCATGGCTCCAGACCTGAGAAGTTTCTCATGGAACAAGGTGCAGAGAGGCTGGGTGAGTTGCTAAATGTTGCTGAAAGGTATCAAGCAGCTCAAGCAGAGGTATCAGGTAATAAAAAGAAACAGGTAGATAATTTTAAGGCACCACAGAACTTTAATAAATTTGATCCTAGAGATCAAAACAAAGGTAAGCACCAGTTTGATAGGCCACGGTATGACAATAAAAATAAAACCCCACAATTCGATGAAAGGAAATATGATGAAAGAAAATCTTACAACCAAGGAAAGAGATGGTGTAAAAATTGTAAGATGAACAATCATGACACTGACCATTGTAGAAGGAAACCTCCTCATTGTGCTGCTATGACATCTGGAAAAAAGGGAAAAAAGGTCAAACCTGAGGAACTACAGGAACCATACCATCCCCCAGTGTGTGAAGATGTCATCTGTAATGGTGTCACCATAAGGTGTTTATATGATACAGGTTTAGATTATGATTCCGTTGTGAGTTCTCACCTGGTGCAGGCAGATCAATACACCACAGAAACAGTGGAGATTCAAACTGCAACCAAGGATGTAGCTACCATGACACTTCCCGTCGCCCGGATAAAGGTGAAAACGCGATATGTGGAAGGAATCATAAAAGCAGCAGTGATAAATGAGCCAATCTACCCTCTGATATTGGGGTGTAGATATGTCTTCTTGGGGAATCCCAAGAGACCTGTGATATTGGCAACAGTGCAGACCAGATCACAGTCTAAAAAGGAGGAGGATAATCCAATAAATACTCATCCAGATGAGATGAGGAAGGCACAGGCGGAGGACAAGACACTCAAGCCGTGTTTCAAGAAGTTGCCCAAATCTCATACACCTCCAGGCAAGGGAGAATTTTATATGAAGAACAAACTGATTTATAGGAAGGCTGGATCTGAATCCAATGGTCACGGACAGCTGGTCCTTCCCACTTCATATAGGACTAAAGTGTTGGAACTAGGGCATGCGATTCCCTTCAGTGGTCATATGGGGATCAGCGCAACAGGACAGCGAATAGCTTGTCACTATTTCTGGCCAGGAATAACTGAAGATATCAAACGATATGTAAAATCCTGTCCAGAGTGCCAACGAGTAGCACCTAAGCATTGGACTGCACCAGCAACTCTGGGGGAAATGCCCATAGTGGGAACACCCTTTGAGAGAGTTGCCGTGGATCTTGTGGGACCTCTCACTCGAACTAAGAGGAGGAACAGCTACATTCTGACTCTGGTGGACACTTGTTCTATGTGGGGAGAGGCGGTAGCCCTGTCATCGATTGATTCTAAGCATGTGGCAGAGGCATTACTCACAATTTTCACAAGGTTAGGCTTTCCCAATCAAATCTTGACTGATAATGGCTCTCAGTTCAAGGGGAAACTAACAGAAGAAGTTTTCAGGATCTTCCAGGCCAAACACTTCCATTGTAGTGTGTACCATCCCCAAGGGAACGGCCAAGTGGAAAGATTTAATGGCACGTTGATGTCGATCCTGAGAAAGTTGGCACACGAAAAACCAGATACATGGGACCAGTACCTTCACGCCGCCCTCTTTGCTTATCGGGAGGTACCCCATAGTTCAACCGGTATGGCCCCGGCAACATTATTATTTGGAAGGCCAATAAAAAGTCCACTTGAAGCGCTGTTAAGAACGTGGACTGATGAAAAGGCAGAGGAAAATATTACATCCTCATACCAATATGTGAATGAGCTGACCACTCGTTTAAAAACTGGCTGGAAACTTGCCAATGAAAATTTGAGACAAGCCAGGAAGAAACATGCTGCCTATTTCAACAGGAAGGCTAAAGACAGAGATTTGGCTGTGGGAGAGAAGGTACTGCTTCTTCTACCCGGTAGTCAGAATAAGTTACAAATTGGATGGCAAGGTCCATATACAGTTCTAGAGAAGGTGTCTAGAACCAATTATAAGATAGATAAGAAGGGGAAAGAAAAAATCTATCATGTGAATCTCCTGAAGAAATATTTGGAAAGAGAACATCAGGAAGAGACACACTTGTTGACCTTGTCCATTGCAATGGAGATGAAAAAGGAACCACTTTCATCATTTGAATATCCATTACACCCCTGTGAGACAGCGGCACAGGTGAAAATCAGTACACATTTAACGAAAAATCAGAAAGAGAGAGTGCAACAGGTTCTAGATAATCATACAGAGGTGTTAACGGACCGACCGGGCATACAAACTTATTGGAATATGATATGAAACTGATAGACCCCACACCTGTCTGTATGAAACCCTATTCGATTCCTTTTGCTAAGGAGAAAGCTTTGAAGGAAGAGATAGACTATTTGTTGAAGGAAGGAATTATTTCACACAGTGAATCTTCGTATAGTTCCAGTGTTGTACTCTTAAGGAAACCCTCTGGAGAACATAGACTCTGTATAGATTACAGGAGACTGAATGCTATTACAGAAGGACAGGTGGATCCATTGCCGGATACAAATCAGTTGTTTGCCAGGCTAAATAAAGCTAAATATTTCTCAAAAGTGGATCTGAGTAAAGGATACTATCAGATTCCAGTAAAGCCTGAGGTTAGACCATACCTAGCTTTTAGTACCTCAGAGGGACACTATGAGTTTAACAGATTGCCATTTGGATTGAAGAATGCGCCTAGTGTCTTCTCTAGAATGATGAGAAAATTATTGGACCCTCTGAATAATCCATGCATCACAAATTTCATGGATGATATCCTTATAGCAACAGAAACATTTGAGGAACACATTGACTCTCTGAACATGCTGTTTAATCGACTTAGAGAAGCGAATTTAACAGCCCGACCAACCAAATGTTGCGTTGGATGTAAAGAATTAGAATTTTTGGGACACACAGTCCATCAGGGAAACATGACCCCTGACCCCAAGAATTTAGAGAAACTAAAGAAAGCCCCGAGACCACAAACCAAGAAAGACGTGAGATCCTTTGTCTCATTATGTGGTTTCTACCAAAAAGTATATCAAAAACTTTAATTCCATATGTGCACCGTTAACTGATTTGACCCGTAAAGGAAATCCAGATCGAATTACATGGACACCACAATGTGAATTAGCTTACCAGGAATTGAAGGAAAAGCTCACAAGCAAACCTATTTTGAAATTACCTGACTTAAGTCAAGAATTCATTGTAAGGACGGATGCCAGTAATATTGGGTTAGGTGCAACACTGCTACAGAAATCAGATGCATTGGATGGGGAATTAAGCCCAGTGGCATATGCTAGCAGAAAGTTGAATAAAGCTGAAACCAATTACTCAACTAGCGAAAAAGAATGTCTTGCAGTAATATGGGCGATAAAGAAATTCAATATTTATCTGTATGGGAAGGCATTTAAGTTGCAAACGGATCACAAACCCTTGTCGTTTCTAGCGCAGGCTAGACATGAAAATTCTAGATTACTCCGTTGGTCATTACTGATGCAGCCATTTGAGTTTTGCATAGAGTATATATCTGGAAAGAAAAATCTGGGAGCGGATTTTTTAAGCCGCCATCCGTGTGATGATAATCACCGTAAGCCCCAGAACTAATAATAATTTTCTCTATGTGTATATAGAATTATAGACTTTGACTTTATACTAAACGTCTCTGAGTTTAATACCAAAGAGGGGAGATTTTGTCGTGAGACCTACCTGATTCTCTAAAATGCCTCCAGATAGGAAGGGACAAAACCTTAAAGGCTAAATGTTGGCTGGAATGACGTCCGGTAACACATTTTTTAGCGTAAAGGAACATGAGGGCAAGTTTTCGGGCACAAGTACTAGTGCTGTTTGCACAGTCATGGCGTTACAAAAAAATCCCCCTTGTTTTCTACCTCTGTGCACTTGGGTCCCCTCTACACCTCTACACGTTTCACGGGGTAGAAGAACGGTTTCGATTATGAGATAACAATAAAACGTGTACTGCATTTCTAAGAAAACCTTGAGATACGCAAGCTGATTAATGACCTAAATTAATACTAGCATTAATTACACTACGTTAACATAAACGAAAGGACAGATGGACTTAGGATAGAAAGAGAGAGTGAGGGCTGAAAGCAGGAACACATTCAACCCTAACACGCGTCTCGCGATATACAATTAATGCCACCCTCCCCAAGCGAAAGGCCAGAAGCAATACTTTTTTCAAATTGACAGTGATAAAAAACACTACCCATACGAGAGTTAGGTATAAAAACCTGAAAAATTCTTATTGGGAAACATGACATTATACTGGTTTACGTTTGAAAGCCTGACAGTACCCAGACACCACATCGTATCGAAGTGAACAGGAGGTAGAAGAAAATGCACATTTTGAACGCAGCAACCTAGCTCCCTTAAATTTATATAATTGGGTTCCTTAGGACTTGCTGACAAAGAATATGTTAAACGTTACTCAAATAGTCTAGGAATTAACAAATTATAGCCAAAATAAAATGGTGGTGCTGTCAGACAACACCAAAATCAGAATTGCGCAGTGGCAGGTTTTGAAACCACCATTTTACGGGAAATGGGCCACCATGTAAAATCCTATTTGATTGGATAGAAGTAAATGTAAGGCTAAACACGATTAGTCGGGCTACAAATACTAATTCTTTGTTGTTAGGGAAACGTGAGTAGGAGTACTTTTTTTGAAAAGCTGTGTAAACATGGCCCGATTGGTTAGACCCGCCAATATAGGCAATTAGGAGCGTCAGTTCAGTGCCACATGTTAAAATAAACTTACTAAGAAACAGTGCGTTGAGAGCCAGATCATATTTTTCTAAATAAAAGCCTGGGACAGAGGCGGATCGGAATTTGTGCCATAATTTGTGCCATTATTCATCGCCAGTCAACATATCTGTGTAATATTTCCATGAATTGTGGTAAGCTTGATATATTCAATATCTTTTAAGGAAAATTGAATGTAAATTGATAATTTATGTCTGTATATGTGTGTGGTTCGGTAGCAAACATGAGGCAAGGCCTAAATATTGCTCCAACCTGAACAGGAGGTGTCGGAGAAAAGTAAAACTGCATGGAATTGCCAAACAGTACACTGACACCTATCTTATTGACTAGAAGGAACTAATGCTGGAATTGCAGAGGCGTAGTAACCATTTAGGAGGAGAATACTGGTGTAAATTGTTTCAGATGAAGATAGCAGTTGGCCTACCGCTCTGAACTCAGTGTTTGTTCTGTATTGTGTTCAGTGTAGAAATAGATTATAAATTAGATCTGAAGTAGGAGGTACAACCTTCTTGTTTCAGGGACTGTGGTCCTAGTTATTGAAGCAGCACCTGGTCTGAGTTTTGCTGAATCCAGAGGCTGACAGCATACTCCTTGGTCCAGATAGCGACCAGTGAGGTGTCTCCAGAACACAGTGAAGCAATCGAGCAGAGGAGTCTTTTCCTGCCACCATCACGAAAGATAAGCTTCTGTGGCCAGAGTAGCTCAACATTATGTGCCCCCTCAAAAATTGACATTTTGTTAACTACAGAGGGACAATTAATTGGTTCAAATGACAGAAACTGTGAAAGTTTCCCAATACTATTTCCCCGATAATCAAACACTTGAAGTCATGATGAAAAACAACAACCAAGCTTGAACAAAACCAGTATTACCTCATATTACTACTGCACAAATTACACACATAGAATAATAATAATAAACTATGTCAATACAAAGTTCATATATATAAACTGTGTAAATAATACTTGTAATTAAATTTGATTGTGATTCCTGGTTCACTGTGTAGTTGAATCAGGATATCCATTATTGACAAGAATTAATACATATATTTTTAAACTTAAACACTTGACTCATTTAAGATAGTCTTATAGAGTGTATATGTGTGTGAGTGTCACAGTGTTGTAAAGTGTTGTAGAATAAATTAAATTGTTTATCTGTCTGTTGTTGTTGTGACTTACACTTCATCATTTTCATAACCCTAGACATTTAACGTAGTCATCACAATATTCCAGAATAATTCTGACTGAGGCATAAATGTGGTAGCAAGTAAGGTCATCTGTAATACACCACACTTATTAGATACAGATACCTTCACAGCTGATCTCAGTCAGTACACTAAGTTCCCCTATAAATATTTATAACATCCCACTTTACCACAGAGAAGACAAAGAAAGAATTGTATAACTGCTAAAATAAGCCTGTAAGGGATGGGGGGAAGGGGTGGGGGGGCTGGCTGCCTCATTAATCAAAATAAATTGCTACAGAAACCATTATACCAGTTGTACATGAATACTTTTACTGCAGGCTCTCTACAAGGACTGACAACAGTGGGTAGAAGAATTAGATGGAGACCAAACCAAAAACGAAACACACACATGGAGAAGAGAACTAGAGAAAGATATGAAAAGGATATGAAGTCATCTCAGAGTCTGAGAGGACCTGCTACTCCTTCATGTCATGTGCCATCCGTTCCATGTTTTTCTTTATCCTTTTCATATTTTTCTCTAGTTCTCTTCTCCATGTGTGTGTTTCGTTTTTGGTTTGGTCTCCATCTAATTCTTCTACCCACTGTTGTCAGTCCTTGTAGAGAGCCTGCAGTAAAAGTATTCATATACAACTGGTATAATGGTTTCTGTAGCAATTTATTTTGATTAATGAGGCAGCCAGCCCCCCCACCCCTTCCCCCCATCCCTTACAGGCTTATTTTAGCAGTTATACAATTCTTTCTTTGTCTTCTCTGTGGTAAAGTGGGATGTTATAAATATTTATAGGGGACTTAGTGTACTGACTGAGATCAGCTGTGAAGGTATCTGTATCTAATAAGTGTGGTGTATTACAGATGACCTTACTTGCTACCACATTTATGCCTCAGTCAGAATTATTCTCCCTATCTAATTCACAGGTAGCAGCTAAAGACTCAAACCTAGCAAGATAAATGTCTATTTCATCAGAAGCCTCTGGGTAGACATCTAATTGAAAAGAGGCCGCGTTCGGAACTACCACGTGAGAAATATTCTCCCCATCACTACCTTGAGAACTCCCCGACCCATTAGTGCTAGAGCTAGATTCAATTCTTCTTCCTTCAATTTCTTGTTCTTTCAATCTAATGCCCCTTCACACATGGAGAAGAGAACTGGAGACAGATATGAAAAGGATAAAGAAAAACATGGAAAGACCTGGAACGGGTGGCACAGGACAGGAAGGAGTAGCATGTTTTTATTGAAGACCTGTTCAGCACAGAAAGCTGAACGATACTCATGATAATGACAATGATGATGATGATGCGTAGTAGGTGACTGTAAAATTCAGTATTTCCGGAAAGTGTCACTGTCAAACCGTTGTGTCCCACTTACCTACCTTATGACAGAGTTACTCAGTTCTAATGGACTTGTGTGGGGCAGCCAAGTTCTAACCGGACTAGCCGTCGCGTTTTATTTAAAGGGGTACAAGTTAATAGTGCTGTAATAATAGTGAACAATGGGTATTATCTCTTTGCAATTTCATCCTTTTTAGTTATCTACGATTTTTTTTTTTTTTTTGCATTTGTTGCATCGTCCACAAGGTTTTACTTTTCCCACTTACTTTTTGCTGTATGTCTGGAAGAGTTCATGCAATATCTTATCTGTTACTCAACAGACCCTTGTCACTATTCAAACCATGGGTTTTCGGGAATTTAAAAAAAAAAATGTTGCCTTGTTTTGGCAAGGTGCGCCCCATTTAACCTACACACAATGTCTGTCTGTAATTTTAGAGCATATGCGCAAATATAAAAGACCTTGTGATTGATATTAACAGCATTCTCATCCATTTTACCTTGTGGTCTGATGTTAACAGTTTATCGCTATGCCTGATCACAAGGTCCTTTATATTTTGACATGCGCCCTAATATAACCAACGGATCTTGTGTCTGGGTTGAACATAGCGCGACTTATAAACACGAGGCTGAGCTCCAATTTAAAACAAAATAGAAGTATACGTTTGTAACCTTAACTATTTTTTTAACTTAAGATATTTGCTACTTTCCTTTGTGTGGCACGACCCTTTCAACCATTTACCATATACATGAAAAAGGTTGGTAATATCAGGACTTTTTTTTCATTTAGTGTGCTATTTTCTTGATTGTGTTTATTATAGATTCTGTACTGTAATATTCCTCACAATGGGGTTTTTACATTTTGGTTAATAGTTCAGTTTGTTGTGTTGTTCAGAAGCATACTTGTATCTATACTGGCATGAATTTAATATTGGTTTGGGGTTTATTTATGTACTTTTTCTACTGGGTTGTGTTATTCCTTTCTGATGACATAGCTTTGTTACTACTGTTAGCGTTGTTACTACTGCTAGCGTTGTTACTACTGTTAGCGTTGTTACTACTGTTAGCGTTGTTACTACTGTTAGCATTGTAAGATAATTACCAGTTTACTTTCAGAGTGTCATTCCTCCCGTCGTCTTTTAGATTGTTGTTTTGTGATATATTTTTTATACTAATTTTTGTACTGCTTGTGGGGACTTCGTGCCCATTACATTTTCTACATTTAGCTCTATTTTGCAGTTTTTACAGTAATCTTTCATATTTTATCAGTGTTGGTCATATTTCTTGCATTCCAGCAAGAAGTCTTTAAGGGTATTAGTTTCATAACATTATTCACAGACGGGTTCCTCTATTCTAAAGTAGCCGGTTCCTAATCTGAGCCGGAGTAGTTCATTACCTGTTGGGCTATTAACTTACAAGGGGCACGGACGATCCTATTTTGTGCCAACAATGTTGCATATAATTTTTTTTATTACATTACTTTAAAAGCCGCCATTGTTCAAAGATGACAACGATAATTAATGACATCTTTTTCTTATATTCCTCAGAAAATATTTTTGTCCACACTTAAACTAAAGTTGATGTGGAAGAACGACAACCCAATAACTTCTTTTTGGAATATTAAAATTACTAACCTCCCTTGACTTTTTGAAACAACGGCCACTCAGATTTAAACCTGAACAAAGGATTCGGTTAGCCACAATGAATCACGATAAATGTTAAAACTGGACAGCCAGTAATAGAGTTCAAGCATACAACAGCCAGGATGCAGTCAAAGAACAACACGACCCAAGGTTTGCTCATAGAGATGAGCTCCAAGAAAATCAAGTCGCCCCCTACAGAGCGAATATCTTCTTTGGACAGTGGCAGACCTCCAACTATGATTTTTACGTCACGGGGTAAAGTGGCCAAGAAGCCTCTGGACAACAGAATTTTTGAGTCACATAACATGAAGAATAGTCTGGCATGGAGGTCACATTCAGAAGACATTAGTCAGTTACTTAGTAACAAGGGCAATGCCAACGGCAGACATATGAATGGAAACCTGAAAACAAATGGTAATCGCTCATCAGTTTTGTTGGGCACAACACAGTCGAGTTCTGTATCTCCTTTGCGAAGGCGTGCGCCGTCTCCGCCAGGGACATCAACTCTTGTTAGAAACTCTATGGTGGCTTCCCGAGCACCATCGTTGTCTTCATCTCTTCAGTCTTTACATAGAAGACAGTCAGTGGAGTCTGACACTACGGCAGTACCCACGCCTCCACCTTTGATCCCTGCTCCAAAATCGTTTCTTGAACGGCAGTCCTCACTATCTTCGTCAACATCTTCGTTATCGTCATCCAAACGAAACAGTCAGACAATTTCCCTTGCTTTACCACCTCCACCATCGCCGCCAGTTTTGTTAAACGAAGAACTTCCTTCCGATCTCTCACTTCCACCACCTCCTTCAGACATGCACAGCGACAGTGAAGTAAATGTTCAAGCCATCAATGCAACAAATGATGAAAATATTTCGATTTCTCACTTGAAATCTTCAAAGAAAACCCGCGCCCCAGTACCACCAGCCGTTTCTTCACTTCAACATTCACCTCCATTCACACCACCGCCACAGTCGCCCCTATCTTCAAAGCCCGCCCCTTTTTCTCCTACTTCATCGTCTACCTCTTCTGTTTCTTCTTCTCCTCTTAACCGTTTTAAATTCCCTCCTCCGCCCTCCACACCTCCTTCTCCGTTAGAAAATCCTGAAACCATATCGTCATTTACCAATACATCAGTTTCATCGCCAGCAATGATATCTACGAACCCCGAGAAAGAAGAAGACAGGAAAGACTCGATATCACCTAGCGAGGTAATGGATTACTTTGATGAAGCCATCGGAGACCAGACTTTCTCTGCCAGCTCATACCATGATGCCCTAAATTACCCTGAATTCTCCCCAGCTTTTCATTTCCCTTCAGTATCTGATGATAAATCGCCAGAACCATTTTCTCCGGTGACCAAAATAGCACCAGAACGGGTAGGATTAGCAGAAAAAGTGGAAGAAACAAATCAAGAAAGTTCAAATCTTTTCAGTTCCAGAAGCGACAGCAACGAAAACAGTGATCGCAACCTCCAGTCTGGTGGCTCCCAATTCTCACCAAAATCTGAAGAACAAAAGAAAAAAGGGCATGGACATACTAGAAGTGTTGCAGTTTCAAAGCTACGATCGCCGGTAAAAACTGTTAGACAATATATCAAAGCTGGCACGGTCGATGAATTGGCTACTCTATTTTCTAACATGAAGGAAGAGCATGTCACATCTCCGGCAAACAGAGACGAGTTTGATTTTAATGTTCGAGAGACATTGGGCAAACTTGAAAGCCTAGACAAAGGAAATGAAGATAAGTCACCATTGTCAAGAAACCGTAAAAGATCAAGTCTTTTAAGCCCAACTGAGATGTTTTCTAGACCTCGCAGTTCAGAGTCATCGGAAGGTCTCAGTGGACGTCCGAAATCGTTTCATTCCCTATCATACGGTCAAGTGAACCAATGGCCGAGGCTTTACCCGTCAAACTCTGTTTCTAGTCTGTACACCCAGTCTTCCCTACCTGACCCCAAGAATACACCTGGATTCGACTTCCTATCGGCAAGTAAGAAGATATACAAGCACGTTTTTCTCATCAGAAGCAACAGTCGGTCGGGATCTATCAAAAGGAACAACAAAGCAGATGACGTGATAAATGGTTCTCACGTAGTCTTGGAAAGTATCTCTGATTCAGACAACATAGCAACAGATAGCAGACGTGACAGTACCATAGACTCTCAGAAACAGAGCAATGATTTAAAAGAGGATACAGCTAATACTTACAATGTGGCTCTGGAGAATGCATTAACCTCCACAGTCATGTCTTCAGTCACTCCGTCGAGCCGAAAGAGCAGCAAGGAATCAGACTCACTCAGCATTAACAGTCAATCACAGGAAAAGAAAATTGATTCTCTCAACATCATTTTGGACAACGAGTACGTATCAACAGCCGCAGGTCCCACCATCACAACTACCAGCAGTGAAAATAGCAGTCGTAGAAGATCGCTAGAGGAGAATAGAAACTCTGAAGATATTAAGATATATTCTGATACAACTGCTATGAAGAGCGAATCGGCGTCATCAGTAACAACTCCAGCAAGCAGTAAAAATAGCAGTCGGTCTAATTCGCTGGATAGAAAATCAGATCTGGAGAAAACTGATTCTTTTAAGATCGCTCTGGATGACGCCTTAGGTTCTACATTTACAGCAACAACTTACTCCATCCGCAGTAGGAGCAGCAGTCGTTCAAGTTCGATTAAGAGCAACAGTAAATCTGATAATGTAGAACACAACCCTCACGATAAAGCAATGGAGAGCAACCCTGCATCTTCACCCTCAACCCCTGGCAGCAGCAAGACCAGCAGTCGGGCTAGCTCACTGGGGCGAGAGGGAAAATCAGATGAGAAAAAAGCTGATGGCAACAACATAGAGAACTTTTTTACTTCTGAAATCACAGTCGACAGCACACGCAGCAACCAGCCAGTTTCGTTTGACAGTGGGAGCACATTAGATGACAGGAAATATAATTTTGACATAGACAGTATCGTAAACTTTTCTGAGAAAAATTCCGCTCTCAGCAGGAATGATATCTTAGCAGAGGATGAGAAATCCGACTATGTTAACACAAGCCCAGAGGATGACCATAATTTGACAGGTTTTGCAACTACCACAGCCACTAGCAGCAGGCGGAGTAGTCGATCAGGTTCGCTGAGGATAAAAGGCAACTCATCAGATGAAGTGAATTTTGAACCTTTCAAAGCCCCTTCGGAAAGTGTTTTTGCACATACAGTTGAAGCTGTCGCCACAAGCCCTACAAGCAGTAGAAACAGCAGTCGTTCTGGCTCCATAAAAAATAAGACAAGCTCTGAGGACATACGGGATAGCCCTGACAAAATATCCCTAAAAAGTGCCTCTACTTCTTCAGTATCAACCCCAACAAGCAGCAGGCGAAGCAGCCAAACAGGCCTGACGATAGGGAGCACTCAAATTGACGCATTGGCCCTAGACGACGGCCTTACGAAAAGCAGTCTCATTGACTCACTCAAAACTTACAGTAAATCAGAAGTGGATACTTCCAACATTGCTGCTGACGGCGAACATGCTGCATCTACGGCCATCTCACCCAACAGCAGTAGGGAAGGCTCGCTGAAGAGAAGAAGCATTACAGGTCATGTCTCAAATGATCCTGGTACAGTAGCCTCTAAAACCTCCTCCACTTCTTCAATCACACCAAGAAGCAGCAGAAACAGCAGCAGAAACAGCAGCCGAAATAGCTCGCTGAAACGGAACAGCAAACCTCATGACGAGACAGATGATCTTGATAACATGCGGCTAGAGGCTGTGGCCACCATTTCCTCCCCCAGCAGTAAGAACAGCAGCCGGCATGATTCCCCAAAGAGAAACAGCCTATCAAGTGTAGAAAACAGTAATATTCACAGTAACGCCTTAGAAAACGCTCTTGCTTCTGCATTTTCAATCACAGCTAGCTCCAGCATCAGCAGAGGAAACAGTCGAACAGGCTCAATGGTTGGGCACAATGAATTAGAGGAGATAAAAAATGATTCTCATGTAGACTTGAAGAACCCCGTTACTTCATCAAAAAGCAGCCCAGCAAGTAGCAGGAGCAGTAGTAGCAGTCGAGCACACTCCCTTAAAAGAAGCCCAAATTCGGACGAGGAGAAAATTAATTTTGATAGCAAAAACCTAGAAGACACGCCCAATTTCACAGCTGTAGACGCCACTGCTTCTTTCAGTTATAGAGACAGCAGCAGCAAGAACTCAGTGAGAAAGGATGATGAGTCATATGAAGAGAACGCTGATAATTTCACTGCAACTTTAGACAGCGCCATTTTTTCTGCGACCACAGGTACCACCATCTCCAGAACCAGCAGTAAGAGTAGCAGTAGGTCCAATTCTCCGAAAAACGATAAAATACTTGAAGACCATAAGTATGATGCGAATATTGTGTTTTCGGAGAGCGCCTCTACTTCATCAGTCACAACCCCAACAGGCAGCAGGATGAGCAGCCGTGCTGGCTCCCCAGTGAGGGCTAACAAATTAGATGACGGGAAGACTGATTCTTATTTCACTACTGCAGATGTGACACGTGTTTCCTCGGCCATGGCTGCCCACAGCCCCACTAGCAGCAGAGGCAGTAGTCGATCAGGTTCACTGAAACGAAGAAACAAGGCAGACGACGCGAAAACCGATTCTTACAAGCTAGCTCTAGACAGCGCTCTCGAGTCTACAGAAATAACTACCGCTAGCACCAACAGCAGAAGAAACAGTCAAGCGGATAGCAAATCGAGCAAACGTTCCTCTAATTCACGAGCTACATCCCCTGACAACAGCCGGAGCGGCAGTAGGTCAGGTTCGCCAAGGAGAACACATATTTCAGACGATCTTAAAACTGATTACTGTAATCTGTCTTTGGTGAACGCCACTGCATCAGCAATTGAAGCCAACGTCATCCATGCCAGCAGCACACACAGCAGTCGCGCAGCTTCCCCCAAGATGAACAGTAAATCAGACGACGAGGAATCTGACTATTTCAAAACCCTTGAGTTCGACAAGGCACACACAACTATCATCAGCGACACCAACAACTCATTAGAAAACGAGGATATGACATCTGCAAAATTGACCGTGGTTACAGTACATGATTTCAGGGAGTCAGTGCAAACAAGTCCGACACATGTCAATATAGCGGAAGAGAATTATTTCATTATAAATGGTAGCGAGGTTCAGAGCAAACACTCTCGACACACCGAGAACGAAGGTAGGAACAACTTTGAGACACTCCAAACTTCAGGGCACGATGAGATCTTTGGGTCTATTTCTGGCGCCACGGTAAACATTACAGAAAATGATGGCCCCCAGGGAACAAATTCAGAACTTCTTTTAGCAAGGACGGAGGCAAACAACCTTGATGACATGGAAGTAAGCCAAATAATGAGTGGTGAGAGATGGGGTAGCAGTTTGCCCAGTATTTCAACAAACCTGCATTCGAAGTCTCATGTGACAGATGATGGAGAATTTATCACAAGTCTTACTGATGTAGGAAATAACGGAGGCGGTACGAGTGCTAATAACATTAAGCCTTTTACGGAATTCGTGATCCCAGCTCTCAGCAAAACGGGCGAAGACGACGAAGAAGCAATGATTGACGTGCAAACAACTTCTGATAAAGAAGCGACAATGAGCCAAATATCAGCGCGCTCAAATTTCGGCTCTGATACAGAAACATTTAACAAGTTACAAGGCACAATTGATATGACCGAGTCTGACTCTGAAGATTCTGACAGTTCTTCCATCCACAAGAACATTCACGATTCTTATAACGTGTCTAAAGATGACGACTTCGCGAATACTGGAGGGATAAACTTTCACTTCTTACAGGATTCAGCAGATGGTTTTGATACTTTATCTGGCAATACATTTGCAAAGACACACAATGACAACGAAATCAGTGTCTCAGAAATGTCTCTGACAACAGACGAAGCCGACTCTGCTGTAACGTTTGATGAGAAAAAAGTAAGCAGAAGCAGTAGTAGCAGCAGCGAGACTGCGACTTGTAGAGATGAGGAAAGCTATGGTTCAAATATAGGCGAATTCGATCATGGAGGCATACATAGAGTGTTTGGGGAAACAGAGCAGGATCAGCCACACTTCTCCAATGAAACAAATATCGTAATGCAGAATTCGGAAGATCAACATGAACAAATAGGGGAGGCATTCGAAACAGCTTTGTTTGCTCACCCGGACTTCGCTTCGCAAGACGATGAAGGAACTGCAATACTAGAACAACAAGAAGAAAATAATGACGTTGTGTTGAGAAATGCTAGTTATACGCAGAGAGAAAATGGGAGATCCATCTCCCAAGAGCTTCCAGTATTCACTATCTTATCGTCTTCTACAAATAATACAGATTCAATAACAACAGCCTTTCGTAGGGATGAAGAAGTAACTGAGAACCGTGACACGGTGAACTTAGCCAACGATCAGTCGAAGGATTTCCTGAGTGTTCTGGACGACATTAATATAGATACGGATATTACAAAAAGCTTTCTTCGGAGGTCTTCAAGGTTGAGCGGAACTTATTCGCCGGATAGACGCCTGAGTAGGGAAGTTGAGGTTAATCCAAGTGACATTTATGTGAACGTGGGCGAGGCAAAAACAAGTGAACCTGCCAGAAGTGATGCTATTTCAGAAGCAAGTGTGAGTGGCACGGCTTTAATGGTTAACTACCAGCAGTCGTTTGGTGAGATAAACACAAGAGCAGTCGAGAGGGACGAAGAACTTGTGACTGATTTCCGTGTGGATAATGAATCCAGGTATGATTATGTGAATGTCCGTGAACTGAATACAGAAACAGTAGACCAGAAACATCTCATCCCTGACTACAGTCTGGAAAATGAATCCAAAGATGCTTTACTGAATGATAGCCAGCATCTGCCATTTGAAGAACTGAGTGCAGGAGCAGTGGAGAAAACAGATCACATGACTCACTTCAATGTAGATACAGAATCTAAAGAAAGTTTTTTGAATGACAATATCTTAGTGCATAAAATCTATCAACCGTCTGTAGAGAAAAGCATGGAGAAAAGCCAGAAAGAAAGCCTAGTGCATAGATCTATAGCATCCAGTACAGATGGCGCGACTTTAGCTCATCAGCCTGCCGACGAAATGAATCAAGAAGCATCTGAGCGGGAAGACAGTATTATTGACTTCAATATGAGCCATGGATCTGGAGCTTTTTATTCGAATGCTGGTGTGATGAACGTAGAGAAAGAGGACCATGACTTCCATGTGGCCAACAAATTCGAAAACGAATATACAAGCGATAGCCTCCATCATGCGATTGGTGAACTGAACACGGAAATAATAGAAAGAGAAGACTTTCACTCCGACATCGGCGAGGACTACGCATCAAAAGGATCTTATTTGGGTGGCTCCGTTCTAGAGGATATCATCCATCAGCCGTATGATAAAGTATACACACATGAAAGCGGGACTGGAGACCGCCGTATTGACCTAAATGAAGAATGGGTGTCTAAAGAGTATGATATGATAGACGCCTCTTCATTGGCTCTTAACGAGCCAACTGGCAAACTAAAAACAGAAACACTGGAATACGAAAATGTTCATCCTGTCCACAAAGAAGAGAAGAAAGTAATAGAAACTTATGTCGGTGATATCATTCATCACTCTTTTGGTAGAATAAATACAGAAAGAACTGAGCAAAATGATCTTGACTTTGACTTTAGTCTGCCCGATAAACTCAGCGATGCTTACGTGACTAACAGCTTCCATGAAGATGTTAAGAAAAGGAATACAGAAGGAATACAAATACAAAGAAAAGACCTGGTACATGACCTCAGCGTGGACAACAAATCCAACACAGTTCTGAATGAAGAAAGGGAGTCTAAAGAGTATGATATGATAGACGCCTCTTCATTAACTCTTTACGGGCCATTAGGTGAACTAAAAACAGAAACACTGGAATACGAAAATGTTCATCCTGTCCACAAAGAAGACAAGGAAGCCATAGAAACTTACGTCGGTGATATCCTACATCACTCTTTTGGTAGAATAAATACAGAAAGAACTGAGCAAAATGATCTTGACTTTGACTTCAGTTTTCCCGATAAACTCAGCGATGTTCATGTGGCTAACAGCTTCCATGAAGATGTTAGGGAAAGGAATGCAGAAGCAATACAAAGAACTAAGACCTGGTGAATACGAAAATGTTCATCCTGTCCACATCAGAAACTCAGCTGAATTCAGGAGTAAATGAGAGAAACAGCTTTCAACCTAGCATAAGTGTGGATAGGGAATACAATAATGCAGATTTGAGTGAAAATGCTTTAGAGTCTGCGGATAGCATTTATCATTCGGTTGGTAAGCTGCACACAGATGACAGCAAGAGACAAGACCTCGACTTTGGTTTAAATATGGAAAAAGAATCCAAGGAAATTTACTTGAAGGCCGAGACGTCTGATAACTTTCATCAACCAAATACTGAACTGAGTACAGCAGCAGTTAAGAGAGAAGACCTTCATCTAATCTTCCCGATTGAATCTGTGCACAAGAAAACCTTTGTTGATGACATGAATTTAGAAACTAGCCATCACCAGTACCGCCGTGAAGAAAGCACAGAAGGAAGCAAGAGAGAAGACGAATATACCATTAACCAAAACCAGAAGACAGAGTTCGAAGAAGATACGAATTACTCGACTCTTTTGGATAACTTCCAGCAGTCTATTGACGATTATAAAACTGAAGAAAATACGAAGAAAGGCCTTGACCGTGGTTTAAGTATGGAAGCAGACTCCACAACAACTGAAGCATCAACGGTTTACCTCCGTGAGACAGAAATCAGAGATCTTAATGATGAAATAAGAAAACAACATCAGATTCTGTCTCCGCAGTTCAGTGAAGAAGCTGAGTATGATAAAGCTCTCTACTTTGATCCCGACGCTACCAGAAGCTCTCGTAGCAGTGTGAGCAGTTTACACAACAAACGCATGAATGACCACCATAATTTGACCAAAGAAACCACTTTTGACAGCGAATTCTTCAGCAGATCTACTAGCGTACGAGAAATTGGGAAGCACACCTCGTCCAGACAAAATTCGTTGACTATGCCAACCGAAAGCTCTCATTCATTTCCTCTCCTGGAAGACGAAACGAAGTCACAGACTGAGTTCCAGCAGAGCCCATTCCCGCATGCGGTTACAGAATTAGATAAAGCTGTAGATCTTCACTCCGAAGACACAAAAAGCTCTAGCAGTAGTCTGAGCAGTATAAATGGCAGTGTGAATAATATCAACCTGAAAGCGACTGATAAAACTTCGTTTAACCATCAGTTCTTCAGTTCTGAAAAGATTGCTGAAATTGAGAAGGGAAGACCGTCTACTAGTGACTCGAGGTTTGTAGCAGCTGAAAATTCTGAATCAGTTTCCATACTGGAATATGAAAGGAGGTCAAGATCAGTAAAAAGCACTGACTCAGATGACGAATCTGTATCTGACAGTGATAAAGAAAGCATGGACAAGGAAGTCAGGAAGGAACATGGCGATTATAAAGCTGATGTATCGCAGAACAGCTCTGTAGTCCAAGACCAGACAGTAGGATTTCCCCAAGGAAGTGGTGCTGATTTTATGTCTGTGAAACAGTCAAATAAAGATTACACAACACCGGCACGACTGACGCAAACACAGTGGGCTACTTCACTAGAAGATGAAGAATCGACCAAACAGAAAGAAGACGAAAGCCACTTGTTTTCAAAAGACAAATTCCAAGCTCTGAGAAGCGTCTTTGAAAAGGTGCAAGATCAGACAAGCAGTTTTCAAATAAAAAGAAATAATTCTAAATTTGGCAGTGACCCCTCATCACCTTCTCCCGCAGTTAGTGGATCTAAGCGTGTGGAAGATTGGGAATTCACAAGGCAGGTTAGCAGAGATTTTCCTGATCAACTATTCACTGAAACCAGTTCTACTCATGACAAGGATCTTATCAATACACGTGTACACCTACCGACAAATGACAAAACAGAAACTTACAAACATATGGAAAGGGTCAGTGAAATAATGAGCACGCCCATAGGCTCAGGCAGTGAGAGTGATGGAGACACAGGAGGTAAACACGTGCAGGAAAAGGAAAGCGTACATAAGCAACTTTCCTTTGATGTACAAACAGGTGAGTTACGGCGAGGTTCACTTTCGTCGTCGGCTAGCAGCTTCAAAAGCACTTCGTCGAAAGGCCCCAGGAATGATATGGAAACAAGCAGCCATAACCAGCAAAGGGACTTAAAAAGTTCTCACTCAGACCTTGGCTTTGACACAGCTTACCCGAAAAACAATCTCTTTTCGCAACCCGTACCAAAAGGATTTGCATTCTGGAATATCGAGACAGGCAGAGACAGTGAAAATGACCAGGCGGTAAAAAGGCAAAGTATTTCTAGTGACATTTCATCTACATCACAGAGGAATATTTCGAGACAGAACAGTGTTGACTCTTACGAAGGCAAAGATAAGGTTAAATCTGAGAACTTAGTGTCGATACAGCAGATTAGAGCCAATAGCTTTCCGGAAGCAATCGGGGATAAACGTAGTCATTCTGACAGCGATAGCTCTTTGACAGACGCGAAGAAAGTCAATCTGAACAGACGCAGAAGCAGTACAAATTCTGTCGACTCTAGATCATCTGAAGGATCTAGTCTTGAAATTGAAGACCACAGTTTGTTTGCACAAGGAGATAATACAACGTCATTGTCACCGACAAGATACGAGAATTCTACTCACATAAAGGCAGACGTTTTCAGACAGACAAGCAATGCGAGATCAGAAAAGAGCAGTGCTAAAAGCGGATCCTCTAGGCAATCAAGCCTTAAGGGGGACGACGACAACTTGTTCCATCTAGCAGATAGCAAGTCCAGCTTTCCACAGAGTGACTACTCTCATATTAGGACAAGCACAACAGGACCATCGACAGACGAGCTTAAGCTAGACGCCATCAAACAGCCTATCTCACTGACGTCAGATAACAGCACTATACTGAGAAGAAATTCTTCCAGTGGCTCGGACAAGGAAGCGGAACTTATTGGTGCCTTCTTGCGATCCAATGTCAGATCTACGGCACCTGAGACCAGTAGTTTTATATTGATTAGAAGTGACATGGCCATGCAGAGTAGCCAAGATAACTCGGACAAGAACAGCGTGAGAAGTCATGAGTCTAAGAAATCAATCACTGACCAGACGGATGCATTCATAGGAAACCGACGTGAATCGAGTTCTTCCGACAGTAGCAACTCAACGAAAATAGACTTCTATAGACAGACTGGCAGTAGCTATTCGGAAATTATTCCCACAGAGAAGTCAATAGATAAAAACAGAAACAGTCAAGAATTAAAAGCCACTGTTGAAGATGTCATGCTTTCCGGAAACAAGCAAAAGCTTGTTTCACATGAGCAGTCTTTCGTTGTGATGTCAGAAAATTCTTCGCTACCTACCTCACGAAGAAACAGTCAAGTAAGAGACCATAATCAGAATATGTCAGAGTTTTACGTCATTCGAGACGGCAACAGAGATTTTCAAGCCTCAATGGAAGATGGAGGAACTCAGGCCAAAACAAATGAGGTTGCCAATGTTACAACTTACGTCATAAAAAGATCAAGAAATGACGATTTCACCGACCACGCTTCGTATGACACCACCCATACCAGCACAGACTCTCACGCAAACGATAAAATCAAGGCAGATCTTTACTTTGATAGTTCCGCAGTGGCAGTGGATACATCAGGGGAGGTCATAAAAGGACTTTCAAACAGACGAGATTCAAACAGACAAAGCGAGAGGCACATTTCGTCTTACAGTTCGGATTCATTCAACCAAATCACAAGGCCAGTAAAACACCAGAATGCACTGGAGCATGACAGTAGTTACAGGGACCGGTTTGGTTCCAGTCATGCGAGCGACAGCACGGTGAGACGTGTTACAGTAAGAAGCACAGGTCTCGACAGTTCTCCCATTTTCCCTTCGCTTTTAAACCACGGCTCTGTGGCGGTGGATCAGCAAAATTACAGTAACGTGAAACACGACACAGATTTCCATGATCGTGGATATTCAAGTCCTCGAAACTACGATGAATTTATCACGAGTCATAATAGTGATCTGGTTGAAAATTCCTCTGCACCACGTCATAGTGAAGTAAAATCCCGAACAGATAATTCACAGACATGGAAGAAACCAGAATCTGAATCGTTTAGCGCTGACATTAATGTTAAAAATAAATACTCTGGCTCAATTTTCGACTCCACTCTGAACACGCCACAGCAGGACGTATTCCGTTCGCATTCCAATACAGCACGTGTTGTCGATACAGCCTACGATACCTACAGAGCAAGGGAAAGCTCACTATACACAGCAGCAGCAGATCATCCTCGATCTGCCAACATCAACAAAAATCAACATCGTCTTGTAGAAGATAATCTCCATACTACACCAGTCACCATCACCACAACCTCACAAGCAGTTATTGGTGACAAGGTTGGTCTGCGCATCGATTTCTCACCAACTGGAAGCTCCCATTTGCCAGATACTTTCAGCTCGTCATCTGATGATGAAGACAACCAAAGGCGTTTTGTCATTAAAAACGTCCCACAGAGCTCGAAATACGACACTTTGAATCACAACGGATCCGATATTGGGTTTACCAAAGGAGAAACGGTAACTGCTGATTTAAATCCTACCCACCAGTATGTCAGCGTAAGCGAAAGTTTGTCATCCACATCCGTAGTCGACGGGCCGGTTTATAGAGTGTACCAGTCTCCAAGGTCCCACTGGTCCCGATCAATTTCTTCTGACGCTAGTGTGACGTCTCCTCAGCGTGACGACATCACTTACTCCAGACAGGAAGTGTACGATAGGTCGTTCAGCTTGACGAAAGACAACGAGGCTGAAAATGTGTACAGGGTTCGCAATTTATCAACAAGCGTTTCTGACGGTCTCCATCACATAGAGAAACAAAGGGGACGATCAAAAGTCAGGAGCCCCAACTATAGTGACACCGAGAAGACTTACAGAACTGTTCGCAGGAAACCCCACAGCCCAGAGAGATTTTTCAAGAATCCTACACTTTCTTTACCGAAAGAGGATTATGACAATAAAGGTTATTCGTCTGACTACGAAGACAGTAAACGATACCGAACAGTAACCAAAGTTTACCTTAATGGAGAACAACCCAGGTCAAGGTCACAGAGTCCAAACAGACGCTGAGGACTCGGGACGGCGACAAAGTTGACGGAAACAGTTCAAGTGAGAAACTTTCCGATGAGGATTCTGATTCCGGATTCCAAGGACATAAACAAAGATACAGAATCATCGGAACGTCAGAAAGCTCCTTAGACATTGAAAAAGTGAGAGAACAGTCGGGTGGAAAGCATGAGAAATCTTTTGAAGAAGCCACCATCATAAGAACAGAATCTGTACAACCATCACGACTCAGCAATGGCCCACCTGCAACAAAAATTCACAAGGCGGTGATACAACTGGAAGTAGACGGCAACGATAGGAAGGAAAAGGAAGATTCGGGTGACATTTTAAACTCTAGATACGTGATCAAACGCGTTAGATCTGTAGATGATATCTTTAGAGACAGTTCAATAACAGTAAACGAAAGCAGCAATAATTCCTCGGGCGGTAGGACAATGTGGAGAACTGGTAGGTCTAAAAGCACCGAAAGACACATAGACCATTATAGCAACGATGACGCTGGTTCAGATTTAGAACGAGGAGAAGTGTATGATCTGCCATCTAGGTTTGTGAAAACTATGACACAGAGGGACAACAATAAAATGTATGTGGTCAACAGTACATTAAGTGAATCCATGGAAAGTAGTGAAAACGTCATTACCCCTCCTGGCTGGTACAAGTCGACCATAGATATCAATGAACATAAACCCCAGAAAATTCATCGAAGTGAACATTACGTGATCCTTAACAGTCAAGATGGTAGCCACAACAAGGACCAAAGATTGAATGAACGAGTATCTGATTCTCACAATTACAAAACAGAAAAGACGGTGTATTTCTTAAGGGAGGCATCTCCACCGCCAGGTGTAGACAGAGGTTCTAAAAGAACAAGAGACCTCGTCACCCAAGACTCCGGTCAGGGCACTGAGATAGCAAGCTCTGATGGCGAAAATGAGATTCGACAAAAGTTCGAACGTGTTGAGCGAATTTACGAGGTCAGAGCAGAACCCCATCTTCCAGAACATTATCAGTCTATGGAAGATCTCAGCAATGACCTTCGAGTTCTTAGAGGCAAAATCCTTATCAAGAACCGCCTAGATGACTCCGAGCACGGTGAAGACGATTTCGATGAAAATGTAAACCTCTTTGACACAAGCTTTCACTTAGGTAAAGACAATCCAATGTATTCCAGCGACCCAGATATCAGGGCCAGCCTACAGAGAGAAGAAGAACAGGAGATTTCAAGACATGTTTATCAGGATATCACTTTTGAAACTGTGGATAGAATAGCTCACGGGTACAATGCAGAGAGACAGGGTGAGTATAAATTTGAGACATTATTTTCTTCCTGTTTCTTTTCAAATCTGTCACCTTTCGTATATTTTTCTTCGTGATTGTACAATTTTTCTTCCACATTTTAGTGTTTATTATGGTGGATAGACTGTGGATAGAATAGCTCACGGGTACAATGCAGAGAGACAGGGCGAGTTTAAATATGAAACATTATTTTCTTCGTGATTCTTTTCAAATCTTTCATGTTTCCTTATTTTTATCATAATACATTAAATAGAATGTCTACTGTGATATTTTCTTCAACTTTCGCAAGGATAACTCATTTCCACTTCTCTTGCTTATGCCCCTTTAATATGTGCGCCTTTCCGCGTGTACCTGTTCACATCTAGCAAGGGGACACTTTTGGTTTGGCTTGTTACACTAATACGTTAATCCAATTTCGTTCTCTTCCATGTGTCGTATATTCTTCGTTCTTTCGTGTCATTATTTTCTCTCTCTCTTTTTTTAAGATGTTTCTTTCAATTTTTCAATGTTATAGTTTTCTGCTACGTTTCCTGTGTTTTGCGTTTGCCTGTCTTCTCATCAACAAACCCTCTGTGCTATGACGTCATGCCTTGAATGTGTTCGTGTAATCATGATAACCTTATATCAGAACTCATGCTCACAAAGTAGACTGCCAAACCCATAATAAGCCAGACCTGACCAGAGGATGCAGAGCTGAGGCAGAAGGTATGGGGCTGCCGTCTGGACATGGAGAAGACTTTGTATATTGTCCTAGCGACAGGCCTACAGATCTAAAGTGAACAATGACCTGAACGCAGAATAAGACATGTTTCACTCAATACCAGTGGCGTACTAAGGGGATGGGAGGGGGCGGATCGCCCCTGGTGACAGCCAGGAAGGGGGTGCCATCGGACACTATTATTATAGTACTTAATGTTGAAAATGAACCTGCAAGTGTTTTTTTTTTTTGGGGGGGGTGCCAAGGGTATGATCCGCACCGGGTGCCAAATACCTTAGGGGCACCTCTGCTCAATACTGATATTTAAAGAAACGTGGAAGTTTTAATTAAGAGAGCAATAAAGTCAAATCAATGTCGAAGATAAGATTGGAAAAAGGAATAAACTAACAAGGAAATTAAGGAGATCAATTTTACCAAATACAAATTAAATGTCCTAACAAAATCGTTAAAGCTGCTGGGCAGAAAACGTGAAGACGAAAAAGATTTACACAGATTAAAATACGGACAGTTACAGACACATACGCATACAAAAACTTCAGTAAGGTCCTGCAATGGACAGTCAAGAATACTGCCAACGAACGAACTTTATTTTCAAAGGGGTAAGAATTGGGCACACAGGCCCGTCGGACATTCTGGGGCTAAACGATTAGAGCGCTTTTCTGTTACGGCACAGTTACTGGGGTTCCAGGATCGAACCCTGGTAGCGCCACGCGCCAGTTTACTCAGCTGCAAATGGGTACCTGACTTTGATCTTGAGAGAAAAGGCAGCGAGGATGAGAACTGTCACCCCCACCTCATAAAAAAAGCTGGACATGGAATTGTGAAGTCTCTAACAAATAACTAACCTCCGGCAGTATCTGGTATGCGAATATCTTTACCTTTAACTTCCTAATGCTGGCCCTGATTGCACGAGCGCATGTGTGCGATCCATGTGTGTGATGTGTGCTCTGTCTAAGTATGCTGTTTTCACACCTTGCGAGGAAGTCAATAAACTAAACTGATATTATATACCTATAGGAATGCTCAGTTCACCAGGATCTTCCGTACACAAAACAAATACACACAATAAGACATCAAGACGTATCATTTAATCCCCTGAAGTTACGACTTAATCCAGTCACACGAGGGGGACCACGTTAGACAATACAGTAATCTCAACATTTGCCTGTTAATATATTCGTTGCCCTGGCACGCTGGATTCCTTTGGCAAACACAAGATCAACCATATATCACACTAGTCAACTTTTCCTAGACTTAAAAAAAGACAAAGATTAAGCATACAAAACATTTGATAAATAAAACCAGTCTTAACGCTGAACGCCTTTGGTAAATTTAATTAAATATCTAACTTGTGGTATTATATTAAATCTTTACTAAGCCGCTCCTCTCATGTTCTCCGTTACTACTCTA
This sequence comes from Oreohelix idahoensis, assembly GCA_024509875.1. Lineage (NCBI taxonomy): Eukaryota > Metazoa > Mollusca > Gastropoda > Stylommatophora > Oreohelicidae > Oreohelix > Oreohelix idahoensis. The sequence goes on along the minus strand of JAMPIV010002120.1, from coordinate 618,074 downwards.
CATTCCTGAGCTAGTTTTTAGTAAAGGTAAAGGTTGTCCTATAGCAGATACTGCCGTAGGGTAGTGAACTGTTACAGCTTTCACTATACTATGTCCAGCATCGAGAGATCATATGTGCTTTCTCTGATCTTCATGGGCATCTTTGAAGCATATGTTCATCAGTCATTTTATTGGTGCCACAGTTTGTATGTTAGCTTGTTGAATAGATGATATCCCAATCTGTTGTGGCCAGTGCGGAGTCTGAAGATTACCACTTGTTCTCTTCTGCTGAGCTGGTAATATGCAATATTTTGTTTGCCAGAATTAGTTTTCAAGAATTGTGTACTACAAGTAAAAAGATAAAGACAATCCCAAGCAGATACTACCGTAATCGTGTGAAGTGTTAGAGACTTCATATACACTAGGTCTCAGCTTTATAAGGTGGTTTGGTTGGTTCCTTTCCTCGCTGCCTTAGCCTCCCAGACTCAAGAGTAGAGACAGGTATCCGTTTACAGCTGGGCAGGCTGCAGCATGACACTGCCAGTTTTCAAATCCGATAACTTGGCTTCGAGAACCAAGCATGTTTACCGCTTTGCCAATCAACACTCTTAGTACAAACCGCTTTGCCAATCAACACTCTTAGTACAAACCGCTTTGCCAATCAACACTCTTAGTACAAACCGCTTTGCCAATCAACACTCTTAGTACAAACCGCTTTGCCAATCAACACTCTTAGTACAAACCGCTTTGCCAATCAACACTCTTAGTACAAGAACTAGCATAGTGTTACATTGGGGTTTGACAGAGTTGTTGAGAATCGTGATGATTTATATATTCTTCTTCTTCTTCCTCGTTCGTCCTGAAAAGGACGGTGGTTGCGTTGTGTCTGTTTACGCCTAAGCTGTGATATCTGCACCTTTCGGTCGACACATCCGACTTCTGCACGGCATTTTTTAGGACCGGGTTTGCCTTCCCATTGCGATCCACACTCGCTCAGCCAGACTGCACTGCTGCAGACTGTTTCCAGAACCACCACGTGGAGGTGGAGTGCGGTCTTGACCAGCTCTGGTTCGCTGGTCCTGACGCAGACAGTCAAGCTATGGGTCGCTGACTGCTTTCACTATTGCTGCATCTTCGGGTCCCTATATATATAGGGGTCAGACAAAAGCAGACACCCTGGTCCTCCAGGTTGGGGGTTTTAGCATAGGGCTGACACCCCGTCTATGTAAAAAAAAAAATCGAAGTTACGGAAACAACAACAAATGAACAAACTTTGCTGCGGGACGGACATCCGGAGTCTGAGGCTCGTATGACTGTCAGAGGTGAAAACCGAAAGGAAGCAACTGACATGAAAACGGACGTCCTGACCGCAAAACATGATACAAGAATAGGATTTTGGAATGTCAGGACAATGAATGAGACGGGTAAACTAAAACAGGTCACGGCAGAAATGAGAAACTATAGGTTACACATTCTAGGGATAAGCGAGAGCAGATGTACAGGGGCAGGAAAAGTTAAAACAGCAACAGGAGAAACAGTACTTTACTCTGGAAGAGAGGATGGACAGCACAATGAAGGTGTAGCCATTATTCTACAGAAAGGAATAGAAAGGACATTACTGGAATGGAAACCCATCAACAACAGACTGATAAGATTAAGATTGAGAAGTAGATTCACCAATACTACAATAATACAATGCTACGCACCAACGAATGACAGCGATGAAGAGGTCAAGGATGAATTCTATCAACAACTGCAGAAATAAATGGAAGACACACCTAGATATGATCTTATTATAGTAATGGGAGACCTCAATGCGAAAGTTGGTACACACAATACATATAATGAAAGAGTAATGGGGAAATGCGGCAGCGGAACAGCAAACGAAAATGGTCATTGGAGGAACACTTTTCCCACATAAAGAAATTCACAAAATAACATGGGAATCACCAAATGGTCGGGGCAGAAACCAGATAGATCACATAATGATTAATGGTAGATGGAGACATGCATTACAAGATGTGAAGGTAAGAAGAGGTGCGGATGTGGGAAGTGATCACCATTTAGTAGTAGCAAAACTGAAAGTGAAACTAAGAAGGGCTGGACCAACTGTAACTACACAGAAAAGGTTTGACTTCAGCAAATTGAAGGACCCCCTTACCAGAAAAGCTTTTGCGGCTGACATAAAGAAACGATATCAATTTGCCAAAAACTCAGGAAAAGACATTGACTGATGATATAGACCAGAAATTCAACACCATTTCAACAATATATAAGGAAAGCAGCAAATCATGCTTGGGATTCCAGGAAAGGAAGAAGCAAGACTGGATAACACCAGAAACATTAAACACCATAACACTGAGAAAGGTAACGAAAAGAAAGAAAACAGAAGCGAAGTCCCCCAGGTTAAAGCAACTATATAGCGAACAGTACAGTCAGCTGGACAAGGACGTTAAACGCTAAACCCGAGCCAACAAAAGGAATTTCCTAGACGATCTTGCAAGACAGGCAGAAGAGGAACAACTGAGAAATGAACAAAGCACAGTATACAAAATAACTAAATTCATCAGCGGAAAACGAGGTGCAAACAACATTACATTAGTAAGAGATAAGCAAGGAAATCTCATCACGACAGCAGAGGGACAGGAAACAAGATGGGCAGAGCACTTCAGAGAAACTCTGAACAAGGAACCATCAGAGACACAACTGAATGTTCATGAGGCTGAAAACGATCTAGATGTAAATACAGACACTCCACGAAAAAAAGAAATCATCACAGCAATCAAAGGGTTAAAGAACGGAAAAGCTCCTGGCCTGATAACTTAAATGCAGAGCTATTTAAGACAGACCGTGAGCTAGCAGCAGAACTATTAGAACCACTATTTGCACAAGTCTGGAAAACAGGGACAACACCATCAGAGTGACATTTCAAGCTGCATAGTGTCAATCATAAAAAGCCTCTAAGCCAACTTTACATGTAGTGTTGGGCAGAGCAACCTAATCTTTGAGGTGAAGACAAGAGTACGACAGGGATGCCCCTTATCAACAACTCTATTTTTAACAGTCATAGACTGGGTGATGCGCCAGACAACAGGGGACTGTCCAAGAGGAATAAGATGGACTACATTTTCTACATTGGAAGATCTGGAATATGCAGATGACATTGCACTACTAGCATATTCACATCTACACATCCAGAAAAAAACGGATAGGCTTAATAAGTATAGCAAGCAGGTGGGCTTGAACATCAATTTAAAGACGTCAGTGGTCATGACGCTCAAAGTGAGCAACCCTGAGTAAGGAATCAGCAACTGGTACAGACAGACACCTTCACATACCTAGGGTGCATAGTAACACCAGACGGCGGGGCAGGCAAAGACATCAACATCAGAATGAATAAAGCAAGAACAGCCTTTTTTAGCCTAAACAACATCTGGAAGTCCTCTCAATACAGCACAAGCACAAAATTGAAATTATGTCAGAGCTGTGTGCTCTCTGTGCTTCTCTGTGGTGCGGAATGCTGGAGAGTTACAGAGAAGGAAATGTCGAAATTGTCCTCTTTTCACACAACATGCCTAAGAAAAATTCACCGCATCTTTTGGCCGAATACCATCACCAACCAAGATCTGCTTACTCTGAGCAAGCAGGAGGACATGCACACCATCATAGCTGGCAGACGCTGGAGCTGGGTTGACCATGTCCTCAGAAGAGACCCCGATGCCATCACAAGAACAGCTATACTTTGGACCCCTGAAGGAAAACTAAAGAGAGGCCGACCAAAAACAACCTGGCGGAGGACTGTGGAGGCTGAGATGCAAAGAATGAACCAGAGTTGGGGCACTGTACGAAGGATGGCCACCGATCGAGCAAAGTGGAATCAATTTGTTGTTGCCCTACAAGACGCCACTAGGCGTGATGGCCACTGACTGCTTTGACGGTCGGTGGTTAAGGATCTAAGAAGAAGAAGACACATAATCGCGTTCAATGACAATATCTTATAGCGTGAAATACATCATGTTGACCTCAGACAAATATGTTAGCGCGTAAATTTAAACTGGTAATAAATCTAAACGAGGCCAACATGTAATATGCATAAATATACCTTAACACATAGTAACAATTAATGACGTCATGAGTCCGTACAGATCATACAGTACCTCAGCTTTGACGATTCAACACACCGTTTCACTCATTCGTAACCAACGGACAATGAATCATGTACTTATTTGTAATCTGACCCCTGTCCAGAGTGTTCAAAGCCCAACATGTTTTGATAATTTTGGTCTAAAACTCGTACTGGTCTCATTCTTATTAAGATCAATACAGGGTTGACAAATGGCCACGGAAAGAGTGCAAGCGGGTTGCTACTGCAAAGTGTGTCATCGTGTTTAGACAGCAGGTAGTTTGTAGGATCCTTGATTAAAATATGTCGCTTAGGAAAAGTTCCTTGCATATATTTTCTGACGTACCACATAAATTTTCACACTCCTTTAGACCTCTTGAAAAGATTTATTATGCACAAAAGATTTTTGCCGGTTTTTTTAACTGACGATAGCACACATTTGAAGTATCGCTTTGGAATGTTTCATGACGCAGGATAACGACCTGAACAAATCCACCTACGTTTTGCCATTCGTAACCTTTCTTTCGCGTCTGGTAGCCGACATATACACATGGCAACGTGTGAATGCATTAACATTTGCATAATAGAGCATTTATACTTGTAAAAAGTTCTGTAACGACTGTATACCCTACTGCATATATTCGACTCTTAGCTGTAAAAACTTCAAATACCATTTTGGATCTATTTAATATGCACTTTAAGTGATAATAGCCTGTGCGGTTATCTGGGGCCCGAAAGTCGGTCGTGGAGTGATGGACAATGGACAATATCTACTAAGCGTGTTTGTAGAACATAATTGAGGAAAGCTGAAGACTTGTCATGCAGCAACCTCTGTCAAAAATGAGATGATCACAGTGACTGAAAAAGTCGCGTGCTTAGAAAGTGTTTGGTCGTTTATTTGTGAACCCTGTAGATAGATCGACTGAACACGAGGTAAAAGATAGGTCACTAGGGTGGCTTCTTTTGGAATGCCAATGTCTTCTTTATAGACCAGACCAGAAAAGTATATGCAAACTAAACTTAAGATATCTTCATATCTTATCTTTCTTTATAAGCAAAACCGAGCAAGATAGTTTTGTTCCTACTGTCAGCAGCTTATCTTTTTTGTTGACACTGGGATCATAAGCCCGTCTTTGCCGAGAAGCACTATTCTGCCTTAATTTCACAAAGAAAACTCAAATAAAAAAGTATAGACAATGAGACTGGCTTTGACAGAAGCTACTGGATTCTCCTTGTTCTTATACTTCGTACACTTTCAGACGTCCACATGAATATGTTTAAGGAAAAAGGTGAAACGGCTATTGGCGTCTCCTTAGAGTTTGTTCAGAAATGGTACTAGTGACGGGCATGTGTGCTTTTCCTGTCCTTCGTATGTCGGTACCCTTTGCAGTAGATGCCCAGCAGTGTTGTTATCGGTGCCACAGTCACATTTATCAGCAGCTTCTATCTTTAGCTTGTTGAGCAGATGATATCTTAATCTGCGGGCCAAACAAAGTCAGGGATCTAAAAGAATTGTGAAACAGTGTATCCCATCTCATTGCAACATCCCTGGAAATAAAGAAGCTGACAGACTGGCAAAGGAAGGGGGAAAGCTACTTCATTTAATACAAGCTAGTGAATTAGAAATATGAAAGAAAAAACCTCACTCTGTGGGCATCTAATAATAATAATAATAATAGTTGCCCATCGCAAGCGAAGATGGCGACAGTTTCAGACTTGAGTTGTGACACATCTGTGCCGTGATCTCATGTGGCTAATTAGTCCTATTTTGGTCCTACAGGCCCCGCCACATACGGGGCATACATGGTTAGAGTCGACAGTAGTGTTGCTGTGCATTCTGACCTTTCTTGCAGCACGCTTGCCTTCTGCCTTATCAGCTAAATTCTGATTTGCAATGCGAATTCTGCAATGTGTGCGTCTAAGATCCGATAGACTAAACAGATCAGATATTGCAGCATATCGGAAGACCTAAGGCAGCGCTTCTTAACCTTTTAGATTCCCTGGACCCCTTTTCAGCATTTTAAGAAGCCTCGCACCCCTTTATCTTCTAGCTCAAACAATTTCATAAATGCGAAAAGGAGATAAAAGCACGACTTTTTTGTATAAAATGAACAGAAACATATCATTTTATTTATGTATTTCGTGCATGTAGTGAGCCCGAAAAATGGCAAGTTAGTCAATAGCGACACATGCAAAGAACTCATTTACCGCACTGGGCAAACAGTTTATTTGCCGCCCCAAGTATATATATATATATATATATATATATATATATATATATATATATATATATATATATATATATATATATATATATATATATATATATATATATATATATATATATATATATATATATATATATATATATATATATATATATATATATATATATATATATATATATATAAACATCAACATAACTTTGCTAGTTCAAATATATGTATGTATACATGCTTATTTACGATAATCTAGAAAGGCCACAGAAAATAAGACGTTTTCTCCCTCTTGGACTTACGATTGGTTTCGTTACACCAATTTTTTTATTTACTTCACTTTATTTTACCGCCCCCATTATTTGCAGCCCTAGGCGACTGCCTAGTTCGTCTTATGGTAAAGCCCGCCCTGCCCAAGATAAGATGTTTTAATCTCATCTAATCCAGTCTTCATTCAAGAAAATCAAAGTAGCTGTGTTGTAAGGGGCATGTCATTGTGTCTGCAAGAGATCTCTTGGGCTTGAGCCAAGTTTATATTGCTTCCCTTTCTTTTGCTATAATCATCATCATCATCATCATCACAACCATCATCATCATTACCACCATCATCATTGTCGTCACCACCACCACCATCATCATCGTCACCAACCACCATCATCATCATCACCACCACCATCATTAATATCATCACCACCACCATCATCATCACCACACCACCATCAAAGCGGTAGTCAGTTAGAGGCTACTTGAATCTCCGTAGAGCTTTTCCACGAATGGTACTTGTGTCGGTTGTTTGCGCTTTCTCTGTTCAGCAGTCATTTTATCAGTGCCACAGTTACACTGATCGGTAGTTCCTATCTTTAGTTTGTTGAATAGATGGTATCTCAATCTGTTGTGGCCAGTGCGGAGTCTGAAGATTACCACTTGTTCTCTTCTGTTGACCAATGAAGTGTTCGGCGCAGGTATGGTGGGAGACCATGGTTGAGAGAATTCAAAATATCAAAATAACATTTCACAAACGTTTTACACATATCTCCCCCACCATCGCAAATTTTTTCTTATCGTAACAGACTGACATTTCAAAATGCTGATACCATTAGAGCCCCCAATTTCGTCTCGTATTTCTAAAGAACTTGTCATGCAGAACGACGGTTGTTGGAACTAAAAAGGCGAGGTTAAATTTCATCACTTCTTCTTTCTTTGATATGATGAATGCTTTGATATAATCAATATACGTATGCGTTTAACTTCTAGCACACTAGTAATAAATAGCTTGACCTAGTTACACCATATCTGGTCCCCACTCGTTAAAAGTCAGGTGAATTCCGAAACGTCCCGTGTTTCCTGAATAAGTTACTTTGTAAAACTGATTCCATACCATTGTATTTTTTAATTTATACATTACTTTCCTTAACAGTTTTGCCGTAGCCCTCTTATTTAGTTAAAAATTAAGTAACATATAGTTTTTATTTGTTGGTTTTAATGACCATCATCATTGCACACAGACGCCTCCATCAATACTCCGATCTCCTCCCTTAGATCACACAAGGAGGATCTCAGCAGAGTGTACGAACTCTGCAGCACCAGAGAAGATCTTAATGTGTATATACAATTTCTATAAATATTTTTGTGGTGGGTAGATTTTTTCCTAATTTTTTTTAATTTTGCAAGGGCAGCGGCCGTTTGGCCTACTCTTTACGATTTCCAACTGCCGAGGGATTTTTAACGTGCGCAACTTTCAATGGGACCTCCATATTTTTTCGAGAAAGCTAGGCATCCGATCTCACTACCCAGGAGATAAGGGTAGAGTATGACATCCGATCTCACTACCAAGGAGATAAGGGTAGAGTATGACATCTGATCTCACTACCCAGGAGATAAGGGTAGAGTATGACATCTGATCTCACTACCCAGGAGATAAAGGTAGAGTATGACATCTGATCTCACTACCCAGGAGATAAGGGGAGAGTATGACATCCGATCTCACTACCCAGGAGATAAGGGGAGAGTATGACATCATTAGGAACTACTGGTTCTGAAGAAAAAAATTCCATCAAATATATTCCCGGTGCTGAGTGTGGTGGATTTGGTGTTATTGATGTTATTATTTAATTTTATTTGTTTACCAAGTGAGGTCAGCTGTGTAGGTCCCTGAGTTTAGTAGTTGAATGTTAAGTATTTCAGAGAACCTATCTGCTACCACCCTATGATCTCACTTGGCTCTATCTTTTTATTAATTAATTATGTGACTACGTCTAAGTGTCTAGGGTAATGAATATATAATGTAGTGTAAGACAAATCAATACAAATACACTTTAATTCTAATACATAGATAGGACTGGGTCAATACAACAACCACATACAGACTAACACTCTATGATATATCTTATAGAAGTCTGTGGCTGAATATTATGTACTAGATTATAATACAATTTATTTGCCCTGAGTCAGAATTTTCTGAGTCAGGACCAACAACAAAATGAAATTTATGGTTTTATTTGCATACAATTAAATAGCACAATGGATCTTCTGTCCATATAAATACTATTACAATCTAACTATATTGTGATATTTCTATAACTAATTGAACACTGGTAACTACTGGTGGGGTTGGGGTGTTGTCATCATCCCCTTTCTTTCTTTTATTCTCTTGTGGAATGTTTATATATATCAGCCTATTATTTTATGTTCTGTTAGTACAATAGTTGGATGAACTATTGAGTGCCAACACTAGGCACTTATCTTTATGTTGTTTGTAGTACAATGCTGCCACTCTCCTGTATTTCAAGAGTTGATTCGTGATAGACAGCGTGTATCAACAAAATTCTCTTTAATGACCAATCTGACACAGTCCCTGGTGTATTGTGATAGACAGCGTGTATCAGCAAACATTCTCTATTTCTCTCATGAAGAGACAGTCACCAGGGTTCTGGCACTAACGTTAGTACCAGAACAATAAACCCTGAAACAAGGTTATGATTCTTTATAACACATCTACAATCTCATTCCACAATTAATACATGATATAATTCAATAAAAGAAAAAGGGTCAGATCTCTCTGACCACCCCATTTCAATCATTTTCACCTGAGATAACAACTCATAACAGTGCTCCTATTCTTCTCCCTAATGGCTACAACGCCTCTGACACTGCAACAATGATTCTCTCCCATAGAATAATGTGGGTTAGCCTTCCCACTGGAAACTGTGGAAATCATATTAAGTTATACAATTCATGTCAGTTTTACTGAGTGTAAGCAACACCACAGGCCCTGCATAAGTCTGCTAGGGGACCCATGTACTTAGTCGCAAAACATTCCCAATAAAGCAGTATCTCATACACCAAATTTTTGTAATAACAAGGTTAATAAATTCGTTCTTACCACAATTCAATGAAAATATCACAAACATACGTTGACTGGCATCAGCATTAAAATATCTTTAAGTTTAGCTTTGCCCCTGTTCAGACTGCCAATGTTTTTCCTTCTTAGTACTACTGTTCTCAACGCAGCTTGCAGATTAACAATTTTGTGTCAAATGGCGACAAGTCTGTGAAAGCTTTTTGCCAATATCCCTAGACAGGCCCAATCACAGCGAGGGTCTAGCTATTCAATTCAAATTTTAAAAAAAAAAAACTCTAAACATATTAGGAGTGAGTCTGTAAAATATATTTAGCTTTTGAGCCCACCATTAACCTCCTTTCTATCCTCCTATACCAACCAATCGGATTTGAATCACTCTAATGCCTCTTTTTTAAACTTGCGTCCCCAAATAATGTTAAAAATAGAATGAGCAAAAACAACAGTCCATCTTATCGTTCGTAGATATATAGTATTATTTCAATATCTTGGGTAATAATTGGACTATTATGTATATTAAAACATATTATTGCTCAAGAGACACTAAGCTATCCTTACATATGATTTTTATGGCCATATTCATTGTCGTTTAGATTTTCCGTTTTGTCACTGTTAATCGTCAATTATATTTTTTTCACAAGTCGGCCATCTTCCCCCTCTCCTCTAGCATTTTTATTCAAAATAAAACAACTTGTTTGGGTTACGTCAGAAATACACTACTAGGCATGAAATGAGAACTGACTGTGTGTATATATATATACCTTCAGGCGTCCCCAACCGAGTGGATATATGCATGGAACGGCGTGTCGAGCGAGGAGGAGTTATGCAAGGCGGCGTTAATCTTTGCGTTAATACTTGCCGCAGTTTCGTGCCGCAGATCGGGAAATTGTCCGGATTGCTACAATTAGTGGCGTTAAAGTTAAAATACTACGTTAATTCAGAGCAGCAGTTTTCGTGCCGCAGATCGGTCAAAACGTTAATTGTTAGTCTCAAGGACGAAACTAGGAAAGCGCGTTAGATTTTTACGGCGGGATCATTTTCTAAGCATTACCACTGCACAAAATTCAGCGCCCTGCTGGCGTAGAAGACGAAGAGAGGCATACACAACCGGGCGGGTTTAATTATTATTATTGGAGCAAAATCTTACTGAATTTAGCAATTATCTCACAGTTTTCGCTACACTGAGAACCGAACCCGGCACCTTTAGAATTACAGGCAGACACCTCTAAGACACTCCGACACCTGAAAGATGACGTGAGATAACAGATTCTGTCATGGATTTTTGACATGTGACAAATGTTAAAACATGAGTCCAAATGTTCCCTTCCACGGATATTGTTTTTTTAATGTGCATTCTATTCCAATTAACATTTTATTAATTAGCTAATGAAGATGAGCGTACGATTGGCTAAGCTTTTAGAGCTCTTACTTCTCTGTAACAAAATTACCGGGTTCCGAGATCAAAACCTGGTAACGTCGTTGGATACCTGACTCTGCTGTTAAGCTAGGGAAGGCTAAGGCAGCGAAACAGGGAACTGGTCATTCCACTTGACAAGGCTGGACCTAGTATAGTGAATACTCAAACACTTGACAAGGCTGGACCTAGTATAGTGAATACTCCAACACTTGACAAGGCTGGACCTAGTATACAAAACTGCTCACATTCGAGCTACCCTATGTCCAGTTGTTTCCTATCTGTTGTCAGATATCCAGTTGTCTCTTATCTGTTGTCAGATATCCAGTTGTCTCTTATCTGTTGTCAGATATCCAGTTGTCTCGTGTCTAATTGTCAGGGGTTCTTTGGTCTCGTGTCTACTCGTCAGGTTGTGACGGTATTGCCTCCCCTGCTTTGCAGTAGTGGTCCAACAGTGGCCAAAACTCAAGAGTATCTAGTATGGGCTTTAAAGGTATCTACCTTCGCACAAGATTACTCTTGGCAGAAGTGTAGAAAGAAGGGTAATGACACTTCTATTACAAAGGGAGTCTTCACAAGATATTCAGATAAGCGAAAGCAATGCTGCTTGGGCTGAGCACGTTAATTCTAGAATCTGCCGACAACTTTTGTGAAAGAATTAAACACTTATTAATTCCAGCTCGTTCAAGCCCCTACCCCTGATTTACTTAGTGGATTTCTTACGATTCTGGTATAGCTCTGTTTAGAGTGTGTGTAGTAATTTGACTGAGACAAACATGCAGTAACTTTAAAATGATTTCATCGAAGTTAAATGTGTAACATTCCAAATAAAAAAATTTAATAATCACTTAAGTTTTAACAGTTTGAAAATAATTTGAATAGTTTAAAAGAAAGGATTCATCATTGATAGATGATAGAATTCTTTTGAAGGAAGTTCACTTTGGCAGCCTATATTTTTCACTTTGCTGCCAATAGTAGTTTCTGCTCCCGCTGATGGGTTCTATTTACACTGCTCTCACTCGTCGCTGGTCAAGATTAAAGGCGCCGCATGTCAAGAACGTCAAGGAGTAATGGCCAAGCTGGTCCTGCTTCTGTCTATAAGACCCTCTTATGATGGCGTCTCGCACAACGTCAGTCCACTTCTACCTTCACTTGGTTCCAGAGAAAGTACTTTCTGATGGTACCACCAATAACTATGATAAAGAATAGACACGAAACGCTCTCCTCAGTATTGCGTTTCCCGACACATACGTATATGCCCCCACCTCGTCTATTCTACCATCCCATTTATCTCAGAATTACCCTTGATGAGAATTAAATGTAATCCCTCGGGATAAAACTTTCTTTACATTTACATTGAATAGCTTTAGCTTTATATTGCATTTAAATGAAAAGGTTAATAATACAGATAGAGTCTGTTTACAATTACATCTCCACTGATTTAAAAGTGTTCACAATACAAATTGAATATGTTTTCATTTATGTTTACACTGATTGAAAAGTTTAAAACTTTCATTAATTTAAAAATGAATATTTTCACATAGTCATTTACACTGGTTTAAAGCTTGAAAGCTTACATTAATTTTAAAGTGAATATGTTTATATGGACATTTGCACTGCTTGAAATTGTAAGTATTATAATTAAAATGTACATCATTTCTTTCATCTTTTCCTCCCTGCTCCCTTTAGACCTTGGGACTACCTTCTGCTTTTAGTTCTAATTAAGAAACTAGGATTAAAGCAATCACCAGCCCGTGCAGTGGTGGTTCGTGAATCATCATTCTATACGCTGAGGTTGCCAGCTTTAAATAACTTGGACATCTACGAGCGATTTTCACACATTAAACTTCACATGGTAATATACATATATATGTTAGTTCACATGTTAGTAATAAAATATAGAATGTAAAATCACAACTTACGCCAATCCTGGCTCACATACTTTTTGCTCAGATGAATAAAAAAGACTTGAATCAGCCTCTTACATACGTCTGGTGTGTCGTTAATTTAATACGTTCCCTCTCTGACTTTGTGTGTTGTCCTTCAGTTTCTTCAGTCCCGGTTTTCTAATTTAATATGAAAGAGAATTCCTTGGATATGAAAGTCCGTCCAAAATTCTCAAATAAAAGGTGTCTGGTATGTTAAGAAGGAATTCTGAATTCTAGGCTTCACTTCTAGCAAGGTCTAGTATCTTGCAAGCGATCTTCATAGTTGAATAACACTGAAACGTGTCAGGTTATATTCCCGGTCTCCCACGCATCTGTTTGTTATGGAGTTAAATAAACGACACAATCATTTTTAAACAGGCGGGTGAGGGTGTGGTGATTTCAAAATATTCCACGTGAAATAAGGTGCGTAAAGCAAAAGGTCACGTATTACCATATATGGCAATAAGTCATACGATGCCTTGCGTACAGACTCGCGAACATGTCGTTAACCTCATATGGCAACGTGTTCCAAAAGTAACAATTCATTACTTTATCAGAAAGTAATATCTTCTCTGTGTCTGTCCATAAGTTGTCTCCCCGTATTCAAAGCTTTGGTGATGCGCACACCCGTCTTATCGGTGATTAGGCAGATAGCACTGGGCGACGTACGTGTTAATCTGCCACGGCCAAACTGCGGTAAAAGGAAATTTTACCAACCTGCCTCTCGTAATATTATCTCTATTTCTCCTTGCAAATTTGAGGTGTTTGTCAACCACAAGGAGTGTCAGATAAGAGACAAGACACAATATACTGAAAGTAGTGAAAGAATACTTCAAAATATAAAGTATCTGCTACATAGTATAGAAAGAAAGAAAGTGTGACAATTGAAAGCACGCAATAAAATCAGTACAAACAATGCACCGATTACTGTCGGAGTGAAACAAAGGTCGAGAGGGGTCGCCCCATTCTGTCACACAGGTGTCCAGTTGCTTCATGTCTAGTTGCCATGTAATCAGTTGTTTCATGTCTGGTTGTCAGGTAATCAGTTGTCCCATGTCTAGATGTCAAGTAACTAGTTGTCTCATGTCTTGTTGTCAAGTGTCCAGTTGTTTCATATCTAGTTGTCATATAGCCAGTTGTCTCATGTCTAGATGTCATGAAACCAGTTATCTCATGTCTGGTGGTCGTGTAACCAATTGTCTCACGTCTAGAAGTCGTGTAAGAACTTGTCTCATGTCTAGTTGTCATGTAGCCAGTTATCTCATGTCTTGTTGTCAGGTAACCAGCTGTCTCATGTCTAGTTGTCAGGATGTCACGTATCTCATGTCTAGTTGTCAGGCAAGCAATTGTCTCATGTTTAGTTGCCAGGTAAATAGTGGTTTCATGTCTAGCTGTCAGGTAACCATTTGTCTCATGTCTAGTTGTCATGTAACCATGTCGTAGATTTTTGATAGGAGAATTAAGACTTGGGTTGGCCCCTTCTGAATAGGTTGGAATGAGTGATAGTGACAGTGTGAGATAGAAATACAAAAAATAGATTTCCACGAGTGAGGTGGTAGAATAGTGATAGAGACTGTCTCTGAGAGCGGGAAATCTTCTCTCTCTCTCTCTCTCTCTCTCTCTCTCTCTCTCTCTCTCTCTCTCTCTCTCACCTATCTTCTACGACAGATCTAAAGTAGTCAGACAGTCTAACACATATACATTAAATATATATATATATCCACTCACGTGCACGCACATTCAAGTGACGACAGGTAGACGCACAGACGTGGGAAACTATAACAAATGATTTTACAAATATTCTAGAACGAGCTGACCAACACGCTGATTAATTTATGGTTAAGTTTATTTATCATTTGTAAACTTACGTCACAACATGTAAAATACATCAAAAAAAGGCATATACACAAAGTCATAAGCAAATCAAGGAATGCTACAAAAACTGGTAGACCCACAGTGATGATCTTCCCTCGATGGATAGCCTACAGTCCCGTTAGGAGAAAAGTGATAACACAAAGAGTGTCCCAGATACATATGCTTGAGTCTAAGAGTTTTCCCCGTTTAAGGTATGAACAGACCTGATACTATAATCTAGTTTAAGGAAAAATATTGTTAGCAAAAAAAAAAAACTTGCATGAAGAAAGTTATGACAGCAAATAGGTGTCAAAATACAACGGTGAAATAACACTCACTTTCGTTCCTTCTTATTCATTCAACCGTGGCCACGTGGGCACATTTATACTTACAGCTTTGATCGCTGCCTCTGGGAACATAATAAATTCTAGGACCTTCACACAGACCCGTAAATGCAGCCTCGACCAAGAAATCCCCAGTTCCAACAAGACGTACTGAATTCTCTGTCTCAGGGAACGATTCCTTGGGTGTTCTTATTTTTCGGATGTCTGTTAAGTCACATAAAATTTGTCCAGGCACGAAAGTTAGCAGAGCACAGTGTCACTAGCTTAGGTTTCGAGAATTAAGGAATGTCAGATCGGTGTCTACTTTCAGGAAGGTACTATATTTGGTCACCACAATACTAGTCAAAAACTCTGTCGGGATGTACTGATATTTTGCTTGCCACAGCGGGCTGAACTGTACTGAAGAGTTATTCTGGAAGAATTAATTCTGGCGCGAAGGCCTCTTACTTCATTTAACTGTTAAAGTTCAGGTAATGAAAGTGATTAGTTTCTTCACAAATAATGTTCACGTACTAGAACGCTGGCAAAGTTGGGTACCACAGTTCCACTATATAAAATGGAAAGAACACATATCAAATAATTTACATATATGACTCAATATAACTTACATTTTTAAACTGCAAGCGTACCGCTGGTCTTATCATTTAAACTTCCCGTGAAGTAAGTTATATTTAAAAATCATCAATCCTCATGAATTTGGAACACGTGCGTATTCCGTCACCATTCATGAGGCTTCTAGCATTTATACGTTAGTTTAGAAAATTTTGTTCTCGTCTGATTATTTAGCAGTAAAATTAACTTCATTATAGCTACATTGTTGTTTAAGCTAGAAATTATAATTTATTCTGCTTTCCACTGAAACACGTCACTAGAAAATAATACAGACTATATAAATTTGGCACTCTGCACAAAATCTAACTAGTGAAATATGAAATAAGCGACTTAACACTTTCAACACTTCACAAAATACTAGAATATAATATATATAATATTTTACCTCACACAGAACTACAGGTAGTCGCACAACTTAAGAATTATATGATTATATTTATGGAAGTCTAGAAGTTCGACAAATTGTCGAAACAAACTGAGAAACTTCGCTATACAGCTTATACTGTTCCGAGCAACCTGTCTACTGCGAATTTAGGAGCGAGAATGAAAATCTATTTCAAACTCTGGTTATATCTATTACCAGACAAAGAGGTAAACGTTTAATTTCACAAAACGAAGTACTCTCCCCTTTTCCGTCTTTAACACTTACGCAACTGTCATAAACTGCCACTTTCTGACCGAGAAGGCGCGTGTCAGTTGCGAATCTCAGACAACTTGTCTGCAATGCAGGGGCAGTTTTTGCACCTACGTTTAACAAACTGACCGAGAAGCGTGCGTGTCAATTGCAAAGGTAGACAACTTGTCTGAAATGCAGGGGCAGTTTTCACACTTCAAGCTGACCATGGCCCACCATGAGTGTTGTGGCGGGTGAAAATGCAGACAAATGTGTCGCCTATATGTCTGGCGAAAACGAATATACACGGTGTATTTCGTCAATCTCACGCCAAATCGTCTGGTCCTACGTCTGAGTATGAACCATAATCGCACCTCTCGTCAAACTGCGCGAATGACATCTGCGTAATCAAGTTACTCGTTTCATCCGCAATGAAATGCGTTTTCTACGTGAGAAACGAAACTTGCGAAAGTGAGAATGGGAAAAATATTAGTGTATATAGTCGCAAACGAACGAATGCGAAAAAACACAGGAAAAAGGTAAAGAGCGACAATAATTAGAGAACATAGGTGGAAGAAAAGAAGAGGAAAATATAGAAAATTCAATGAACATAACTCTCCGTGACAAACCAGTTGTCTCAAGTTTAGTTACCAAGTAACCAGTTGTCTCATGTTTAGTTGTCAAGTGACCAATTGTCTCATGTTTAGTTACCAGATAACCGGTTGTCTCATGTTTAGTTACCAGATAACCAGTTGTCTCACGTTTAGTCGTTAAGTTATTAGCTGCCTCTTGTCTGGTGGTCAAGTATACATGTGTCGTCTATCTAGTTGTCTGGTAACCAATATATTTCTATTTGCCACATAACCAGTTGTCTGCCTATTAGATTATAACTGTATTTTGCCAGGCAACGAGTTGTCTCCTGTCTTCGCGTGTCTGTCCCGTGTTGTTTTCGGAATTTTTGAGGACACACAAAAACAACACACTTCTATGCTTTAAGCCATTTTCCAATGACCTCTTCCGTTACTCTCTTTCTCTGTCTCTCTCTGTCTATCTATCTATCTATCTATCTATCTATCTATCTATCTATCTATCTATCTATCTATCTATCTATCTATCTATCTATCTATCTATCTATCTATCTATCTATCTATCTATCTATCTATCTATCTATCTCTCTCTCTCTCTCTCTCTCTCATCCTCTCATCTTTGCCGTATCCATCCTTTCACGTCGCTTGCTGCAGCTGAAGCATATATTATTCTTCCACAAAAATCTCATAAGTCACTGAGCGGTAGCCGACTGGCTGTCGTGGTTGAGTTGGAGTGTAGAGTATTTGTCGAGTTGGACAACAGTAGTGAAATTGACAAGGGATAGTGGACTGACAGAGTTATAGATTACACACACAGAAAGGTGTAAATAGGAGATGGACTTGAGACAACCTGGAAGAAGATCTATTCAAATGATCTCTCTCTCCAGGCCTCAACTCACTTTTACTGTCTAAGCATCTCCTGCTCTCACTCTTTTCTCTTATCATACATAGAGATTATAGTAAAGAGCTAAAACAAGTTACTTATGGATGGAAAGGTCGTGAACAGCGTATTAATAAAGGTGTAAACTTTATTAAAGAAGAAAAAGCATGGAATTAATGCATATCATCACAACAACATAAAATTACATCAATAATCAAAATATCATCAATAGTCATCAATAACCAAAATATGCAAAATACACCAACAACCACACACACACACCACCATTCATAAACCCTGTAGAACACAGAGAGATGAAATAACTGAGTGTCAGTCCGTCCGCTTTCGGGACCATATGAAATAGCTCCAGTAAGTGGTTTTTTTTGTACACATCCTCCATGGGTGATGGAATTAACCTGAATAAAATCACTGTATAGGCGCTATCATTGGTGATTCCTCCCTAATTGCGCGAGGTGGTCTGGAAGACTCTATTTATCTCCTGCTGATCGAATAAACAAACTGAACGACAGCCTGTCCGCTATTTCGTGGGACCAAATGTGCTAGCTCCAGAAAGTGTATTACTTGTAGATCCTTCGTGAGGGACTAGCCTACAAAACTTTCTTTGTTGGTGCTAAACGTTGGTGACTCCCCTTATAGCGTGAGTGGGGCTGGAACTCTGTCTATCCTTCTTGCTGGCCAAATAACCGAACTGAGCGACAGCCTGTCTGCTTTTCGTGGGACCAAATGTGCTAGCTCCAGAAAGTGTATTACTTGTAGATCCTTCGTGAGGGACTAGCCTACAAAACTTTCTTTGTTGGTGCTAAACGTTGGTGACTCCCCTTATAGCGTGAGTGGGGCTGGAACTCTGTCCATAGATGGCTGCTCATACGTGCGAAGTTCTACATAATCCAGAAAATACACCAGAAGAAGTCACTTGAGGACAAAGAGTCCCAGGCGCGCTTATCCGGTGCTAGGCTCTGCTTGGCTGTAAATCCTGTTTAAACTGGTTTGGCTGTGGTTTGCTGAGTGCCCCGTTTAGGCACAAAAAGGCTGGTGAATTGAATTCTGCTATAGACATGCTGGGCTGTTTTGAGATTATGGAAGCCGCAATGCCCTGACTGGTAATTCAATAGGCGAGTAGGGAACTACTACTGAAATAGACGTTTTCAGATTGTTGCGTTGGCTCATTTCACAATGCGTGAGCTGAACTCCCGTGAGAGGGAAATGGCGTTGACAAAGGGTTGTTGTTTCAGGTATGGCTGTGACACTCGTGGGGCTAGATATCCTCAGAATCCCTCTAGACCGAAGAGACGGTGACATTCTTCGTCTGACTGGAAACTAGACTAGCAATTCGGTATCCCCTGAAACTGAGACCGAAAAGAGACACCCTCTTACATCAAGCAAATAATAAATCACACTAACTTTATACAGAAAGTTTCGCTCCACTAACGGATTAAATTTATTGTAGTTATTGCTATGATAGTTTAGGGCTGTCTTTAACCATGTCTCCTGTTCCTTAAAAATATCAATTATCAACACGCGCCCGCATAGGCTTAATATATTTTGTACACCCATGTACCTGTCAGTAAATGTTCTGACATCAAAAAACTACTTCTCTTCTTCCAACTAAACATACAGCTGAATGGATATGCTTATTCATCTTACAACATTAAGTGAATTTACATAAACAGATTACAGCATTTGAAATTACACAGATAAATCATATGTCCCTTTTGGGGAAACAAAATATTAATATCCCACAAAATGCGTACAAAGAAAATGCAATGTTCTTGCTATAATAATACAGTTGTGGCTAGATCATAAGATATAATTATATCTATGCCTGGTGACTGCTTTCAGTGAAAGTTATAGACTAGTGCCTAGCCACACAAGTAAGCATAAAATGATCCTCCCTTGCCACTAGAAATATCTATCAAAAAGGAATAAGCGACTATCTCCTATAATCCAGAGTTATTACCTGCATCTCACTATTCAGTTTTTAAGTGAACAATCCACACCTGACATTATCTTACAGAAATGACAGTTAATTTAGCCTATTCTTAACCCATGATAAGCGTCTGTGGACTGATTCTACGCCTATTATCTGTTATTGTAAGTTTAACATTTAACCCATGATAAACCGTAACAGTTTAAGCACCCTTACTAGGCCGTAGACAGCGCTACCTTATCACTGAACTAAATTACTAGGAGAAATCCTCAAAAATGAATTCACTTTCCTAACAGATATATATATATAAAAAGCTAACATGAATATAATATAATAATTATAAGATATGTCAACTCACCCCGAAAATGACTAGAACATAGGCAAACACATTCTAGTACTGTGTTAAAGTTTGCCTTATCTCATGATGGTCATCTACGGGCCAGGAATCTTCTACGATTGTGTTTGACGTAGTAAAATTTCAAGTCTTATTGCTTACAAACCATTCTACCCAGGACTCAAAGGGTACTAGCCGCTCGTGATCAAACGTTTTAAAGCGACCAGAGAAATTCCCCTGTTCGGACCACAGAGGGTACCCGCCGCTAACGAACCGTTTCTTTCACAGAAACCGTCTTTGGCTCGTTCTAACACTTTAAGCGTAACAGACGTTCTTCTGATCAGGCCAGGTGTGCTGACGTAACATTATCGTTCGCTGACCGCTGCAGGCTCGAACGTAAACAACCTCGGGTGGGGTTTGAGAAGGAGAAAACAATTGGGCCACACAGGTAGCAAAGCAAAGAGAAACAAAATGTGTAGGAAAACAGAACATTAAAGAGTAATAACATTGAGACGAGATGGAAAAATAAATTAAGTCAGGCATACGATCAATGTTATCGGGTTTACCTCTCTCACTTTCTTCCTCTTCTATTTTTTCTTCAGTTGAATGTTCCAGCTGTAACCTGGATGACTAACTTTTCTATAACCAGGATGACTACCTTTTCTATAACCAGGATGACTACCTTTCCTATAACCAGGATGACTACCTTTTCTATAACCAGGATGACTACCTTTTCTATAGTCATTACCTGTTCGTGTCTTTACTTATAACAGTTATGTAATTTTTATACAGCGCTAGATATACCTCGTGACCCTTGGTGTCTAGTACAGGGGTTCCCAGGCTGGCATACACGAACCCCTGACGTTGCGAGAGGCTTGTCAGGGGGTACTTGGAATATTTAGTTAATAACTATTTTATCCTATTACCCCGTGTAGTTTTTGGGGGGAGAAGGGGGTACGTGATGAGGCAAAGATAGGACTAGTCCTCCCTCATACATGTCGTACTAGGCGACTAATGACAGGTTGTGTATGAGGCTGGCAACCTCATCATGTCAAACAGATTGCTACAGAAACCATTGCTACAAGAGGCATGTGAATGTTTGCTGCAGGCTTCCTGCAAGATGTCCAGATACAGTGGTGGCCGCATGCTGCATAAGGAGCGAAAAGGGAGAGGATGATTATGATGATGATGATATTATCCTACTGAAATATTTTTTTAATTCGTTTATAATAATTTAGCTCTGTGAGCCAGGGGTTTTCAGTTCGGCTCTTAATCAAATCCAAAACAAGGAACAAGTTTAGAGCCTGAACATGATATGCAGACATCTCTTTTATCTATCCCTTTTAGTCATTTCTGACTATAGGA
Organism: Oreohelix idahoensis; assembly: GCA_024509875.1. Classification (NCBI taxonomy): domain Eukaryota; kingdom Metazoa; phylum Mollusca; class Gastropoda; order Stylommatophora; family Oreohelicidae; genus Oreohelix; species Oreohelix idahoensis. The sequence goes on along the minus strand of JAMPIV010002120.1, from coordinate 596,519 downwards.
ACGCGCCCCCGAAACAATGTGCTCGGTGGGCACGAGGTTGGGCGCCAGAACACACACACATACACACGCACGCACGCACGCACGTGCACACACTCACACACACACATATATATATATACACACATATATATATGCTATACCTCATGACCAGTGTATCCTCACCTGCTGCTTCGTCGCTCGCCCGTCGCCATAGGACTTTAGGGATGATGTAATGAGATGATATCGTGACTTGCGCGTGAATTGGATTAAAGTCAGGGAGATTTGCACCGAGTCAGTCTCACTCTCTCGTCCATGCCCGACATGGTCTACTGGCAGGACAATGTCAAGACGACTAATGAAGGGTCTAGATGCAAGCGTACAAGAGGACGACCAAAGAAGTGCTTCAAAGACAGCCTGAGGGAGTCACTGAAGAGCTGCCAGATTAATACAACCACCTGGGAGCAACTGGCACAGGATTGCACAGCCTGGAGAGGCGCTATCAAAACGGGTGTCGCAGACAGGGAGGCCAACCGTGTGAGGGTAGCCCAGAAAAAACGTGCAGCTCGAAAGTCAAGCGTGGATGTGCAGCCTGTATTGTCTTCGGGCCTTGCATGTCGGTCATGCAACAGAACTTTTCTTGCCCGCATTGGCCTGATTAGCCATATGCGCACCCACTTAACATCTTAGAACGAACTGTATTACGAGAGATGTCGATGGTCCTCATGGAATACGATGGACAAATCATCAGATACCTCATGTCCATATATATGCACCATACACACTCTATAGTTATTACTGAATTAATAAAAGCGCTCTCTCTGAGAGGGTCGGAGCTTGAATGTACGATATTTGAGCTGGAATTACCACGGCTGCAGAAAATTTCCTCCAAGAATACAACTGCTGGTGGCCAAGAAGCAGAATCACGAGTCTCATAAATTTATTTTTTTTATTACTGTGTTTTGACAACTTTATGATACTAAAAAGGTTATTATGTACCGAACAGAGTTTTCTTTACGACAAATTAATTAATTTGTTTGTGTATTATATTATAAAGATATTAATGGTAAACTCTATAATTTATTTCCTCTCATATTGAAATTGGGGTAACGAAAAGTTTACTAAAAGCCGTGGGGATACAAGTATCGAAAATAGGTTGGTGACCCCCTGATCTAGTGTAGCTGGTCTACTCTGTTGAATGTTATCCAAGAAACTACTGCCAGCGTTTGTACTGTCGACAACCAACACTGTCAAAGCTCCTGGGCTATCTTGGTAAACATCCTAGCTCTCCAAGTCCCGTTCTTATTCACCAAGAACGCATTAAGGCATGAAGAACATCAAGAACGCATTAAGGCATGAAGAACATCAAGAACGCATTAAGGCATGAAGAACATCAAGGGTGAATTTGGAGGAGGGGGTATTCGAAGCCTCTCGTACAGCTGAAGGATTTTTTTTTTTTTAAATAAAGTTTTGCCTCGTTTTGGCGAGGCGCGTCATGTTCAACCTAGTCGGTTATATTAGGGCGCATGTCCAAATATAAAAGACCCACAGGTCTGGTATATAAAAGGGTTGTAGTTCGATGTGCTGTGACGTAGTTCAGTCAAAGGTAAAGGTCAAAGATACTGCCCGTATAGGATTGCAGTGTTAGTAGTTCATTCACTATGCTAGGCCCAGCTATATGAGGCGAGGATGACCGGGTTCCTTCCTCGCTGCCTTTGCCTTCCGTAACTTCAGAGCAGAATCTGGTATATATTTACAGCCGGGTAGACTGAAACGAGACGCTACCGAGCCAGTCTCGAGCTCGGAACCCCGTAACTCTGCCGCGAGTCAAGGCGTAGCGCAGTATGGCTGCCATATTCCCAGAGGTCTCTGGGGGCAGTAATTATCTGTCTTTCCTTGTTTTCTGTCTCTATCTAACCTGTTTGTCTGACTGTCCGTCCGTCCTTCGTCCGCCTATCTATCTATCTATCTATCTATCTATCTATCTATCTATCTATCTATCTATCTATCTATCTATCTATCTATCTATCTATCTATCTGTCTGTCTGTCTGTCTGTCTGTCTGTCTGTCTGTCTGTCTGTCTGTCTGTCTGTCTGTCTGTTCTGTCTATCTATCTATCTATCAAATATGTCTGTTTGATGTCTCTGTGCGAGCCCGTGTCTGTCTGTTTTAAATTTCGTTGTGTTTGCTTGTTTGTAACTTTTATTTTCCCCTCCAAGTGCTTTATATACCAGTGCTCTCATTATAAACTACACCAGCATTTTAATTTAAGAAACAACCTGTGATTGGCTGAGACCTTTTCTCTGTCAAACTTTACTATGGACCCTTTGATTGTCCAATGAAGGCTACGGAACCCCTTTCATTGTCTGATGTAGGCTACTGATCCCTTGATTTGTTCGGTGAATGTGACGAACCTCTTTGATTGTCCGGTGAATGTTACGAACCTCTTTGATTGTCCGGTGAATGTTACGAACCTCTTTGATTATTCCCGTGAATGTTACGAACCTCTTTGATTGTTCGGTGAAAGCTACGGATTCCTTCTTAGAAAAACTGCACATGGAGACATAATTAAAATTTGTGCATACAAATAATACATTTCATTACAAATAAAAATCGTCCAACTTACATATTGTCAGTCATACGGAAATAAAATTTTTAAAAATGTGTAAGAATAATATATTTCTTTAAATGCAAAATTCTATGATCATTTTGTTAGTAACTAAAATAAAAATAAAAATTTTAGGTTATGTACACGGACACCCTGGAATCCATTCATGGACACCCCCCCCCCCCCTTTTTTTCCCCCTCCTCCCTCCCCCCCCCCCTCCCCCCCCCCCCCCCCCCCCCCCCCCCCCCCCCCCCCCCGGGTGTCTGTGAGCCACAGGTTAAGAAACCCTCATTTAAAGTCTTGTTCGTGTCGCCGAAACTTACATCAAACAGTTAAAGATCATAGGAGGAAACACCGTTTCCTAATACCAATGGCGGATCTAGAAATTGTCCAAGGGAGGGGCGACACATCAGAATGAAAAGGCCTCAGCCCCCCCCCCCTCCCCTCCCTTTTTTTTACGCTCCTTATTTACACATATTTTTAGATAACTAAAAAACAAAATAACAAATTTTGAAAACAAATTTGACAACTTGATAGTTTTATTATGCTTTTTTGAATATAACTATTTATAGCATAATTACATAAACGTAAGGTACAATTACAAAGAGACAAAATTTGATAAAAGTTCATACATATTTCATATTATAGCATAACATTTTTTTTTTAACTTTGGAATAGGCCGACGGATGTAGATGTTTTTCATTGTCTCGCCACGTAGAATTACTTGCAAACTCCGTTCGTAACCTTCAGGGTACTTACCATTGTCCAGTACTAGACTATGGTTTAATTCGTCCGTCGTCCGACCTAACGATTACTTACATTTAAATCCCAATTGGATTGGAGATGGGGGGGGGGGGTTGTTGTGGTGGTGGGGGGGGGGGGGGGGGGGGAGAGAATCCTGGAACGGTTGATATGCAACAAAGGTTTTCAAAGTCCTAAGGGAGAAGCGTTCGCTCCGTCGCCACCGCCAATGTAACAGTATTGTTACATTGTTTTTTTTTTTATTCTCCTAGAACAAGCTTTTTTCCATTACTTCAATAATGAATCTGTTCGTGTGAAGAATTTGAATGATATGAATTTTTGTTTTAAAACATCATTCTCATTTAGGCATAACATGTAAATTATACCTATTTTAGCTCAGTAGTTTACTATTTAATTTAAATAATAATTATATTTTTAAAACACCAAGTAGAAGTCAGAGCAGTAAAAGTTAAAAAAAAAAGTAAGAAAAGTTAAAGAAATACATCGTGATTAAGTCATTATTTTCAACTAAATCTGAGCATGGAACATTTCTTAAGCACTGATGGAATTTACGACCCGGAATTGAAGAACCGGTTTGTCAAGAATCATAAATAGTTCTTAACTGTGTCATTGCTCAAGAGCGGAAAGGAGAGAAATAATCGACCGGATCAATGAAGAAGTGTGTAACTGCCAGTAGAAAGGTCAAAGGTAGTCCCATAGCGAGACAGGTTTTAGTGACGTCACCATACTTCTTCTTCTTCGATCCTTAACCACCGACCGTCAAAGCAGTCAGTGGCCATCACGCCTAGTGGCGTCTTGTAGGGCAACAACAAATTGATTCCACTTTGCACGGTCGGTGGCCATCCTTCGTACAGTGCCCCAACTCTGGTTCATTCTTTGCATCTCAGCCTCCACAGTCCTCCGCCAAGTTGTTTTTGGTCGGCCTCTCTTTCGCTTTCCTTCAGGGGTCCAAAGCATAGCTGTTCTTGTGATGGCATCGGGGTCTCTTCTGAGGACATGACCAACCCAGCTCCAGCGTCTGCCAGCTATGATGGTGTGCATGTCCTCTTGCTTGCTACGAGTAAGCAGATCTTGGTTGGTGATGGTATTCGGCCAAAAGATGCGGTGAATTTTTCTTAGGCATGTTGTGTGAAAAGAGGACAATTTTGACATTTCCTTCTCTGTGACTCTCCAGCATTCCGCACCATAGAGAAGCACAGAAAGCACGCAACTCTGGTATAATCTTAATTTTGTGCTTGTGCTGTATTGGGAGTACTTCCAGATGTTATTTAGGCTAAAGAAGGCTGTTCTTGCCTTATTCATTCTGATGTTGATGTCTTTGCCTGCCCCACCGTCTGGTGTTACTATGCTTCCTAGGTATGTGAAGGTATCTGTCTGTACCAATTGCTGATTCCTTACTGATATGGGCTCAGGGTTGCTCACTGTTGCGTGATAAATTCTCGCAACATCGTTTTATTTCAATATCTGTTTTATAACGCAAGGGCAACAACTGCTTGAAATCTATAGTCACTTTTCTCGGTAAGCATTTGTCTTCTCGCGTTAGTATCGAATGCAGTTAACTTTTGAGCTGTGGTCATTTTTTGCGCTGGACTGCGCATGACTTGTCTTGTTGTTTGGTCGATCGGTTTCCGCCCACCACTAGTGGGAGTGAGCGATTTGGAATGGCGAAAGAGATGCCTCGTTGAAGAGGGGATCTCCGCTTTTTTTTGTTCTGTCAGGGATGTGTAGTCCTCTTATGGATATTTCGTTTAGTCGAGATAATACCTCTAGTGTTTTCCCACATGTCGGGAGGCGTGATATTTCTGTGTATTTCATGAAAGCAAGGTAAATTGACTTTTTCATTAACTCTATCGATTTTGGGTCGTGAGCGATTTCGATTCATAGCCTGTCTCCGAAAGTCGTCGTCACGAGATGTTCTTTCCCAGCTCACATGTCGCTGCATTGTACTGCATCGGTTGATGCAGGTACCAAGGACCATTACTTGCTACTTTGTTAAATGAACTAGGTTTAGAAAACCTTTATTATCTAGAGGATATTTTTGAGGACATTATTTATACTTCGGCAGACGTGTCTGTCTTGCTGAAGTCAAACTAAGGAGAGTGAACTGATCTCATACATCTGGTTATCTCCTGGCTGTTATAGAAAAGGATGGAGTTTTCCACCTGACTACATTTACAGCACTATGAAATATAACATGCATCTGACTCATCATTGTAATGCTGTCTACCGTCTATTGCTGTATTGAATGTTGCTGTGATAATGACTGTTTGATGTGCCTACACATTTGCGTAACCATTTTGTCACTGTGGCGTCCACAATAAATAATGAAGAAAAACGTCAACGGCTGTTTCAAGACTCATTGACTTTATACGTCGTGAGTTTACTGACGTCCTATGTGGATTGCCCTGTTATTGTTGCATGAACATTGTTTTGACTGAACACATCTACACACTACACAAAACCAGACATGCGGATGCCATCCATCATCATATGGCATCACGCATCATTTGGTGGCCATAAGCTGGTTTGATTCTGGTACTAGCAAACACGGGGTCCCTTACCCACTTCATTTTCAACAAGAATTCATCAGCATCCTTCAAGAAATTAACATTCTTCAATACAGTCAACATCTTCAAAATTTTCAAAGTACTCGGCGTTGCCCGGTAAAAGTCAAAATTTCAACTTTTGACGGAAACAAGAATTTGACAGTACCCGGCGTTGTTACATGTTGCCGGATAACTCGGACTGCTGTTATCTTTTACGCAAGTCAAGCAAGTTGCTGCTGTCAAGGTTCCAGTGCTGTCGTTTTTTGAGAAGGTCAAGTGCCGGTTGAAACGGGTTGTTTTCTGAAGAAGGCCAAGTACCGATTTCCATCAACTTACTTTTGGATTAGAAGGTCAAGTGCCGAAACAACTCAACACACAGTATTTCAGAAGCTCTTGTACCATCGGTTAGCAGTGGAAGCAGTTCAGATGTGCCATCATCGTTGGAGCTTCGCTCTTTAGGACGTTGATTGACATCCGTTTTTCTGCTGTTCTACGATTGGAAGCCTTTAAGTTAAGTGGCCTGTTTGTATGTAAACTGTGCCCTTATACTTCTGCTGAGTCTTCTGTGTATCATCTCATTCTATATGTTATATGTCTATATGTTATTTGTATATTTATATGTTTATATTTCAGCGGGTTCTCGGTTGGGTGGTGTCTCCGTTAGATTATGCCACGTCATAGAGGTCGTCTATTGTGAGCGTTTTCTGTAGGGTTTGCAAATTTCCGATACTGGAATTTGCTAAGCGACTTCTGTTGCTATTTATGTTAGCTGTGATGACATGTTTTAATATTGTTTTCGTTATTATTTCACATTCTTTAGTTTTGTTGTGATTTGTTTGTATTTGTTAGCCTACTCTTGTCTATAATTTAGTTTCATACAACATTTTTTGTTTATACACTGTGGTGTCATGTATTTTGTTTAATTCTATCGCAGATATCGTCACATTTTTTGTGATATTTCATTAATTTCTGCTTTATTTTTAGTTGATTTCTGCGAAAGTTTTTGTATTGTTGCTGATCTTTGTTATTGTTTACATTGTTATTGTTTACATTGTTTGTATTGTTTACATTTTCAATGTTTACATTCTGCATGTGTTTACATAGTCATTGTTTACAGTTATAGTAATTAGTTAATGGGCTATGCTAATGCACTGTTACTACTATACTGATGATAAATGAATGATGAATAGTGTCGTGCACTATTGAATGAGAAGTGCACTTATGATCAAGATTTGAGTGCTGATATTTCATATACAAGTTCTTTGATTGGAGACTTGTTTCCCACAGAGACTGGGATAATATAATGTGATGTGAATATACAAGTGCTTAATTAAGACTTGTTACACTTAGGTTTGAAATAAATTAGTTAATTATTTCAGGTTTTGGACTCATATGTTAGACAACATGTCTACATTTGAGCACTTTATTGAGCAGGGTAAATTGCTTGGGAAGACTGGTGATAAGTTAGAAGAATTTGCAACTGCTCGATATGATAAAGCAATGGAAGCTGAACAAAAGAAACTGCATATGGAAGCTGAACAAAAGAAACTGCAGATGCAGGTGGATGAAAAGAGATTCCAAATGGAAATGGAAAAACAAAAAAGGGAATCAGAAGCTGAGGAAAGAAAACGCCAGCAAGAGCTAGAAGCTGAAAGACTTCAGAGAGAGGCTGAGAATAAAAGACTTGAAAAAGAGGGTGGAAATAAAAGACTTGAAAAAGAAGCTGGAAATAAAAGACTTGAAAAAGAAGCTGAAAATAAAAGACTTGAAAAAGAAGCTGAAAATGAAAGACTTCAAATGCAGGCTCAAGCTGAAGAAAGGAAGTTACAAAGAGAGTCTGATGAGAGGAAAGAGAAAGCAAAAATGGAACATGAAGAAAAGGTCTTAGCTTTAGAGTTGGAAAAATTGAAATTGACAAGCATGGGTAATGGTAATGATTCAAACAAGGGTTCATCTTCTGGTAAGGCTAATAATGATACTTTTAAGATTAAGTTACCATCATTTAGTCCTTCCAGTGATGACATAATGTTCTATCTGGACAGATTTGAACAAGCATGTACAGCTCATAACATAGACAAAGCAAAATATGTTTATCAGTTATCAGGGATACTGACAGGTAAAGCTCTAAGTATATTAAATATGGTGGATGAACCTGACAAGAACAATTATGAGGTTGTCAGGGCCGCTTTGTTAAAGAAATATCAGCTTAACGAAGACGGCTATCGTCTACAATTTAAAAACATGTTACCTGAAAATGGAGTTGAATTCTCCGAGTTTATTGCAAGAATACGCATTACTTTCTCACGATGGGTTGAACTATCTAAGACGGAAAAAACTTATGAAGGACTTATGGACTTAATACTTAGAGACAAAGTCATGTCGTCTGTCAATGAGTCTTTCCTTGCTTTCCTTCATGAACGTAAACCTAAAAACAATAAAAGAAATGGAAGATTTCTGTTGCCAATACGTAACTGCGCACCCCACACACATAACCATGGGTAACTCTAAGGTGAAAGAAGGTTTACCAGTTGCTTCGGCAGCTCCGTATGGTCAAAACTTTGCTCGTAGATCCCAACAAAATTTTGATAGAAAGGGCAGCGGTAATTTCTGTCAAAATCATGGAAACCAATTTCATGGTGATTCTTCTTCGAAGAATTGGAGACAACCTGATAGTGGTCGTTACTATCACCCTAATAATTATAAGCATTTCAAAAGAGGATATGGTAATAGAGGTTATTCCTGCCGAAGACCTCAGAACCAAACAAATAGATGTTCGCATCAATGTGAACATGATAGTAATCGTGGAAACTGGAATTCGAACCAGTATAACAATTACAATAGAGACAATAATAACTGCAGAGATAATAATAACTCTGATAACTTCAGAGGTAATAATAGTCGGGGTAGATCTCAACACAAAAAAAAAGAGATATCAGCAGGCTAATGCTGTACAACAGGAAACTGAGGGAGCCTGTAATCATGTTGTTGATAGTAAAAACTTTGACGCTGTCACTAGTTCTGCTTTTGACTTTGAGAGAGCAAACAAATGCCCCCAATGCAGTACTTTATTCGAACCGGGTACCATAACTACTTTGAGTTGTGGTCACCCACTTCCCGCTCTTCCTGCTGCTGTGGCGCATGACGGGAGGGGTTCTTTAATTCTACATAAGGGTCTTGTTAATGATACTCCGGTCTCACTACTTTTCGATTCCGGATGCACCACTATTGGTGTTAGACAATCGCTTGTAGATCCATCTTATGCTACAGGAAGGGTTATTAAATGTGTCACATTTGGCGGCACTCTAGAAAAATATCCTACTGCTGTAATTCGCATTGCCACTCCTTTCTTTACTGGAGATGTGCATGCTTGTCTCTTACCTAATCCTATTGCGGACCTTATTATTGGTCGTATTCACGGAGTTAGGGAGTGTACCCCACAGCAGATTGCTGCTTGGGAAGATAATAACATGCAAGCTACAAATGCAGTAGTTACAAGAGCACAAGCTCTACAAACACCCGAAACTTCACTGAATAGTGATAATGAAGTTGATAGCCAAGATAGTCACTTAGTAATTACTCGTGACTCTTTCATAAAATTGCAAGAAGAAGATCCTTCTTTAAAAAAATTCTTCGTTCTTGCGCAGAAAGGTGATCCGAATCAGGATACAAATAGAAAATCTTGGATTGCAATGAGAAACGGCGTACTTGTACGTATGGTACAAGATTCGACTACGTCGGCACCTTCGCAAATTCTTGTTCCCAATGAAGCATGAGAGTGCAAATATTGCAACATGCTCATGACTCGCAATGTGCTGGACATATGGGTTTTGCCCGTACGAAGTCGAGAGTCCTTGCGGCTTTCTTTTGGCCTTTTGTCAATAAGGACATTCGTATTTACTGCCGAGAGCAATCATGCAAAGGTATGTCAGAGGTCAAATCTAGAGGACCACGACATGCTTAGCGCCTATCCAGGCTGCTGACATTCCTATTCGCCGTTTCAGAAAAATGGCCGATATGATATTATTGGCCCTTTTCTAAGGTCAAGTCGGCCAGAGGACATCAGTTTTATCCTTACATAGGTGTCGAGATATGTGCACACGTATGGCCAGAGTCCCCGCTATTCCTCTTAAGAGACATATCTACTACAGATATATGCGCAGATGCGCTTTGGTGATATTTTATTAGGGCTCGCTTGGGGTTCCCCAGAGAAAATATTGTCAGACCATGGCAAACTCATACTCATATACAGCTGTACACTAATGTCACAGGTAATGTCTACCTTACATATTGAACGATCTCTCAGTAGTATCTACCATCCTATGTCTAATGGGTTAGTTGAGCGTCTGAATAGAACGCTCAAGACTTTTGCTTGGTAAGATAACTACTGAAGATCATCCTCAAGATTGGGACAGGGTTTTACCCGCGGCTCTCTTTGCCTATAGAGAAGTCCCTAATGAACACACAGGATTTTTCTCCCTTCGAACTTGTCTTTGGCGCGCGTCCACGCGGCCCTATGTCTTTATTACACGATCTCATCACTGCCGATGATATTAGCGATGAAACTCAATCCTCATATGAGTATGTCATTGCTCTTAGACAAAAGATCATTGAGGCATTTAAGCTAGCAACTGCTTCATCAGAAATTGCTAAAGAGAAGGCAAGACAGTTTGCTAACAAGAATAGATGTCTACGACAACTTTGTCCAGGTGACAAAGCATTCGTCCTACTCCCCAGTAGGGAAAATAGACTTCTTATTGCATGGAAAGGTCCGTATGCAATAGTCTCTCGGATTTCCGATGTTGACTATGTGTGTCTGATATTGATGGAAAGGCATAAAAAACTTTCCACATAAACATGCTTTCGGAATTTCACGAACGTCCCGGACTATTGCTGCCTATTTTGTCCAGGCAACGAGATGACATGCCTCCTGCACCTCACGGTCATTATTCATCCCTGTCTGTCATTCAGGATGAGGAAGCTACCTTCTCTGATGTCAACCTTCCCCTTCCAGTGGTTCCATTACATTCTACGGAATCTTGGAAAAACGTTTCTGTTTCTCCTAATCTTTCTGGTGACGAACATCGACAAGTCTCGTCGATGTTACAAACATTTCAGGATGTTCTCACTGACATTCCTGGACACACAGATGTCATAGAACATGACATAATTCTTACCGTCAATAATCCAATTAGGGTTAGGCCGTATCCTATTCCTATACACTTTCAGTCGCAAGTGGAAAAGGAATTGGATGAAATGATTCAATTAAATATAATTGAACCATCGACTTCACCATATTCTTCTTCCATGGTTATTGTCCGGAAGAAGGATAAGAACATACGAATTTGCGTTGATTATCGCAAATTGAATCAGGTCACAAAGTTCGACGCTGAACCGAGTGCCTTTGTTAGAAGATCTACTGATTAGACTTTCTAATTCTAGATTCTTCACTAAACTTGACTTGTCTAAAGGTTATTGGCAAGTGCCTTTAGCAGAGCATGCCAAACCTCTTACTGCTTTTTCTACACCTAGGGGTCTATTTCAATGGAATGTTATGCCTTTTGGTCTCATGTAAACGCCCCTGCCACTTTCGTTCGCATGATGCGTCGAATTCTGTCACATCGTTCGGATGTCATCGCATACTTAGATGACATCTGTCTCTTCAGTGATTACCTGGGAAGATCACTATTTAGGGTTATATGACTTACTGTCCACTCTACGTGAGAATAATTTGACAGCAAAACCTTCTAAAGCTTTTGTTGGTTTTGGTGAAATCTCTTTCCTGGGTCATCGTGTTGGTCATGGTCTCTTGAAGACAGAAGACCACAATACTTCCAAAATACTGAACATCTCTGTTCCTAAAACGAAGAAACAAGTTAGGAGTCTCTTAGGTTTAATTCAATTTTATGGGAGATTTATTCCAAATTTATCTTCGATCATGGCACCTCTCTCAACATTGTTGAAGAAAGGTTCGCCTAATCTGGTCCGTTGGTCTGAAGAATGCCAATCTTCACTAGACCAAATCAAGAATATATTTTCTTCTCCTCCCATCTTAAGATTACCTACTCTTGATAGGACTTTTGTTCTTCGGAGTGATGCTTCATCCACTGGGATTGGAGCAGCACTGTGATGCAAGAATATGCAAATACTCTGCATCCTGTTATGTACATTTCTAGAAAACTAAATGCGGCAGAGAGGAACTACTCGGTTTTAGACCGTGAGTTGTTAGCGATGGTTTGGTCAATTCTAAAGCTACAAAGATTCCTCCTGGGCGCACATTTCATTCTAGAGACTGATCAGAAAGCTCTTACAGCTATTCAGACTAAGAATTTGAAGAGTTCGAGATCCACTCGATATGCTATAGCTCTTCAACCTTTTCACTTCACGGTACGAGCTATCCGTGGTGCGGATAATGTGATGGCTGACATTTTGTCTAGATGCCCACATGACTCCAACTAATACTTCTGTCCTATATTTCCATATATTACAGAGTCATAACACACCTATATTTCTACAATAGATTAGCACATCTGTACTTACTTTATATGTACACACACTATCGTGCTTTGTTGTCATCTTCTTCTGTTCGTTTTTTTAAAATGATAGAGGAGGACTGAGTAGTTAATATAAGGGCCGTTAGTTTACTAAACAGCCACAATTATTAATAATGTATTGTACCTTATGAAGCATATTAGTTATTAATTAGCATTATATTGCTTGTACTTTCTCAGAATGTCATTGTTGAGCTGAGGACTTACCTTACGAGTTCTAGATTGTGTACTTACCCTCGGAATACCAGAGCATATGTCCTGGATCGTCATGTAGTTTAACTTTACTATGTACTTATGTCATTACATGTCAAAGAATGTACTATTTAAATTTTCCTATCAGATTTGTACATCCATTTTTAAAGACAATATTAGAGTATGCTGTTTAATGATGATTATGGTAACTTGCATACGTATATTGTGTTTACATGCTAACGTGATGTGTGTTGGTGACACCTCCCCCGATGTGAATATTTTTTGAGACATATTTATTTTTCTGTTGAGGTATATCCTCACCAGACACTCTATATTTAGCCTATTGTTTGGCAATTTAATTAATTATCAGCGCATAATTCGTGCGTTTTGAGCCGCTTATCGCTTGCTCTTTGATATTGAAAAAAAAAAAAAAATATGTTTTTTTTTCCACATTTTTTTTTTTTTTTTTTATCGGGAGGAAAGGTTGGTGATTATGAGCGAGTTTTTTTGTGATAAATTTGACTTGCCTCGCAACATCGAGGTATTTTTTAAATTCAAAAATTGTATCCCCTGTTTTATTTATGTAAGCCGCAAATAAAGGGCAAACAACTGCTTGAAAATTACTATAGTCACTTTTTTCTGCCTTCATTTTCTCGGTAACAAAAAAAAACAACAAGTTACTTTCGAGACTGTGCATTGAATTGCTTCAATTGCAAACCTTAATTAATAGCCGCGGGTAGGTTTTTTTCCGCCCACGAAGCCGCCAGTTGAAAAAATTTTGTATGATAATGACTTTGGGGAGGGGATCCCCCCCCTTTTTTTTCCGGGGGTGTTTTTTTTTTTATAAGTCGCTGTTCAGGCTATTGGCCCCCATGACCTTTTTTGTTGGAATTGGTTTCGATTGCCCCCCCCCCCCCTCTGAAAATGTACCTCTGCCATCGTCCCCCCGTCCTGTTGCAGGGAAGTGGCTAGGGGATTTCATTCCGCCCACCACTAGTGGAGGAGTGGAGCGATTTTTTTCGATGGCGGAAAGAGATTATCGTTGAAGAGGGGATCTCCGCTTTTTTTTTTTTACCCCGTTTTGTTCTGTCAGGGATGTGTAGTCCTCTTATGGATATTTCGTTTAGTCGAGATAATACCTCTAGTGTTTTCCCACATGTCGGGAGGCGTGATATTTCTGTGTATTTCATGAAAGCAAGGTAAATAACCAATGACTTTTTCATTAACTCTATCGATTTTGGGTCGTGAGCGATTTCGATTCATAGCCTGTCTCCGAAAGTCGTCGTCCGGTCCACGGAGATGTTTCTTTCCCAGCTCACATGTCGCTGCATTGTACTGCATCGGTTGATGCATGTACCAAGGACCATTACTTGCTACTTTGTTAAATGAACTAGGTTTGGAAAACCTTTATTATCTAGAGGATATTTTTGAGGACATTATTTATACTTCGGCAGACGTGTCTGTCTTGCTGAAGTCAAACTAAGGAGAGTGAACTGATCTCATACATCTGGTTATCTCCTGGCTGTTATAGAAAAGGATGGAGTTTTCCACCTGACTACATTTACAGCACTATGAAATATAACATGCATCTGACTCATCATTGTAATGCTGTCTACCGTCTATTGCTGTATTGAATGTTGCTGTGATAATGACTGTTTGATGTGCCTACACATTTGCGTAACCATTTTGTCACTGTGGCGTCCACAATAAATAATGAAGAAAAACGTCAACGGCTGTTTTTCAAGACTCATTGACTTTATACCCATCTTATTCCACTTGGACTGCCCTCTGTTGTCTGGCGCATCACCCAGTCTATGACTGTTAAAAAAAGAGTGGTTGATAAGGGGCATCCCTGTCGTACTCCTGTCTTCACCTCGAAGGTTAGGTTGCTCTGCCCAACACTACACGTAAAGTTGGCATAGAGGCTTTTTATGATTGACACTATGCAGCTTGGAATTCCATAAGCCCTCAGTATTTTCCATAAACTGTCCCTATGTATGCTGTCAAAAGCCTTTTCAAAATCAACAAAATTTATGTAAAGCTGTCTTTGCCATTCTGAGCACTGCTCGAAAATGTTCCTGAGAGTGAATATATGGTCTACACAGCTTCTGTTCTTTCTAAATCCTGCTTGTTCTTTCCTCAGTTTGTGGTCTACTGCCTTTGAAATTCTCTGTATAATTATCCTGCCTAGTCTGTTGCTGGGAACTGAGAGAAGAGTGATTCCTCTCCAATTATTGCAGTCTGCAAGATCTCCCTTCTTGGGCAATTTGACAATTATTCCTTGTGTTTCCACTCTGATTGGTGTTTCCCCGTTTTCCACACTTGTGCAAATAGTGGTTTTCTAATAGTTCTGCTGCTAGCTCAGGGTCTGTCTTAAATAGCTCTGCATTTAAGTTATCATGGCCCGGAGCTTTACCGTTCTTTAACCCTTTGATTGCTGTGATGATTTCTTCTTTTCGTGGAATGTCTGTATTTACATCTAGATCGGTTTCAGCCTCAGGAACATTCAATTGTGTCTCTGGTATTTCCTTGTTCAGAGTTTCTCTGAAGTGCTCTGCCCATCTTGTTTCCTGTCCCTCTGCTGTCTTGATGAGATTTCCTTGCTTATCTCTTACTAATGTAATATTGTTTACACCTTGTTTTCCGCTGATGAATTTAGTTATTTTGTATACTGTGCTTTGTTCATTTCTCAGTGCTGCCTCTTCTGCCTGTTTTGCAAGATCGTCTAGGAAATCCTTTTGTTGGCTCGGGTTTGGCGTTTAACTTCCCTGTCCAGCTGGCTGTACTGTTCGCTATATAGTTGCTTTAACCTGGGGGACTTCGCTTCTGTTTTCTTTCTTTTTATTTCCTTTCTCATCTTTATGGTGTTTAGTGTTTCTGGTGTTATCCAGTCTTGCTTCTTCCTTTCCTGGAATCCTAAGCATGATTTGTGCTACTTTCCTTATATACTGTTGAAATAGTGTTGAAATTCTGGTCTATATCATCAGTCAATGTCTTTTCCTGGCTTTTCTCAAATTGATATCGTTTCTTAATGTCGGCCGCAAAAGCTTTTCTGGTAAGGGGGTCCTTCAATTTGCTGATGTCAAACCTTTTCTGTATAGTTTTTACAGTTGGGTCCAGCCCTTCTTAGTTTCACTTTCAGTTTTTTGCTAACTACTAAATGGTGATCACTTCCCACATCCGCACCCTTACTTACCTTCACATCTTGTAATGCATGTCTCCATCTACCGTTAACCATGATGTGGTCTATCTGGTTTTCCTGTCCCGACCATTTTGGTGATTCCCCAAGTTAACTTGTGAATTTCCTTTATGTGGGAAAAGTGTTCCTCCAATGACCAGGTTGTTAATGCTACAGAAACTTATTCGCTTATCCCCATTTTCGGTTGCTGTTACGCTGCCGCATTACCACATTGTTCTTTCATTATATGTATTGTGTGTTCCAACTTTCGCATTGAAGTCACCCATTACTATAACAAGTTCATATCTAGGTGTGTCTTCCATTTCTTTCTGCAGTTGTTGATAGAATTCATCCTTGACCTCCTCATCGCTATCATTCGTTGGTGCGTAGCATTGTATTATTGTAGTGTTGGTGAATCTCCCTCTCAATCTCAATCGTATCAGTCTGTTGTTGATAGGTTTCAATTCCAGTAATGTCCTTTCTATCCCTTTCTGTAGAATAATGGCTACGCCTTCACTGTGATGTCCATCCTCTCTTCCAGAGTAAAGTACTGTTTCTCCTGTTGCTGTTTTAACTTTCCCTGCCCCTGTCCATCTGCTCTCACTTATCCCCAGGATGTGTAACCTATAGTTTCTCATTTCTGCCGTGACCTGTCTTAGTTTACCTGTCTCGTACATTGTCCTGACATTCCAAAATCCTATTCTTGTATCCTGTTTTGCGGTCAGGACATCCGTTTTCATGTCAGTGGCTTCCTTTCGGCTTTCACCACTGACAGTCATACGAGCCACAGACTCCGAATGTCCATCCCGCAGCAAAGTTTGTTCATTTGATGTTGTTTCCGTAACTTCATTATTTTTTTTTTGCATAGACAGGGGTGTCAGCCCTATGCTAAAACCCCCAACCTGGAGGACCAGGGTACCAGCTTTTGTCTGACCCCTACCCACACAGACCAGTCCAGCTTGGTTGAACCTACCAGGAGTAAAACTCCCACTGGCATAGCTCTGGGGATTGTCAGGGTACGCAAGCTGCCATACCGCTACAAGGTATAGGTACCATTGATGGCATGTCACCATACTAGGTCCAGCTTTTTTATGAGGCAGGGGGACCAGTTCCCTTTCTTGCTGCCTTTCCTCTCCTTAACTCAAGAGCAGAGTCAATTACCCATTTACAACTGTATAGACTGGAGTGTGACATTACCAGGTTTCATTCCTGGTACAGTAACTTCTTTTTTTTTTTTTTTTTTTTTAATTTTGCCTCCTTTTGGCGAGGGCGCGTCCCGTTCAACGTAGTCGGTTATATTAGGGCGCTTGACCAAATATTAAAGACCTTCAGGTCTTGAAACTTTGATTCCTGGTAACTGTGCCGCGAGTGGAAAGCATTCAAACCGCTTAGCGGCTAAACCTTAGCCAGTCGGCCGTTCATGACTGTCAGTATACAGAATTATTCATAATCAGGGGCCATAACTACTGATGACAAGTGTCCGTTTTTGTATTCCCGGACTGGTTACTTATCCCTAGCACTTTTCTTTCACTACTGGTCCACCCTTACAGGCACTGCCAGCTCTTTCACAATGTATGAAAATCTGACAAACACGAGACAAAAACAGATGAACCCCCCCCCCCCCCCCCCCAAAAAAAAAAAAAAATCGACAGTTGTTTAGGTAAAGGGTAAAGTATCCCGTTACACGCCCATTGAAGCATATTGGGAATATGGTGTTAGGCCCATATTTTCTTGACCATCGGCACACTAGGGGTGATGTGGTCAGCATCACGCCGGCCGCCTTAACCTTCCCAGAAGTTGCTCTGGTACCCAATTGGGGCTGGGTCGACCCAGGAGCCGTTCGCGGCCTAAAAAAATCCCACATCATCTGGGGATCGAACCATAGACCACTGAGCTAGGAAGCCAGTGCACTAACCACTATGCTACCAGTTGTTTAGCATAGTAATTATTGCACACTACAAATAACCAGCGCGTTGCATTTCACTCCCTGTTTGACTCCGTCAGAGTAAGTGATGTCTAATGTGCCTTTCCAACAGGCCATATCTTGCACGTATCATTATGTTTGTCCAATAAACCAGCTTTTCAATTATCCTCACCATCAGACGCCACCACCACAACGAAGATCGGCTTTTTATACTTTTTTATACGGCCAAAATATTTTAGTTGTATAACTTTGTGATCTCCTTCATTACTTCTCTTCTGATTTATAGGTTTTCTAAGATCTCTTTATTTGTTATCGTCTCTTTCCATTAGATGCACCATATTTTTCTACATAACCACATCTCGAGAGCGTCAGTTCAATGTCATTATTTCTACATAATACAATAATAAAAAATATATGTACCATTTGATAATTCACAGTTTGCATTTGTCAGTTTCAATTGTTTAGATGTCACTACCCTGTTTCATATTGTTCGATGCAGCTTTAGCCATTCCTATTTTCTTCTTGATTTATGTTTCACATCTGCCATCTTCCAATCAATGTTCCCACTAATTTGTAATGACCCATGGGCACAAAAGTTAACTGTGCAGTGTTTAACCTGGCGTCAAAAAGTTGTGCGCACTAAATTGCGTGTTTGTAAATGCTGTACACCAGAAATACCTGTTTGTTATTACAATCATGCTCATAGCTACTGTTGTATTTGCATGTTTTAATGGAGGAGTTTCATGTGCTTCATTTCGCATTTTTTAGTGGAAAGCTGTGATTGTTTGATTATTATCATAGTATGTTTAAATTTAATTGTTTGTGCGCATTTTTATTTACAAGTGCGCGCTCGTGCACGCAGATTATAGGAAACATTGTTTCCAACATGATCATATCCTAGACATGTCATCCTGAATCTCCAAAGCATTTTTTTTTTTTTTTTTTCTTATCCAGCGGCACTTGGGCTTTCAGCCCTTCGGCCCAATGACATGTCATTGCGAGGCTGGGGAACCTGAGGACTTTCCTTCCAACCCGGTCAGGAGCTTCGCTCCTTCCCATCCACAGAGGGTTTATCACAGGAGCCGTTCAGGCTATTCAGTCAAATTTCCGGCCGTAAACATTTCTTCAAACGCCGACGCCCGGGTTTGAACCATGAACACCTGGTCGCCAGTACAACGCCGAAGCCATTACACCAGCGCGGCTCCCATCTCCAAAGCATAGATTCTCAATTTGATGTTAACCTACTTTTCGTCCTGGGAAATTTACACTTATGGACCTGTGATTTCAAGATGGCCAGATATAATACTGAAAAACTGTGAAAGATATAATGTGGAAATAATGTATAAGATAAAGCATTGAAATACTGTATAAAACATAATACCGAAATACTGTGTAAGATATAATACAGAAATACTGTATAAGATATAATACAGAAATACTGTATAAGATATAATACAGAAATGCTGTATAAGATATAATACAGAAATACTGTATAATACAGAAATACTGTATAAGATAATACAGAAATGCTGTGTAAGATATAAAACAGAAATATTGTATAAGATATAATACCGAAATACCGTATAAGATATAATACATAAATACCGTATAAGATATAAACAGAAATACTGTACAAGATATAATACAGAAAAATTGTATAAGATATAATACAGAAATACTGTATGAGATATACTACAGAAATACTGTATGAGATATAATACAGAAATACTGTATGACATATAATACAGAAATACTGTACAAGATATAATACGTAAATACTGTACAAGATATATTTCATAAATCATGTACAAGGTATAATAAATAAATACTGCACAATATGTAATACATAAATACTGTACAAGATATAATACATAAATACTGTATATCAAAGGTCGGCAACAAGTCAGTCTTGATCTACGGGTAGATACTCGGAGATAATTCGGTAGATCTCTAGGTGGCGGGCGGGGGGGGGTGGGGGGGGTGGGGGGGGGGGGGGGGGGAGGGCGGGCGAGGATAAATTTTTTTCACTATTGTAAATTGCCGACTATTCCTTTGCTTCCGGCGCATTAAAAATGTCCTGTCTCCATGTTTAAAAGCGCTTTCACAAAATTCCCAGTGTAAACCCGCTAGCTAGCTTACTCAAATTCACTTTATTCTTGAACTACATAAGATAGAAAGGGATCTTTTGTTTGAAGTGAAGTTAAATATCATTTGGTTTGAATTTTCTACCGGTCTCTGGGTTTATTTTCTGATCTTTATTTTTATTGATCTGTATGTTTGTTAAGAGCGTCCGATTGACAGAGTGGTTGGAGAGGTGATCTCTCGCGGCAAAAGAACCGGGTTCCAAACACGGTGGCGTCATGCTCACTTCTTCTTCTTCTTCTTCCGTCCTTAGCCACCGACCGTCAAAGCAGTCAGTGGCCATTACGCCTAGTGGCGTCTTAGGGCAACAACAGATAGGTTTTCTTTGCCATTGTTTCCCATCACGCCTATTGGCGTCTTTAGGGCAACGGCAAATCAATCCATTTGCTGTTGTTTCCGTAATCGAAGTGACTGGCAAACGGGTGATCAGCCCGTTGGTGTCATGCTCACTTACCCAGCTGTAAATGGGTATCTAGCTATGTTGTTTGGTTAGGGAAGGAAAAGGCAGTGAGAAAGGACACTGGTCACCCCACCTCACGATGCTGGACCTAGAATAGTGGACAATTCACTCGTCTCCGGCAGTATCTGCCTTGGGACTACCTTTAAATTTTTATGTTCCTTATAGCCGAGGAAGTCTGCGTGTTTGTTTAGTATTGAGCAAGTCTGCCTGTTTGTTTAGTATTGAGTAAGTCTGCGTGTTTGTTTAGTACTACGTAAGTCTGTGTGTTTGTTTAGTATTGAGTAATTCTGCATGTTTGTTTAGTACTGAGTAAGTCAGCGCGTTTCTTTAGTATTCAGTAAGTCTGCATGTTTGTTTATTACTGAGTAAGTCTGCCTGTTTGTTTAGTACTGAGTAAGTCTGCGTGTTTGTTTAGTATTGAGTAAGTCTGCGTGTTTGTTTAGTACTACGTAAGTCTGTGTGTTTGTTTAGTATTGAGTAATTCTGCATGTTTGTTTAGCACTGAATAAGTCTGCGTGTTTGTTTAGTACTGAGTAAGTCTGCGTGTTTGTTTAGTATTGAGTAAGTCTGCCTGTTTATTTAGTACTGAGTAAGTCTCCGTGTTTATTTAGTACTGAGTAAGTGTGCATGTTTATTTAGTACTGAGCACGTCTGCGTATTTGTTAAGTACTGAGTAAGTCTGCGTGTTTGTTTAATACTGAGAAAGTCTGCGTGTTTGTTTAGTGCTGAGTAAGTATGCGTGTTTATTTAGTACTGAGTTTTTCTGCGTGTTTATTTAGTACTGAGTAAGTCTGCATGTTTGTTTAGTATTGGGTAAGTCTGCCTGTTTATTTAGTACTGGGTAAATCTGCCTGTTTTTTTTTTAGTTCTGAGTAAGTCTGCCTGTTTATTTAGTAAAGGGTACGTCTGCCTGTTTATTTATTACTGAGTAAGTCTGCCTGTTTATTTAGTACTGAGTAAGTCTGCATGTTTGTTTAGTACTAAGTAAGTCTGCATGTTTGTTTAGTACTGAGTAAGTCTGCCTGTGTATTTAGTACTGAGTAAGTCTGCCTATTTATTTAGTACTAGGTAAGTCTATCTGTTTACTTAATATTGGGTGAGTCTGCCTGTTTATTTAGTACTGATTAAGTCTGCCTGTTTATTTATTACTGAGTAAGTCTTCCTGGTTATTTAGTACCGAGTAAGTCTGACTGTTTATTTAGTGCTGGGTAAGTCTGCCTGTTTATATAGTGCTGAGTAAATCTGCCTGTTTATTTAGTACTGAGTAAGTCTGCCTGTTTATTCAGTACTGAGTAAGTCTGCCTGTTTATTCAGTACTGAGTAAGTCTGCCTATTTATTTAGTACTGAGTAATCTGCCTGTTTATTTAGTACTGAGTAAGTCTGCCTGTTTATTTAGTAATGTGTAGGTCTGCCTGTTTATTTAGTACTGAGTAAGTCTGCCTGTTTATTCAGTACTGAGTAAGACTGCCTGTTTATTCAGTACTGAGTAAGAGTGCCTGTTTATTCAGTACTGAGTAAGTCTGCCTGTTTATTTAGTACTGAGTAAGTCTGCCTGTTTATTTAGTACTGAGTAAGTCTGCCTGTTTATTTAGTAATGTGTAAGTCTGCCTGTTTATTCAGTACTGAGTAAGTCTGCCTGTTTATTCAGTACTGAGTAAGACTGTCTGTTTATTTAGTACTGAGTAAGTCTGCATGTTTATTTAGTACTGAGTAAGCCTGCCTGTTTATTTAGTACTGAGAAAGTCTGCGTGTTTATTTAGTACTGGGTAAGTCTGCCTGTTTAGTACTGAAGAAGATCTCAATATATGTTTAGTACAGAAGAAGATGTGATAATGTTTTATTTATTTTTTTAGTATCAAAGAAGATTTGCATTGCCGATATGTTGATAGTTTTGTGTTTGATCCATTTAAATCAAAAGCTATAATTGATTATCAGTATCTTCGGTGACTTGGAAATCACTAGCAACGAGCAACGGACAGCTAGAATAAGAACACTTAAATACTCATATGACTGTTTTAAAAAAAAATCCGAGCTGACGTAACCAATCAAATAACAACATAGGTCTCCTAACAAAAGGAGCAAAAAAATAGTTATAAATTGTAACGATATTTCGTACTCTCATGTTTACACAATGGATGGAGGTCAACGAAAATAATGTTTACCTCGCTAGAAGAAGAGGCAAAGAAATGGCCTATGATACCACCACAAAGTCTTCGTCAGGGACAAAGATAAAAAAAAAAACTGTAGGGAAAATGAAGAGATAACATATATTAATGCAAGTTTTGTTTTTTTTCAATCATACGAGCATGTTTTTGGGAAATGTTGTCCCTCTGGTAGATCCCAGTGAGAAATGCCGCGGGGACTCAATGGAGAACCTGTATGTATAAAATGTGTTTACACAATATCAAAGGCATGTTTTATTTTCTTCCTTGACCAGTCCAACAGAGTCCAGGGCCACAGCGCAAGAAACAGAACTTGAGTGGTCTGCTCCTGTCTAAACTGGCGAATGTTGACAGCAAGGATATCAGGCAGAAAGTTGACGTGGAGCATCATAATGAAGGTGTGCCTGATTTTGTGTGTATGGTTGTGGTTTATTATGACGGTGTTTATGTGTGTTTGTTTGCTTTATGTGTGTTTGTGTTTCAAGGTTATATCATGGCTGTGTTTGTACAGCTCTTATGTGTGTGTGTTCGTGGTTCTTTTATGTGTTTGTGTTGTTCATTATGACAGTGCTCCAGTAGCTCTTGTATGTGTGTTTGTCTGTTCTGTGTGTTTGTGTGTATGTTTGAGCAGCTCTTGTACGTATGTATGTATGTCTGCTCTGTGTGCTGGTGTGTTTTTCTGCTTTATGCGTGTGTGTGTGTGCGTTTCTCGGTTATGTCACGACTGTGCTTGAGCTTAAGTGTGCTTGCGGCTCTTTATGACAGTGTTTATGTATGTAAGTCTGTTTTATGTGTGTGTTTGTGTGTCTCGGTTATATCATGGCTGCGTTTATGCATCTCCCATGTGTGTGCGTTTGCGGTTCTTTATAACGATGTTTGTGCGATTCTTTCGTGTGACATAAGTGTGCGCTCTCTTCTCCTCTCCGGCAGTATTGAACTACATTTGTTGTGCGTACTGAATTATGTGCATTATTCAGTTGTTAGCACATTCTAATTCCCTACCTTCCGATAGGTAATTGGTACTTTTCGTGTCAATGTTTACACTCATTCATTTCGTGTCGGGTTTGTTTACCTGAGATCTGATACCCATCTGCCCAGCTTGGCTGGCGAGATCATTTTCGTGGAGTGGGCCGTGTGTGTTTACACAAGGAGTGCCGGTCAATTAGCGGTATGGTGGCAAGTACAGGCACGAGTGATGTATGGAAACTTCCAGACAAACTGGTTACGATCAAGATAAATGTAAGAAGTTGTAATGTAAACACTACCAAGAATTGTCAGATGTAGCAACTCCATATACGGAGGATGACTGTTTGAAATTTTCAAACGCCTGAGTCATACAGAATACTACATGAGAAAAAATTTTCATAACATGAACCTTTGAATTTATTGGCTGGCATTTGAGGCGCCAATAAACATTCGCGCCGATTGGGAGTTTTGTCGAAAACGCCAGGTGGAAGCGTGGGCAGGGAAATTACGGTATAACGTAGAAAAAGTTTGACATACGAAACTGCATTCCAGAAATCGTCAACGTAAACAGCTCGGACCTTGCCACAGAATAGAATAGAGTTGGATTCTTAATTTATAGAACTGGACACACACAAACTGTATTACGAGCATCTCTGTATATCAGTAGAAAACTCGCCAATATTAATACGGAACCCGGAATTCTACAGGACCACTCACAAGTCACAGAGGGATTCTGAAATAGAAATAATACCCCAGACGTGTGTTCGAGGCATCTATGTTAAGTTGCCAAGACTATTCTACTGATCAAGAAATCTATCATCCCTATTGGTACGAGGTGACCCGACTATCTGTGGTACAACCTGGAGAGACCATTTGCTGTACTACTAGTTCGTGGTTTGAAGTTTGAGATCGACAATTGAAGATTCTTGCCTTGACCAGGAGAGGTTACTTCCAGAACTGATCTGGAGACGTGCCCCTCACCACAGAGACGAATCTACGGAAAAGCAGCATCGGCACTTCAACATTTTGGCAAGTCCCATTTTTAACAAGCCAAAACAAAAGAACTGCATTCCAGTCATAAAACCTAGTTTTAATGAAGAAACTTATTTTTTTCGTAATCACCAGTCATATATATTTACATTTGTTTCACAGTAATTGATTATTAAATTTGTATTTGTTGATTTTGACAAAGTCATGATTGAATTAATTATTACAGAGTGAACTGCACACGTGTGAATCCGGATTTTAATATGTATAGTTATATCTATATATGAAGAGCCATTAAGAACAATAATAATAATAAGAGGAATTTCGCTGAATCAAATCAGCTGGGGGCTTGAACGAGCTAAATCATACAATATACATCTGCACAAAAGGCGGCGGGTCAGATAAAAAAATTAACATGCTCAGACCCATTCAGCATTGTTCTAGACTTCTTCTTCATGGTGAATTCCCTCGAAGTAGAAGCATCATTATCCTTCTATCTACAACTCTGCCAAGAGTAATCTTGAGCGAAGGTAGACACCTTTGAAGACTCACATTAGATACTCAAGGTTCTGGGCCACCGTTGGACCACTACTGCAGAGCAAGGGGAGGCAACCCGTGACAGTTTGTGTAGTTCATTATGATGGTGTTTGTGTAGCTGTTTTATGTGTGTTCGTCTGCTTTGTGTGTGTCCGCTTTTGTTCAGCATATGTGTGTTTGTCTGCTTTGTGTGTGTCTGCTTTTGTTCAGCATATGTGTGTTCGTCTGCTTTGTGTGTGTCCGCTTTTGTTCAGCATATGTGTGTTCGTCTGCTTTGTGCGTGTGTGAGTCTGTATTTTGCTTACGTGACGGCGGTTTTTGAGCTGCTGTGTTATGTGTGCTTGTTTGCTCTTTGTTGCGTGTTTTCGATTATTTCTCAGTTTGTTTCTTGTTTGTGAGACCATTCCTATATACTTGGGCAGTTATTACCTGTTTACTATGTTCTGGGAGTGTGCAGTATTTGTTTGTTAATGCGGTTCATTGTCGATTAGTACAGCTGTCATACTTTAACATTACTTTTTACCTACTTGTGCTTTATTTCTCTAAACTGTGAAGTTTGTGTTCTTTATTAGTCAGAGCTGCTCATTGTGTTCCGCAGTTATTTGTATCTTATATAAGCCGATTCTTTGTGCTTTTGTTTATGAATTTTTTTAAATTCCGTCTGTTTATGCGATTTTAATATGTTTATTACTTGGTAATTTAATATGTTAGATTGTGTGTGGTTTTATTCATGCAGTTTAAATGTGTGCCTTTCTATTATTGTGGTTTCTTGCGTGCTTTAAGTTTGTTTCTGGTGTTATTAAAGTAAAAGCCTTTTTTTAGCTTTAATTTTCTAATATTTACATTTGTCTATATGTCATGTTCATGTGTTACTTGCATTTCTTTTAGTATTACTCCAATCTTTTCTACAACTACTTCGTCTAACAACTAATCTTTTTTCTTTTCTTTTTTTTTTCCAGTCAACTCATGGTGCATTAATTGATATTTCCTCCAGTCGTACTGTTCATCCATTTCGCCTACATATTGTTCCGCACCTCCTTGTCTTTATATTCACCACAAATAAACTCTTCATCCTCTTACTACCAAATCCTTACATATGCAGTTATATCACAAAAGCGCGCTAACCCATTAATCTATTTACCCAGAAATCCAAGGAGATATAAATTTTGTCCACGCTGACGGAGAGAAAAAGGATTCCAAAAATACCTACAACTTTGACAGTGTCAATGAGAAGGTGGAGCTAACTTTGACACAGGGGAAAGCTTATGTCATTATAAAGGTAAATTATTACTTCTTTCTTCATGGTGATTAAAGAAGCCAGAACATTGTGCGTTCGGCACATTAACGTTTTCTATGGTTACTGCGACAGGAAGGTCGTTTATATGTGCACGTACACTCTAATATAACCGACCTACAATAGTGCTTGCCAAAGACGTCTTTTGGATTTCATTTATTTCAATTTCTTTGTCACTATATTCTGCACCTGTTTATTGAATACTATGTTCGATTTTAGATGTTGGTTAATGGAATCAAATATAATGAAAATAAAAAAGGGTGCAGCTACACAACACACAGCTGGGCCCCACTGACTTGCTAAGAAACTCTTTGCAAATAATTTAGCTCACGCATATACTAGTACAGTCAAGGCCGACCTTAGGCGGGATTGATGCACGCATGAGGCCCTGCACTCTGGTTTCAATCTCAATCTTTGAAAAAACAAAAAAACTAAATTACGGGACTTTCAAAAGTTGTATGTAAAAATACGTCTGTGTTAAAATGTATACGTGGGAAAAGCCAATGGACTAAAATTCTACTAATTAACATCTTTTTTTATCACAATATATTATGCAAATATACTAAAGAAACATAGAAAAATATTCAAAATAAACCTTCTTTTACTCCGTCTCCGACTCATTATTTAAGAGCGTGTCGACCAAATCGGCCAAGTTACTGCAAATGTAACGAACTCCATTCATTATCTCCTGCTAAATATAAAATGCTCATTCATATTCATCTGGAATACAAATGGGGGAAATTCCTGAAATTGTGTCCAAAATGCATGAATATTTCTCAGACACCCGTTGTTACTAAGGATGAGAACAAAGGGCGCATTATTTCAATAGGCGCACATTTTAGTTTCCATGCCTTAATTTCCCGAAAAATGCGCCATGAAAAGAACGCAAGCTTAGTGGGAAAATATAATGCAGGACGTTACCGTTAAGGCAGTTCTTTAAAGGGGGGAATTTTTGTTTTTGTCAACGTACGTTCTAATACATTAAAACTGGCACAAAATATAATATATGCCGGAGTTTTAAAACTATCGGAATAACTGAAAATTGCAGAGTTTATGCTGCTCAGTATGGATTTTCTGATTTGTATTTACAGAAGTAAGCAGAACTTCGTAGTTTTTCTTTACTTAGCATAAACAAATTGTTCCCACTTCTTCCCACTGAGTGTTGTTTTTTGGAGATGTGTTCTACTGACAATTTTTTTTTTAAATTTATTAAGAACAAAATATATTGTTAAACCTCTGAAGATTTAAGATTATGATATTTAGTGCCTATAATTTTAGATAATGTGTTCAGTGAAAAGGCTCTTGGGTATAAAGGTGAGATGATTTTTTGTATCTTGAGTCTGGAGAAGGCGTTTGACAAGGTCCCCTGGAGCAAACTTTAGAACTGCTTGGCAAGGAAGAACATTCCAGCACCTCTGATCCTTCCTATACAGAGCTTCTACGAGACTTGCAAAAATTATGTAATGACGGCAAACCATTAGTCGGAAGAGTTCAGGACCACCACTGGTGTAAGACAATGTGATATTCTGTCACCTTACCTTTTCATACTTCTCATGGACGATGTCATCAACGCTTGTAAGGAAAGTACCAAAAAGTATTCAGAAGGGTACTGGAAGATGAGATAGGTCTGTATTTCAAAACTGGCATTTGCCGACGATGTTGCCCTGATTGCTAAATTAGAGGCACATCTTCAATCTAACCTGTAAGTCTGAAAGGAACAATTAGAGAAGGGAGGGATAGTTATCAGCAGCTCCAAAACAACAACCATGGTGATCTCAAGAGATGGAACAAGGTATCATATTATGCTGGGAGAACAGATCCTGGAGCAGGTGAACCACTTCAAATACTTTGGAGCTATCATAGACTGGAAGCGAGGCATCAAAGACGAGTTGATTACCCGAAGAGCGGCAGCTGGGAGACTTTCAGGCAATAAATCGAGGATTCTCAGCAAAAGATAGATTGGCAAGAGGCCGAAGATGGCCGTATACCGCTCCACCTATGTCCCAGTCTTGAAATATGGATGCGAGTCATGGGCAATGACTACAACCCACAAAAGCCAGCTCCAAACCTCAGAAATGAGGTATCTGAGGAAGGTGGTTGAAGTAACAAGAAGAAACATGGTCCGCAACCAAGCGATACGGCAAGGCCTCAAAACCCAGCCCCTGCAGACCCAGGTAGAGCAGTCCCAACTACGATGGTTTGACCATGTCTGCAGAATGGGAGAAGACCGGCTACCACAACAAATATGGGAAACCAAGAGCCAGGGATCCAGACCTCCAGGACGACCCAGAATTCGCTGGGAGGACAACATTAGACACTCCCTGAAGGACCGAGAACTAGATTGGAACCAGGCCAGGAGGAAGACCACCGATAGGACAGTATGGCGTTCTCGCTGGCAAATCTCTACCCCCAGGGTAGAAGAGGAACGACTAAGTAGTAGTAATAGTGTTTAATTGCCAATATTTGCTTGTGACATGATTTTCACTGTCCAGTTATTGTAAACAGAAAATTGTACAAGAAAACTGCCGAATTGTGGGTGCGCGCGTATGAGTGTAAGCGTGCTAGCTTATTCCTGTCCTAATATGGTAGATTCGTCATATTTGTTATGGTATAATGAGTGGCGAGGGTGTTTGTGAAAACTCAGGTGTTTAATTTACTCATTATTTGACATTAGTAACATAATTTTATGAAGATTTATTCTCAACCCCTGTTCCCCAGTTATGGATACCTAGAGAATTGCACGATATAGTAAAATAGTATATTACAAGAACTAAAATTAATATAAAAGGATCAATGATGATGTGAGGATAAGGGGTAGTCTGATGGGGTGCTCGCGTGGATGATGGGGTGCTCGTGTGGATGATAGCAGATAATTGGTGGATTTGATGTAATCTCGGACATCCTTGGACTTTCTCACTCCTTTTCACCTTGTTAACACCAGGGCAGTTATAAGATACTTTATTTATTTATTTTTTGTATTTGCTTGTTTTTATTTTTATTGTTTGTTTGTTTCTTGGAAAGGGGAGGTCAGACACACATACATTCACACAATTTTGGTTTTGATTTACTATATTTGGACTGAGTGGGGGGGGGGGGGGGGGGGGGAAGATACTATATTTAAATATCTTCTTCTTCTTCTTCCATCCTTGGCCACCGACCGTCAAAGCAGTCAGTGGCCATTACGCCTAGTGGCGTCTTAGGGCAACAGCAGATAGGTTTTCTTTGTTAAATATCGGAAATATGATTTTATTTTCTTGAATATATTACACTATATGTCCTAATTATAACCCATCAAGGGTTGAACGGGATACTTTGTTTAAAAAAAAAAAGAAGACTTATCATCGACATGTCAATTTTATTTCTTGTAATTAAGATTTAATTTAATGGTCGTTAGTTTTTTAAAGCTCAGTAACTTAATTTCTTTTAATTTGGCATTTACTAACTGATAATAAGTTCATTACAAAGGAATAAACACCCACCAACAAACATTAATGAACGTCTGCTCACAAACATTCAGAAACATCCACATTGTAGTAGGACTCCGTACATTGTTCATGCAGTCCAGGCATTGATTTCAGGTCTCCAAAAGTGTAACTGAATTTACTAAAAACACGTTTATTTCCTAATTTTAATTCCAGGTCATAGCTGAGAGAATAGTGCCCACAGACTTTGAATTCAACGTCTGGAGGAAGTCTCAGGCTATCGTCACCAGGCAGATAGAAATCGACTTACTGGCCAATGAGCAGAGGAGGCGTCTCTACAAACATGTCATGTCCAGTGCTGGGGCTTCTGGTACGATGATCTGCGCAATATTGACAGTTAACATTTGAACCACTATCATAACGATTGCTAGTTTACCATTATTATCATTTTCCTCTGCGCTCCTTTAAGGAGCCTGAACCACCACTACAGCTGGTCCACTTGCAGGAAGACTGCACCAAGCATTGACTAGCTAGCAGTAGCGGTGGTTTCTGTGTCAATTAGTTATACATGACAGGTTGCCAACCCCATGTACATCCTCATATCAGTCCCCTTCTACGACATGCCAGCGTTTCTTTTATGACCTCTAAAGTTCGTACAATCGACATCACAACCCTTATGATCAATATAATTAATTATTGTTGTCATCAATAATAATAATGATAATATCAGTACAGTAAGAACTGATTTTAATTCATAATTTCTCTTCCGTATTTTACACAATTTAAGATGTGCAGAGTAGAGGTGAAAGGTCATGGAATATAATGTATGCTATTTTCATATACTTTACTTTTTCGGTCCACTCTTGTCGTGAAGTGTGTAGTGGAGAGCTAAAGTTTGCATTCTTGAGCCAGGTGTGTTGCACTGGCTGCTGTGAGCCAATGTTGTTGGATTGCTGTAATGTTGTCTATCCATCTGTTTCCGGTGTGCCATGAAACCAGATCTTCTAATGTTGTAGGCACAGTGGTAACTGTTCGGGCTCCATTCTCATGAGGTTGTCAAACCACATGATTTTCTACCAATCTATGTACTTGATGCAGGATGTAGTTCTTGCAGTTTTTTTTTTATGTCACCATTTCTCATTCTGTAACTCCTGATAACATTAACGGCTTTTCTTCAACATCTCAACTCACAGGCTTTTTTTATAAGTTCAAAATAACAGTGTATACAGATATCTTGGGGGTTGTTGTTTAAGCAGCAAACACAGTATGCCAACCTTTTAGGAAGGGAAGGAGATGAGTGTGGGGGGTGTTGTTTGAAAGCGAATAAGTGTGAATGCACAGTCATGCTCAAGTCCTACAAATATAAAGTTGCTCATTTCTTCAAGGTCAATGCAAATTGTATTTTATCTCTTCAGGTTCTTTGGAAGGTGCCAGTCGAAGTGCCACCTTCGATTCAGAAAGTCTCGCTCCTCATGAGAGACAGTTGAGCAGTATGGAGACACTCAAGTTGTTCACACAAATCCTGGATGTGGCAGATGGACAGGGTGACAAAGATCACACGGATACACGAATGCGACAAGACATAAGTCAGCTACTGCCTTCAGAGATGGATATGATGTACTAGAAGATGCTAAAAGAAAAGTTGCATATATGGATGTAATGGGAAAGTGTGATTTGCCTCTTGCATCTCGGAAGTGCCATAAATAAGGCATCGTTCCATTTTATGATTCACACATTGCCAAAAAAACTGGCTATTGCCAGACTAAAGACAGCATACAGAAGTGAGAGCATTCCTAGCTCACATATTATTTCCTTCATCCTGTGCAGCATTTCCTTGAAATGTAAGTGCTGAATTTATCACATACATATTTACATTAATTTCCTAGGTGCCATTTTTTTAAACTTTCTATTTTAAAGCAAATGTGATGTTTGTGTGCCGTGAATTCAACAACACTTTGATTCCCAGCAACTTCTATAATTTGTTATGGATTGTTTTACTGCCCAGAATTTGGATCTTTTCATGTATGTTTAGATATCAGGATTTGTTTGAGCCCATTTACAGTTTTGTTGGTGGGAGAAATCTGGTTTACAAGAAGGCTTACTGAATGGCATGCGATAAGTCATCTATACCTAAAACTGGGCTTCGTATGTCTGATGTTTACAAGCATACAGCAGGTTTATCAGCACAGTCACTGGTATCTAATATAGTTCTCACTAGTGAGACTGACCAAACATGAACAACCCCAAGGATTTGAGTGGTGAAGTGGCTACAGTACTTGCTTATTGAGGTAAAAGAATTGAGTACCGAACCAGAACGCATAACGCACAGTCTACCGAACTGTAAATAAATATGAGACAAACATGAAGGTATGTTTTCAGGCACTAGTAAGAAATAAAGAAGTAGAACACTAGACAACAACAAAAACAACAGACGTGAGTGGTTTACCCAGGACTCGAACCCAGGACCCTCCGTGCGACAACCCCGCCTAAGGGTTTTTACCCTGTAAAAATGGGTACCTGACTAAGGCAGCAAGGAAATGAAAGTGGTTATCCAACCTAATAAAGCTGAGACTTAGTTTAATGAAGTCTCTAATACTTCATTCCCCTCTGGCAGTATCTGCGGTGGGACTCTTTACAGCTGCCATTGTTTATCAAGACATTTAATGTATACATATTAGGATACCTTTGTCATAATGCACTGGCTTCCTTGCTCAGTGGTCTATGGTTCGAACCCCAGATGAAGTGGGATTTTTTTAGGCCACAAACGGCTCCTGGGTCGACCCAGCCCCAATTGGGTACCAGAGCAACTTCTGGGAAGGTTAAGGCGGCCGGCGTGATGCTGACCACGTCACCCCTAGTGTGCCGATGGTCAAGAAAATATGGGCCTAACACCATATTCCCAATATGCCTCAATGGGCGTGTAACGGGCTCTTTTATCTCCTCCTTTACCTTTGTCATAATGACTTGTTACTGCTATTAATTTTAATCATAATATATTGCTTTTATTATTACATTATTCATTTACGTATACATGTATATAGAATGGATCTGTTCGATGATGTCATAGCAGGTCTGCATGTGCCCACAAGTACAAACACACTGTATTTGCACCTTATACTGAAATACCCATCCACTGACAGCTCTTTTCATTGCTTTTAAATGACTGGTTTTTTTTTCTTCCTGTCCCACACTTTGTTTTGTTCATCACTTTTGCTTTAACAAGTAAAATTACATTACTTCCCACTCATTTTACGGCCTGCTCTGCATTTTGTGTTTTTAATTTCAAGGATTTTTCTTCTTGATAGATTTCCTCACCACTTGCTAACACAGT
Organism: Oreohelix idahoensis; assembly: GCA_024509875.1. NCBI lineage: Eukaryota > Metazoa > Mollusca > Gastropoda > Stylommatophora > Oreohelicidae > Oreohelix > Oreohelix idahoensis. The sequence goes on along the minus strand of JAMPIV010002120.1, from coordinate 563,483 downwards.
ATTTCAACATATTCTTATGTTGTATGTAGCATATTGTCTCATTGTTTACTTTTATGTATTTCAGTGTTAATGGCTACTGCTTTTGTTCATTCTCTGTAATAAACATTAAAGTTTTCAGTTTGGGAACATTCTGAAACAAAAGAGTTAATGATTAAAAAAAAAAATATTTTTTTAACATTTAATTCATGCTCATCAAATGTCTGTGAATGTAAAATATTTCACTTACATATACTAATACTATACACATGTGAATTTTATTTTCCTTATATACTCTTTATACCTGCATATTTGTAAATGTGCATATAAATCTGTTACCGCTGCTTTGAAATGAGTTAAGGGATTAAGAGACTATGTTCAATAATCAATGCTTTGAAATGACTTAAAGGGTTATGAGAGAGACTATTGTCAGTAACCTATGCTTTGAAATGAGTTAAAGGATTATGGGACTGACTATAATCAATAACCTAAACTCTGACATGAGTTAAAGGATGAGGGAGAGAACGTAGTCCAGTGATATCTTTTCAAAACACAGGTTACAGAATGTTTTATGGGAAAATATTTTGCTGAGACTTTTAAAAATGAGTTTCTATTATATACAGTTCTTGTTTTTTTTTAACCATTTTTAAATATATATTCAAGACTGTTGCAGAAGGGGACAATATTTTGCAAAATTAATTATCCATCTTATATATGTGTTCCTAATTTTCCTAGTGGAAAAAGTATTGTGAAATTCAGCCTATTTTCTGTCTGATATTCTTATTATTAAATCAGCTTATTATCTGTTTATTTTCTTATAATTAAATCAGTACATGATCTATCTAATTTTTGTATTATTAAATCAACTTATTATCTGTCCACCTGTCAGATTTTCTTATCATTAAATCAGCTTATTATCTGCTTAATTTTTGTATTATTATATCAGTACATTATCTGTCAAACTGTCAGATTTTTTTATAATTATATCAGAACATTATCTGTCTAACTGTCAGATTTTCTTATAATTAAATCAGCTTATTTTCAGTGCATGTTTTCCTTATCATTAAATCCGTATATTTTCTATCTAACCATCAGATTATCTTAACATTAAACCAGTCTATTGTATTATCATTAAGTTGGATTCCAAGAGGAACAATTACCTGACTCAGGAATGTAAAGTTTATTTGCCTACCTTTCCTTATATCAAGACTATGTAAACAGATTATGTCTGAGATATATCATTAAAAATATTACTAACTCAGCCAAACTAAATAAACTGTATAATATTAAACTCATAAACATGAAACTATCGTTTATTATGCTGACTTTAATTTAAAAGGAAGTCCTCATTACACTGGATAACTATTACTCGGAAGCTTGCTTTATGTTTGTTATTATTTTTATTATTACTAGTGTAAAAGCCCGTCATAAGACAGGAGTTAAATTCAAAAGCACCAATACCTAACTGCAATTTTACTTATTCAAAAGTATTTTTAAAAAACCAAAATATTTGTTTTACATGTGATGTTAAAAGTCTGAACATGACAGAAGAGCATCTTGATTTTCTGTTGTTTTAATCTGGTACAACTTAGATCATGGGTCTCCGCATCTTCCAGTAAAATTTTACTAATAATGTACTTTTACACTCTTTAATATTAATATATTTTAAAGTATTTTTTTAATGAAAAAATACACCGATATAAGTGAACCAAATAATTTTGTACGAAGTATGAGAGAGAGAGATGTTAGTGGCACCGTCATTTGTGCATTCTTCTTTGGTAAGTGTTACTATGTTCAGGAGAGTACATATAAGGGAAACAATACAATTAATGTCTAACTTTCAACCAAAGTTGCATCCCTTAGTGTTAGTGACAGAAAAAGCTGGGATTTTATATAAATTTATAGCGAATGTATGTACTTATTGCATGAGGCTGGCAACCTCATCATGTTAAACAAATTGCTAGTGAAACTACCACTTTAAGGGCATATGAATGCTTTGGTACAGGCCTCCTGCAAGAGGACCAGCTGCAGTGGCAATCCTATGCTACATAAGGAAACAATAAAGAAAATTATGATGATGATGATGTACTTACATCTGCTATTTTTGTATATCATGTGTCTGACGCTGTTTTTGTACTTTTGCTTGTTTAAAAAAAAAATCAAATTTTAAATAAAAAATTGAACTTGGTGCTCAAGCAAATATAGTTTGAGCAATCTGATGTTCAGATTACTACACCACATACATCGCTGCATGCTTGCAGGCAATGCATGTATGTGTGTATATATATAAATATATTACTGTATTAAATAAGGATTCACAATGCAATTTCAAGTATTTCTGAACATGAGCCCAAATATAGTTGCTACAGGTTAACGAGGCATGCCTCACCAAATTGTGGCATAACTGTATATTGCTTTAAAAAAGACACGTACCCCCATACATAAATGCACATATTTTTCAAAAACAATAAAGCATTCTCATATGTGTCACAGGAAATTGCATATTAATGCAAACACTGTGACTGTTATTGTCACTAACATATAAGTATCTGGGCTTTCACTATTCAGTTCCAAATACATAATGTTTACTGAATAAAATCAAATACACACATGACCTGAACTTAATCATGCTACTATTCATGAAGAAATTAAATATATTTTAATGAGCTACTAAAACTTTTATTTATTTTTTTCTGATGGTGTGGAGAAGTTAAAAAAAAGTGCTAAGATTTACTGTTTAGAACATTTCATGCTTTTAATGTTCAGTTTCATTAACAAAATCAAAGCCAAAAATTAAAACAAAAATATAACAAGGCCTCACTTAGGAAATAAACATGTATGGTATAGTTGAGAGCAGACAGAATATTCCACCTTTCAGAAAATGAACAGTTAGAATGATTTTGTTTTACAACATAAATAAGTGATTGGTTGATTTACATCTCTATCTTAGAAGACAAGAGAGTGCCTACAAGAAGTAGTCAGTAGTCAGATAAATATTCTGGCATGGCAGTGTCAACCCAGAGTCATGTACGGGTAAACTTTGCAATGTGAGCAGATTAGTTTTGACCTTATATTTCCATCTCTCGTCCAGTTAGCCATTAATTCTTGACCCTTTCCACTTGCCAGTGCCAAAAAGTATGTCAAAAGGCTGAGATCACTAGCATTTCAAATGTGTGAGGTAAACCTCAGCACACAGCTACATAATGCAAATATAGATCTTGCTACCTTCCTTATTCAGCATTCACTATTCAAGTACATAGAAATTTTTTCCTTTTTTTTAAATAAAGCTTTGCCTCGTTTTGGCGAGACCCGTCCCGTTCAACCTAGTCGGTTATATTAGGGCGTATGTCCAAATATAAAAAACCCTTAGGTCTGAACGTTAATGTTATTGTGATTGGAAGTACATAGAATGTTTGAGATGTTGATAGGGAGTTTTAGCCATTTATTATTTTAGCTATTTGTTTTCACAAACTTTGCTTTCACAAACTTTGCTTTAAATGAGATATTAGAAATGGACTGAGGCTTGACTGGTATTTATATATGGTTATGTGAAGTGTTGACAAGAGTTTGTAGTTGTATATTTTTTTAGTTCTTTTGTTTTCACAAATATCAGGTATAAATGTGACGTTAGAAATGAATTGGTAATTGACGGATATCTGTATATTTTTCATATCTTTACAAAACAAAACTCCACAGATTTATAAAACGGAGTATTTTTAACATAACACAGCATACGTCTGTCTTTCACGTCTGTCTTTCATCACATCTTATGTTGTGTATTTATGCAGAAGTAACAGTAAAACATGAAAAATAAGAAAGTATGTAATATTTGATGAGATCTAAATAAGTGGTTTTTATTGTCAAACAATTACATCACTACAACATCCTAACAGATGGAACAAATAAACATGTATTTAAATGCAGATTCTTTTTGTTTAATTAAGATGGCCATGTGCATGTTACTTTTATATTACTAAGTACGCCAAGTATATATGTGGTTTTTATTGTATTCAGCTGGTCATTTGTAAATAAGCTCACGTGTTTGTAACCAGAAAATTATATACCAATATATTATATATATATATATATATATATATATATATATATATATATATATATATATATATATATATATATATATATATATATATATATATATGAGATGACCTCTTTTAACTATGAGTAGAGGCTACTCATACATATGTCGCTTTACATATTAACAGGTTTACCAATCTATAACACAAATGTTTATGTTATATCCCTATCTATATGTTTTTTCATCATTCTAGCTGTTAGATATTAGTACTCCTTTTCAGAGAGCGGCAAATAAGTAATACACATAAATGGGTATGTGGATATATTGCAGGCACCCTTAAAAGATAAAGAAATAGAAAACCAGACAACACAAAAACAATGGGATAGTATTTATCAGCGCTTCATAGCTTCAACTTGCTAACTGATAAAGGCTAATAGTCCTTTCCAGGACTTAAAATCTGTCAACGCTGTACTTAAGTTGATAGAGTTGACTTGCTATTTTTTAAATGGCTATTGTTCTATTATATAACTGACATACTTTGGTCTAGGTTGAAAGGAACATGCCTCACCACAAGAAGGAAAACACATTAATGAAATCCCCCCAAAATTTCACCATCTCTCAGTCTTAGATTTTTAAAAAAAAAGCACAGATATCTTATATATATCATAATTAAGGACACATTATTTTCACTCTTCTAGTTTTTAGATATTGCACTATGGCCACTTACTAAACTTTTTATTGATGTACAAACATTTTTATGGTAAATGTTATTTTTTTACAAGACATATTATTCTTGTATATTACAGTGAATTTTTTACTATACATTTTATATCTCATTTTGTAAACCAAATGCTAACCATTAATAAACTGCAGTTAATGTTTACTGCAAATGTATAGATATACAGAGGAAAAAAACGGTAGACATTTATTTATTTATATGTTCAGTAATATTCTTCCTTCTGCACAGTGTCATTGTTTCTACAGTGCTTTTGTATATGGGAGAAACTTTTAATATTTGAATTGAGTAAATAAATTTTTACTGCTGAATATATCCCGAGTCTTGGTATTATTTTTATGAAAAGTTAGTTGACAATTTTCATTATCTGTCCATATTTGTGACAGTGGGGGTTTTTTGTTTTCTCTTTTAAGGAAGTAAGAGCAGTCATTAAAAGTTCATATTAGTTTGTATAAAACTTAGAGGTAGGTCAGACAAATGAGAGAAGATTCTCCTTAAACATCACCCAAGGAAAATTGCATAGGATGTGGAAAAGGAAAATTTCAGGTAATACATGAGGGCAAAGATGCTGGTGATGGATAGGAAACACACTGAGGAAACTTGTTGATAGTATTACAAGGCAGTCCTAGTTCTGGAATCTCTATGGTAAGAGAGATAGAAGGGGGCCAAAGAACACATGGAGAAGGGAAGACAGGCATGAAAGGTATGAGGAAGATGTGAAAAGACCTTGAGCTGATGGGACATGAAAACGTGTTGTTTTTGTGTTGTCTAGTTTTCTACTTCTTTGGGAGCTGAATGATGATGATGATGATGAGGAGGACAAGGATGTAGAGGCTGATATTCATTCTTTCATTAACCTTTAGTTCCTTAAGGGGCATAGGCCTTCAATAAAACTATGCCAAGTTTGGCTACATTGATCTAAATATAGAAAAGCAAAATGGAATGTACGGGTCAAAAATATTACTAGTGTCAATGTATGGAAAATAACATTACACAGATAATTATATCAGACGACGTGTAGAACCGATGACAAGAACCAGACAAGTGCCAGTGGAACAAGAGGCGAGGAACGCTGGAGATGGATAAGACACACATTGAGAAAACTTGTTGATAGCATTACAAGGCAGTCCTTGTTCTGGAATCCCCAGTTTAAGAGAAGTAGAGGGAGACCAAAGAAAACATGGAGAAGAGAACTGGAGACAGATATGAAGGGGACAAAGACATGAAAACACATTCAACAGATGGCATAAGACTGGAAAACACATTCAACAGATGGCATGAGATAGGAAAACACATTCAACAGATGGCATGAGATAGGAAAACACATTCAACAGATGGCATGAGATAGGAAAACACATTCAACAGATGGCATGAGATAGGAAAACACATTCAACAGATGGCATGAGATAGGAAAACACATTCAACAGATGGCATGAGATAGGAAAACACATTCAACAGATGGCATGAGATAGGAAAACACATTCAACAGATGGCAGATGGCATGAGATAGGAAAACACATTCAACAGATGGCATGAGATAGGAAAACACATTCAACAGATGGCGTGAGATAGGAAAACACATTCAACAGATGGCGTGAGATAGGAAAACACATTCAACAGATGGCGTGAGACAGGAAAACACATTCAACAGATGGCGTGAGACAGGAAAACACATTCAACAGATGGCGTGAGACAGGAAAACACATTCAACAGATGGCATGAGACAGGAAAACACATTCAACAGATGGCATGAGACAGGAAAACACATTCAACAGATGGCATGAGACAGGAAGACTAGGCTTAAGTTTGTTGAAGGCCTATGCTCCTTGTGGAGCTAGAGGGTGATGATGATAATAAGCATGTACTGTAATGTAGGCTTCCTCATGGGGACCAATGACTGGGGTGGCTGCATGCTCCTTCATGAGTGAAAGAGGAGGTAATGATGAGGAAGTATCATAAATGCTCATAGTGTAAGCGCATATTATGAGCAGCCTGGGGCTGGGAAAGTTATCAGTGCAGTTGTTGTGCTGACATTACCATAGAATATGACAGTATACTATGGAAAGAAATCTCGGAATCCTCGACATCTTCACCTGCAACATTCAGCCAAGAAAATTTCTGACTGAAAACAAACAGCAGCTCCTGAATCAAAACAAGGAATAAAGACACAGCTGAGCAAATACTGCTTCTTTTCTTCTGTACATCATACACAGAACATGCTTTTTTTGCAATGGGACTTGGCACAACCCAGCCAGCCATAGAAACTATGATATATTGAAATGTCAGGAAGACACTGAAAGCCCTGCATTAGCACCCGGATCAGTAAGACTATTTTGGTCTCCTTGGATGCACTTGTTTGTGGCCAGAGATTTCAATGCATATCTTCTTCTCTCAATCACTCTTTCTATTTCTCACCTGTCTTCTTTATTCTTCACTTCTGTCATACAGCTTCTTCTTCAAATATTTCTGGGCCTCCTCTGTGCCAGTGGGTTCCATGACCAAATTATTCTTAAATTAGCTTCCTCTAAGTCAGTGCATATTATGAAGAGAATTAGTATTTTTCAAATATTAAGAGCAACTTCCAGAAAAAGACACCCACAATAGTGGTTCAGTAGGGAACTGAATTTGCAGCCATCTCTGTTTACATATATAGACATCATGCTGTGGGTTCACTTAAGTCAGTGAGATCATTTGGTTTATACAATTTTAAGGCCAATCAAGTTCAACTGAAACTCAGTTTCTGATAAAAATGAATTTGTGAACGTTAGCTTATGAGTTTTCATTGGGAATGAGGAAAAATGAACCCTAATCCTAGGGATACCACACTTTTAATTGTTGGCAGGAGAAAGCTAGTACAAAATTTCTCTAGCTTTAAAATATAGAAGGCTCGAATCTTCAGGAACTGATGTGGATCTACTGTCCTGGTCATGCAGAGAGGTACACGGTAATGAGATAGACTAGCTTCAAGAGCACACATTGAAGGTGCACTGAATATGGATAAAGGAGAGATACTGAAGGCAATTAATGATCGCCTGTTAGAAAATGACACTACAATCAATGAACCATCAAGGCTAAGATTGTTGGAATTTGGCATTAAACGTAAGACTAGCAGGGATGGACAAATAAGAGGATGAATCCAGCATGTATGCAACCAATGCACAACAGGAACAATTAGCATTCATACTCTGACATTTGCTGAGGGAGAGTGAGCACCTATGGGTTTGCCTGAAGTGCAGTGACTTAGATTCTGATCAACAATCCAGCTTTAAAATTCTTTCTCTTTTCCCTCCATCACCTAGAGATCTACCAAATTATTTCTATGATCTACCGGTAGACTGGCATTTATCTTATGCCAACCTCTGCGTTACACTATCTCACCCTATTTGCTTTAAACTAAAGGATACAAGTTATTGGGAATATTTATGTAATCTGTACCGTTTTATTTATTCTGGTTCTCATTCATCATTCTCTCCTGTCATGTTATACAACATGAATATCATCATTTTCTCTCTTGCTCCATATTGACCTTTAGGCCACACCATCAAATGCACCTTCCCCCTTTTTTTACACATTTTTAAAATCTGTCCATTTACTGTCTATTTACATTATCTTTTTTATATATATATTTTCTAATACCACTCTTTCTACATTCTCAGCATCACAATCTGTTTTTATGGTATCACTAATCAGGCAATATCCACCTAATGGTTCTGTTGCAATCTATTCCATCATCAGTGGCGTACTAAGAGGGGTGTGGGGGGTCCACCTGGAGTGACTGGCAAGAGAGGGTGCCATCGGGCACCATTATACTACTGGTAACCCGTGTTGTATTATATGAAGTGCCGGGTGCAGTTAGATTTCATTTGCCAGCTCGTAATGGCTTCACGCTTCGTCAGCTTCGCGCAGGTGTGTCTGTGGTGTGTTGCGGAACAACTGCAATAATTTGTCTTCACTTTGTTACCTTCACAATTGTCTCCGGCTGGCGAAATTGTGGATTTTAAAGCTGCAACCAAGGTGGAATGGGTTCATTTTCTACACAAGACAACAGGAGGCTGAGACACTTTGGAGTCATGATCCAGGTGGGCCCACCCCCTTACAGTGTATAGGAGAGTAAAGGGCCGAAACACTTGAACGACGGGGGGACCACTTCTGATGATCAGATTGCCTCCTGTTGTATCGCTCTGTATTGAGTTTCCTATCATAGTATTTATTGTTAAAAATATACCAGCAGGTGTATCATATTATGGGGGAAGGGCGCCAAATACTTAAAGTATGCTCCTCTCCATCATGACTTGAAACTGAAGAAAAAAAAATGCACAAAAAGATTTTTTCATGTCTTAATTTCAAAGTTTTTTTGCCACAAGTAGTTCCCTGGGGCACCCGACTGCTCTTTGAGTAAGGGAAGAAAAAGGCAGCGAGGAAGGGAACTAGTCCTTCCTGTAATATAATACATTAATAATACGAACCACACATTGTAATAATATGCGAATCTTCACATGTACGATATACTGTAAATAAACATGGCTACAAATTGAACATGCTTTTACTGAGTGCCTTCTGAAACATGTGTGTGCTTGTGTAGATGACGAGGTAATGCCTATATACATACATCATAACATTACATGGTGGCAGCGGTCGATACCGGACTGACGCAAAAAACAGCTACACGATAACACGTGAGTACAGTATTCGGCTAATTTTCGTCATCGAGGTCAGCCATGGCGGCGAAACAATATCGCAACGCACCGCAAATGAGATTCGCCGGTCAAGATGATAAGAGTGAAGCTTTCTTGTTATGGCGCCAACGCATAGATCTATATTCCAAGACCACTGGTCTGGAAGGACAAACCCTAACTCCATATATCCTAGAAGCATTGGACGATGAAGGTTTGAAAATTTACAACAGTTTTGCTACCGCCATGCCTGTGGAGTCGGCGACAGACCCCGCAGCCATATTGGACGAATTTGAAAAACGTCTGATAATAAAGCACACGAACTTTAGAGCGGCAAGATTAGAACTTCACCACCTGCGACAGAAACCTAGTGAAAGTCTAGATGGTTTTTTCACTCGCATCAAGGAGAAAACAAGTGTATGCAAATTTAACAAAGAAGAAGAAAAAGAGCGAATTATCGAACAGATCCTTCTCAGCACACCAATGCCAGAGTTCCAGAAATGGATACTGAGCCATAGTGATACACTAACTTTACAACAACTTCTGGATGAAGGCAGGAAACACGAGGCACAAGCACTAAACATTAAACAAATTCAGCAAGGTACAGTAACAGCCCAGGTGGATGCAGTAAAAAGCTATAAACCCAAACAAAACAAAGCAACTGGTTCGAAGCAACAAGAAAAACACAACACAAGCAGAGGTGCTATGTGTAAATGTTGTGGCCTAAACCACATACAAAACCACTGTCCAGCTAAAGACTCTACATGTCATTACTGCAGAAAGAGGGGCCACTGGATAAAATTATGTTTCAAGAGGAAACAAGACAGTGCTCAACACAACCTTCACAGCAGAGAGTCATCAAAACAAACACACTTTATGATGACTGAGGACCTTGACTCCAGTGAAGAAAGTGATCCTTCCACATTTGATACTGTGAAGATACTAACTTTCAGTAATGAACCAAAGAGAACGCAGGCTTTCTGCAAGGTACAATTCCGAATACCAGGAATTAAAAGGCACAAAGAAAGATATATTCGGTTCAAGATAGACACAGGTGCCCAAGGTAACACTCTACCCTTAAGAATATTCAGACAGATCATGCCTGACAAGGTGGATGAGCAAGGATTTCCCACAAGGGATGTAAAAAGTAGGAGTGGCAGGACAAAGCTAAGAGCTTACAATGGAACAAGTATAGACTGTTTCGGAGCAGTAACACTTGAATGTTTATACAGAGACTCTGAATGGACATCGTCAACATTTTACTTGGTAGATGTTGAAGGACCTGCAATTTTGGGTTTACCAATGTGCGAAAAGCTGAGTGTGGTAACTATTAACAACATTAAAGCTGACAAAAAAGAACATCTTACTCTACACGTCACTGGAGTAGATGACCTTAAACAGCGATTCCCAGAACAGTTCGACAGAATAGGCAAACTTCCAGGAAAGGCAAGATTCTTTTTAAAAGACAACGCTGAGCCAAAGATAGACCCACCTAGAAAGTATCCTATACATGTTAAACAGAAACTTGCCACAGAACTAGAAAAGATGGTGCAGAATGATGTTATTAGAAAGGTTGAAGAGCATTCTGATTGGTGTAGTAGTATCACAACCGTTCTGAAGCAGGATGGTTCTCTTCGGGTTTGCCTTGACCCAAAACACTTAAACAGTCTAAAGCGCTGTCCACGCAAAATGCATACAGTGGAAGAGATAACTCACAGATTCCACAATGCCAAATATTTTTCTAAACTAGATGCTGTACACGGATACTGGAGTGTTGAGATAGCAGAGGAAAGTCAACTCCTTACCACTTTTCGAACACCATTCGGCAGATATTGTTTCAAGAGACTCCCATTTGGTTTGAATGTATCACAAGACATCTTTCAACAGAAGATTGACAACATTGTTGAGCAATGTTCTGGCACAGTGGCTATTGCGGATGGCATTGTAGTCTGCGGCAGGTCAGAACAAGAACACGACCGTAACTTGATTAACTTGATGCATGTAGCACAGGCCAATGGGCTAACATTCAACAGCAAAAAGTGTACAATTAAGGCAACGGAGATACAATTTTTTGGATTGCTGTACACCCAGAATGGTGTAAAACCAGACCCTAAAAAGGTTGAAGATATTCATGACATGCCAACACCAGCTACAAAGAAGGAACTGCAACAATTCTTAGGTGCTGTCAATTTCCTAGCACAATTCATACCAAATTTGTCAGCTGCTGCAGAACCTTTGCGATCTCTACTACAGAATGAAACTCCGTATGAATGGTCAGAAGACTACCAACACATATTCAACCACTTGAAGACCCTCATATCATCTGATGCATGCTTGAAATACTATGACATGCAAGCACCCACTTTTCTCATGGTTGATTCCAGTCTGAAAGGCCTAGGAGCAGCACTTTTGCAACCAGACAAAAATCCTGAAGGACACTATGCCAAAGAACTTCGTCCTGTAGCTTACGCAAGCAAATCATTAAGTTCTGGCGAAAAGAAACTTGCAAACATTGAAAGAGAAATGCTAGCTGTACGTTTTGGAATCAAACGCTTCCACACATTTCTTTTCAACCGCCCATTTACAATTCTCTCAGATCACAAGCCACTTGAGATGATTCATAAAAAACCAATAGCTTCAGCACCACCACGACTACAAGCTCTGTTATTGGAAACACAAGGTTATGATTTTAATATTCAGTATATCCCAGGAGAGGATATAGGTCTTGCAGATGCTCTCAGCAGACTACCAAACCCCAACAAGACAGCAGATCTTACCCCAAACATCAAAGTTGATTTTGTCAAGTTTAGCGATAATCGGCTTGAACACATCAGAGAAGACACAATGAGAGATCCTATCCTTAACTCTCTCAAAGAACTGATATACCATGGATGGCCAAGCTCTATCAGGGAAGTTCCAACACACATCCGTCCATACTACTCGATGAGGGACGAGTTAAGCATCGAAGATGGTCTGATCCTTAAAGGAGATCGCATTGTTGTACCAGAAACACAACGCGATATCATCCTTAAACAGCTCCATAATAGTCACCTTGGTATTGTGAAGACACAACTGAGAGCAAAGAAAGATGTTTACTGGCCACAGATAAACAAGGACATAGAAACACTATGTAAAAACTGTTCAATTTGCCAAGTACATGCAAATAGGCAGTGCAGAGAACCTCTCATACCATCAGACATACCATTGAGCCCTTGGAGCATTATAGGAACTGATATTTTCTCAATCGACAATAATGACTATCTTATTATTGCTGATTACTACAGCAAATTTCCCATCATTGAGAAACTTCCACAACCCTCACCATCAGCTGTTATTGCAGACATTACAAAGAAGTATTGCAGCATGTTTGGCATCCCAGATGAAATTAGATCAGACAACGGTCCACATTTCTCAGGTCAAGCATACAGAAACTTCACTAAGGACTGGAAGATCAAACACACAACATCATCACCTAGATACCCTAAATCTAATGGTTTCATTGAGAGACAGATACAAACTATCAAGTCAATCATGAAGAAAACAAGAACAGAGGATGTACACCTAGCACTCTTGAGATGGAGAACAACACCGGTAGACAGTAAGATCGACAGTCCAGCAGAACTTATGTTTGATAGAAGAATTAAAGACCTCCTACCATCTAAGGTCCACTTCCGTCCACAACATAGAGACAGCACATATGATCAACTTCAGCATCGTCAGCAAGTTCAGAAATCCAACTATGACAAATGTGCTAAAGACTTACCACCATTATATCCTGGTCAGCATGTGACTACCTACAACCACAACAATGACACATGGTCAAAAGCAACAATCATTTCCAGAAACCCTGAACCCAGGAGCTATACTTTAAGACCAGACAGCAGCAGCAACCTCCTGAGGCGAAACAGAGTGGACATAAGAGAAATCCCACAGAATACAACAGAACAGAGAATTCCCATGCTTTCAACAGACAATGCAGTAACTCCAGACCTTGGTGCCCCACAAAACCAACAAGCGCCAAGGCCGAAATCACAACCAACTCAAGCTAAACCAGGGACTTCCGCAGAACCACCAGCACTTTACACCACTCGTTCTGGCCGTACAGTGACACCTCCCAGCCGATACAGACAGTGACATATATATACTCACGCTGAGCATTACACATACTTATCCTTTCTCACATGAAACATTTCGTTGGAAATGTTTGCACACATTTTTTTTTTTCAAAAAAGGGGGGATGTAATATAATACATTAATAATACGAACCACACATTGTAATAATATGCGAATCTTCACATGTACGATATACTGTAAATAAACATGGCTACAAATTGAACATGCTTTTACTGAGTGCCTTCTGAAACATGTGTGTGCTTGTGTAGATGACGAGGTAATGCCTATATACATACATCATAACATTACACTTCCCACCTCTCGATGCTGGACCTAGTATGGTGAATGTCTTTAACATTTCACTCCCCTACAACAGTATCTGCTATGGGACTACCTTTTTAGTTGTGGAGGAGCTCTGAGAAGACAAAGAAAGAATACGGCTCCTGCTACCTCAGACATGTCATGACTAACATGAGGTTGTGCAAAGTGCTGGAAACCTCGTTAAAAAAAACATTGCTTCAGAAACCACCACTGTAAGACCACATAAATGCTTTGATGCAGGCTTCCTGCAAGAGGACCAGCTGCAGTGATGGATCCATGATCACTAAGCAGCAAAAAGGGAAAGAAGAAAAATGTCAGTGTTTTTTGCACCTTTGCTTGTTTGTCAGTGTGATTTTACCGTGACTCAGAACACAGAGGCACTATATACATACATACATACATATATATATATATATATATATATATATATATATATATATATATATATATATATATATATATATATATATATATATATATATATATATATACATATATCCTCATTATAAACCATCGGAGGTTGATTAGGATATTTTCCTTCATCAGTTAAAAAAAAAATGACTCAGAACTTGCCACTGACTTGGTCTAAAAAACATTCAATGAAATAACAAACACTTCAATTTTTGACACGTTTTTACTGACTTCTCATGACATACTTCATCTTTCTTCTTTTTTCGACTCTTATGGCATAAAGCCCTGCAGATGGTACTAATTAATGGCTTACATTTCAATGCACAAAAAGCGGCCTGGCATGCTAACTCATTGTGGTACGTCAAGAGGCTACCACCACTCAACATTTTTTCTAGGTTGGCTCTTAACATTATGAGCTTTTATACCAATATTTTAAAAATTCTTTAACATACTTTGTGATGCATGGAGGCATATCTGGAGTCATCCTTATATGACCACCAGCTAGGGGGCTATCTATAAAAGACGTCCACAGGAGAGGGGGGAGGAAGGGGTATGTGAAAAGTGGACAATTGTGGACATGGGGGAGGAGGGGGTTGTCACGGTGACTGATAAATTATTTTACCAACACGTCTCATTTTTCTTACTCTTTTAATGTTCTGGTTTCCTCGATTTTTTGGGGTTTTCTTTTCTTTCGGATTTTACCTACGTAGCCCATTATTCCCCTCTCAGACCCCACCCGCGGTTTGATTTCATTCTGGCCTTCATTTTAAATTCCCCACTTGGTCAGTCGCGGTCAGATAAAATTACCTAAGCTGTACCTAGCGATGTCTGACCAGGGGAACATTTCTTGCTGGTAACAGTGTTTGATCACGAGCGAGAAATAGTTTCTTTGAAGAAGCGGACCGCTAGCGGGATTCAGGGGAGATAAAACTCACGTTCATTCTTTGTGGTTGTGGCCTTTGAACGCCGCAGTGAGTGCTAGAAATATTACGTCTTATATATGAAGCTTGCTCGCGGGTGTTGTCTCTGATGTAGACTCTAGAATAACATTTGTCTTACTCTTGATTACGTTATACGCCGAACATCTGTGGAACAGGCGATGCCAGGTGTCCGGGGGTAGCGTCACTTGTAGACTATAAATTTAGATAGGTATACTCAGTCAAGCACACTCGTAAAATTTTCCTGCCCGTAGATGGCCAAATGAGACTAAGGCCGATGTTAGCACAGCAGAACTAAATTGTTGCCTATTTTCTCGTCATCTCGGGGTAAGTAGATATCTTTTATAATATTTATTCATGTTAGCTATCATATATACCTGATAGGAGTGTGACTTGAATTATGTTAGGTGATTTCTCCCGGTAATTAGTTCAGTGATAATGTAGCGCCGTCCACTCCTTAGTTAAACGGGTGCTTAAGCAGTACGTGTCTCCCTGTGTTATTGTTTACAATGGGTTAATGGTAAACTTACGATAACAGATGCTTACAAGGCGAAGAATCAGAGTAGTCCATTCAGTGCTTACCATTGGGTTAAGAGTAGGCTAAAATAACTGTCATTACGGTAAGGAAATGTCAGCGGTGTGGGTTATTCACTTAAAACTGAATAGTGATGTGCGGGCACTATAGCACTGAATTATATGAGATAGTCATTTATTACTTTCTGACAGAAACTTCTAATGGTTGTGTGGAAATTGTATATGCCTACTTGTGTAGTTAGACACCAGTTTATAACTTTCACAGAAAGCAGTCACCAGCCATAGATAACATTATATCTTAGGTTTCAGTCACAACGTATTATCATAGCTATAACATTGCATTCTCCATGTATTTATTTTGGGAGGGTATTACTTTTTCCCCTCTTTTTGTGTATCGACCCCAAGGGGCGCATACCATTTATTATGTAATGTCTAATGCTGTATTTTATGTACATTCACTTAATGTTGTAAGATGAATCACATGTACCCTCAGCTGGAACTACAGGGTTAGGGTTCCGTATGTTGAGTTGGAAAAGGACGGAGTAGATTTCCCTGTCAGGTGCATCTCCTGACAGGTACATGTTTGTACAATATATATTAGCCTATGCCGGCGCAAGCTGATAATTGATAGAGTGGAAGTAACAGGAGAGTGACTCATATGGAAAAGGACAGCCCGAGACTATCATAGCAATGATTAAAATAATTATAAATCCCATAGTGGAGCATAACTGTTTATTATAACGTTATTGTAATTTTATTGTTTGCTTGATGTAAAGGTCGTTCCTTTTGGGTCTCAGTTTCAGGGTACACCACTGCTATCGCAGGATTCTAGTCAGGCTAAGAACGTCACATTCTCTTCGATCTCGCGGATTTTCTGAAAGCAATTAGCACCATGAGTTGTCACCCCTACCTGAAATACAACCCTTTATCAACGCCCATCCCTCTAATGGTAAATAAGCTTACGCAGTGTTTAAAGAGCCAAAGCAAAATCTGAAATTGAATTTGGCAGTAGTGGTTTCCTACTCGCCTCTTGATCACCAGTCAGAGCATTGGGGCTTCCAGTATATCAGCCCAGCGTCTTCAGCAGAATTTAAATCACCAGACTTTGTGCTTAAACGGAGCACTCGGTCACAAATAAGAGTTCAAGCCAGCCCAACCGGATTTAACACCAAGTACGCAGGCATAATTTCACACGCCGGGATAATGCGCAATGGACCATTTGTCCTAATCTTGGGTGTGTTTCTGGTCATTTAAAACCCTGCACGTATCAGCGGTCAGCCGAATATAGACAGAGTCATCTACAGCCTATCTCGTCATTAGGGTGTAACCAACGATAGCGCCTACAGTGGATTTATTTATGTTATTCCATCACCTATGGAGGATATCTACACGTAAAGACACTAACTGGAGTTATCGAATGTGGTTCCCCAAAAGCGGAAGGATTGAGAACTTTGTTTATTTATTTTCTCGGTGTTCTACAGGACAGGTTTTATGTTGGTGGTTTGTGTGTTCGTTGGTGTGTAATTGCATATTTGTAAACTTGATGTGATTATTGGTGTTTCTTATGTTGTTGTGCTGATATACATTATTTTCATATACATTTCTTCTTTAATAAAGTTTACTCATTTATTAACGCGCTGTTCACGACCCTTCATCCAAACTTAATATTACAAGCTCTTACTATCGTCTCTATTTTTGACAAGAGAAAAGAGAGAGAGTGGGTGGTGCTTAGACTATTTAAGTGTGTTAAGGCTTGGAGAGAAAGATAACTTTAATGAATCCTCTTCCAGGTTGGTCTCAAGTTCACCTTATTTACACATTATCTATGAGTAATCTATAATTTTGTCAGTTCACTCTCATTGTCTATTTCACTACAATTGTCTAACTCAACCACGACAGGGGTATTTAAGTTGAAAGTGGACGTCCAATTCACAAACCACATGGCAACTCTCACTCACATACAAATCTATCAAGAGTAACGAACCCTCTTGTCTTCGAAAGTTTCTTACTGTCCAGCTAAACCCAAATAAACGTTCTTCGGAATTTGTTCCTCTTTCCAGTCCTTCTAGACTCAAAATCTCTAACACGAAGAGGTTTTAACATCTATGCTCCTGTTCTCTGGAACAAACAACCTTAGTATATTAACTCTCTGTGAACAATTATTGTGATTTCATAATTAGATTTTTAAGTATAGGTAAGTGATTAAAAATTGAAGCTTATGTGTTTAATCAAGACCATGTGCAGTGGACGTCCACAAGGGGGAGGAGGTTAAATAAAAACTAGACAGAGGTGGACATGGGGGAGGGGAGTGTCAAAAAATGCCAGAATTTTGTGGACGTCTTTTATGGATGGCCCCTAAGCACAGTGCTACAGTATTCAAATGTGGAAGTGAACCTGTCTATGAGGCTAATTACACCTTCACTGACGCTTGAAATCATCCACACATTTCCACTGATTCCCCTTGTGGTGAAACATTTTGAGAACCCAGTATTGCACACTAAGCTTGGAGGAGTCACTTGAATCCCAGACTAACTATGGCTTTTTACCTGGCTGGCTGCATGCAGGAGGATCTCACTATGGGTGCATGATGGTCAGGGGGAGCTGAGAAGTGGCTCTGTGAAGACGTGATAATTCCTTGGGAGAGCCCAAAACCAGAGCACAGTATTTTAACTCTGCATATCTGGAGAGCCCCCTTGGATGGTGGAGTATGCATAGTATGCCACGCACTTGGGACCAGTTGTGATGATCCTTTAAATGTCAGCCAAACTGGAGAAACTGGAGCTCATGACTTCAACTCAACACGTTTCAGAATGGCAGCGAAGCCATGGGAAATGCCTAGATCTACAGTGTTGATAAAACCAAGGAGTCTTCAAGTTGGTATTTGCTGCATGCACAACAGCGAGAAGCTCAGCAGCCCTAGTTAAACAACAACAGCAGAAACATACTTTATGATTGCATAAAACCAGCTATGTGTTTTGATTCATGATTCAAATGGCGCACATGACAATGTTCAGGAAGACATGATATATTTCACAGAGAACGTAATCTATTTCTGTAGAGAGGTAGAGACGTTATAAATGTTAATAGAGGAAAATCACAATAATACTGCACTTTCTTGATCACTTTTATTTTGTGCAACATGCTGCATAAATACTACCCAGTATGAATGTGCGACTTGGGGATTTCATAGTAGCCTACATTCTCATGTTTACAGCAAAAGTAACAGTAGTTTCACATTACTCATCATTGCATGCAGAGAAAAGAATAGGACTACTGAAGACCCTCAGGCATGCCATACAAGGTGATGTAATATGAGGCTGTGCAGGGGGCACTCAATCTCAAGTAAAACAAATTGCCACAGAAACCACTGCAGCAAGAGTATATGACTGCTTAGTGCAGGCTTCCTGCAAGAGGACCAGCTGTAGTGGTGGCTCAGTGCTCTATAAGGAGCGCAAAGGAAAATGATGATGATGATGTACGCAGAAGAAGCCAAGCACTGGTTGTTTTTTTTTCAACAAGCCATTTAGTAGCATGTGCTGCCACCTAGTGGACAACATTATAACATTATACTCTAACAAAATATGTAGTCCACAAAAGAGGAACTCTTTTGTTGTAGGTTTTAAAATTATCATCTATACCCTTCAGTTTCCTAAGGAGCATAGGCCTTCAAACACATGCATGCCAAATCGTGCCATCAGCTCAAGGTCTTTCCATTTCTGTCTTTAGTTCTCTTCTCCGTGTTTTTTTTTTGTTGGTATCCTTCTACCTCACTTACTTTGGGGATTTCCAAAACAAAGGACTGCAATGTAATGCTATCCGCAGGCTTCCTCATCAATGTGAGCCCTATCCATCATCTATGTTGTCTTCTCATCTCTGGCTACCCTGGCACTTATCAGTTCCACATTAGTGACCTTGTCATGCCATTTCAATCCTAGTCTATGTAAGCACCCATTTATGAAAGTCTGTAACTTTTTGGTTGTTGTTTATGTTGTTCTCCATGTTTCAGAGCCATACAATAGGACTGACTTGACATCTGAGTCAAAGATTTGGATTTTTATGTTGGACTAGATTTCTTTTGATTTCACTTACATTTCTCGATGCAATAAAATCTAACCTTTTGTATTCTTATTTTGATATCATTGTCCGTCCCTCCAGCTTTGTCTATACTGCCACAAAGATACTTGTATGATTCTATATGTAGGATTCAAAATTAATGTAATCAAATATTACAAGCATCATGGCCATATTTCACCTGAAAGACAATGTGGTCCACATACAACTGTTGAAATGATTTGTGAATGAAGAAAGCTGATAAAAATTAGTGAATGTGACATTTAAGTGTAGTAATATTTGTTTCTCAGAATCCTCATTATCACTGTCACCAATGTCAAACAAAGGGCCATAACTGTTACTTCTCATCATCATCTTATTCTGTGCTCCTTATGGAGTCACCATTGCAGATGGCTCCTTTAGGGCAGCCTACACCAAAGCGAGTGGTCAGAGCGTTGGTCTTTCGAAACAAAGGTACTGGGTTCGAATCATCGTACCGCCACGCTCCAGTCTACTCAGCTGTAAATGGGTACCCGACTCTGCTCTTTGAGTTAGGGAAGGAAAAAGGTAGCAAGGAAGGGACCTGGTCACCCCCACCTCTTGATGCTGGACCTGGTACGGTGAAATCTCTAACACTTCACTCCCCTATGGTAGTATCTGCTATAGGACCTTTACCTTTTGACCTCAGCACAGACTCTTACAGCAATGGTTTCTGCAGCAATTTTTCTTTTAACAAGATGAGGTTGCCATCCCCCATACACAACCTGACATTAGTTGCCTGACATGTCTGAGGGAACAATAAGCCGATTCTTTCTTTGTCTCGTCAGTGATTCCTGGGAACTACATAGACCTGTTGCTTCTCTTCTTCTTCTTCTTCGATCCTTAACCACCGACCGTCAAAGCAGTCAGTGGCCATCACGCCTAGTGGCGTCTTGTAGGGCAACAACAAATTGATTCCACTTTGCACGGTCGGTGGCCACCCTTCGCACAGCGCCCCAACTCTGGTTCATTCCCTGCATCCCAGCCTCCACAGTTCCCCGCCAAGTTGTCCCTGGTCGGCCTCTCTTTCGCCTTCCTTCAGGGGTCCAAAGCATAGCTGTTCTTGTGATGGCATCGGGGTCTCTTCTGAGGACATGACCAACCCAGCTCCAGCGTCTGCCAGCCATGATGGTGCGCATGTCCTCTTGCTTGCTACGAGCAAGCAGATCTTGGTTGGTGATGGTATTCGGCCAAAAGATGCGGTGAATTTTTCTTAGGCATGTTGTGTGAAAAGAGGACAATCTCGACATCTCCCTCTCTGCAACCCTCCAGCACTCCGCACCACAGAGAAGCACAGAAAGCACGCAACTCTGGCACAATCCCAATTCTGTGCCTGTGCTGTACTGGGAGGACTTCCAGATGTTATTTAGGCTAAAGAAGGCTGTTCTTGCCTTATTCATTCTGATGCCGATGTCCTTGCCTGCCCCACCGTCTGGTGTCACCATGCCTCCTAGGTATGTGAAGGTATCTGTCTGTACCAATTGCTGATTCCCTACTGATATGGGCTCAGGGTTGCTCACATTAAGCGTCATGACCTCAGACTTCTTTAAATTGATGTTCAAGCCCACCTGCTGGCTAAATTTATTAAGTCTATCCGTTTTTTCCTGGATGTGTTGATGTGAATGTGCCAGCAGTGCAATGTCATCTGCATATTCCAGATCTTCCAATGTAGAAAATGTAGTCCATCTTATTCCTCTTGGACTGCCCTCTGTTGTCTGGCGCATCACCCAGTCTATGACTGTTAAAAAAAGAGTGGTTGATAAGGGGCATCCCTGTCGTACTCCTGTCTTCACCTCGAAGGTTAGGTTGCTCTGCCCAACACTACACGTAAAGTTGGCATAGAGGCTTTTTATGATTGCCACTATGCAGCTTGGAATTCCATAAGCCCTCAGTATTTTCCATAAACTGTCCCTATGTATGCTGTCAAAAAGCCTTTTCAAAATCAACAAAATTTATGTAAAGCTGTCTTTGCCATTCTGAGCACTGCTCTATAATGTTCCTGAGAGTGAATATATGGTCTACACATCTTCTGTTCTTTCTAAATCCTGCTTGTTCTTTCCTCAGTTTGTAGTCTACTGCCTTTGAAATTCTCTGTATAATTATCCTGCCTAGTATTTTGCTGGGAACTGAGAGAAGAGTGATTCCTCTCCAATTATTGCAGTCTGCAAGATCTCCCTTTTTGGGCAATTTGACAATTATTCCTTTGTTCCACTCTGATGGTGTTGTCCCCGTTTTCCACACTTGTGCAAATAGTGGTTCTAATAGTTCTGCTGCTAGCTCAGGGTCTGTCTTAAATAGCTCTGCATTTAAGTTATCATGGCCCGGAGCTTTACACCGTTCTTTAACCCTTTGATTGCTGTGATGATTTCTTCTTTTCGTGGAATGTCTGTATTTACATCTAGATCGTTTTCAGCCTCAGGAACATTCAATTGTGTCTCTGGTATTTCCTTGTTCAGAGTTTCTCTGAAGTGCTCTGCCCATCTTGTTTCCTGTCCCTCTGCTGTCTTGATGAGATTTCCTTGCTTATCTCTTACTTATGTAATATTGTTTGCACCTTGTTTTCCGCTGATGAATTTAGTTATTTTGTATACTGTGCTTTGTTCATTTCTCAGTGCTGCCTCTTCTGCCTGTTTTGCAAGATCGTCTAGGAAATTCCTTTTGTTGGCTCGGGTTTGGCGTTTAACTTCCCTGTCCAGCTGGCTGTACTGTTCGCTATATAGTTGCTTTAACCTGGGGGACTTCGCTTCTGTTTTCTTTCTTTTCATTTCCTTTCTCATCTTTATGGTGTTTAGTGTTTCTGGTGTCATCCAGTCTTGCTTCTTCCTTTCCTGGAATCCTAAGCATGATTTGCTACTTTCCTTATATACTGTTGAAATGGTGTTGAAATTCTGGTCTATATCATCAGTCAATGTCTTTTCCTGGCTTTTGGCAAATTGATATCGTTTCTTAATGTCGGGCGCAAAGAATCTCCCTCTCAATCTCAACAGTCTGTTGTTGATGGGTTTCCATTCCAGTAATGTCCTTTCTATCCCTTTCTGTAGAATAATGGCTACGCCTTCACTGTGTTGTCCATCCTCTCTTCCAGAGTAAAGTACTGTTTCTCCTGTTGCTGTTTTAACTTTTCCTGCCCCTGTCCATCTGCTCTCACTTATCCCCAGGATGTGTAACCTATAGTTTCTCATTTCTGCCGTGACCTGTCTTAGTTTACCTGTCTCGTACATTGTCCTGACATTCCAAAATCCTATTCTTGTATCCCGTTTTGCGGTCAGGACATCCGTTTTCATGTCAGTGGCTTCCTTTCGGCTTTCACCACTGACAGTCATACGAGCCACAGACTCTGAATGTCCATCCCGCAGCAAAGTTTGTTCATTTGATGTTGTTTCCGTAACTTCATTATTTTTTTTTGCATAGACAGGGGTGTCAGCCCTATGCTAAAACCCCCAACCTGGAGGACCAGGGTACCAGCTTTTGTCTGACCCCTACCCACACAGACCAGTCCAGCTTGGTTGAACCTACCAGGAGTAAAACTCCCACTGGCATAGCTCTGGGGATTGTCAGGGTACGCAAGCTGCCATACCGCTACAAGGTATAGGTACCATTGATGGCAGTGTTGCTTCTCACTGATTATTATTTTGTGACATTTTGACAATCACATCCCTCCAGACATGTCAATTTTTGGAATATTCCAGTACTTCTATTATTCTGTTTCCCAATCTACCTATCACACAATCACATATCTTCTCTCTCTCACTCCTGCCTTTACTTCTTCCTACAAATTCTATCACTTTCAGCTTAACCCTTTTCCGTTTAAAATGCTTTAAATCGCCTGCCCAGAAAGTCTGAATACTGTTGTCAGTCGCTGCCTAGTAGCAACGAGAACTAAGCATTTAGTGAGACCTGAGTTTATAAATAGATTCCCAGTACATGTAAAGTTTCCGTTTTCTGAGTTAAAAATTTTTTTTTTTTAAATTTATCAATATTAACATTTTTCGTTATTTTTTAAAGCCATGGCTTTCTGGGCGGTCAAATATTGCTTTGGGATCTGAGAAGTGACTTGTTATTTGATTAGGACACTAACGGTGCGGCCAAATCAGATGTGAATACTAAATAAGGGCCTGATTTAGACTTTGACAGTGACGAAAATGAAACTAGTGAAAGAAGTAATGGTATTACTGATAGATTACACGAAGGAGGTTGGATATTTTGATAAAAATAATTTAATAAAGCAGTGAGTTTTTATCTGAAGGATATTGGTGTGTGGCAGGAAGGCGGGGGGGCAACACTGACCGGCTTCATGAATTTTTATTTTTAAACTCGACTATAAGTCTAAGGTCCAAAATGGGAAAAACTTCTCAACTTATAGTTCAGTATATACGGTAGTTCTTGACATCTTATACAGCTGTAATAAACATGCGGTCAAAATGGAACAAACAGTTTATTGTTAAAAATGAACAGACATAAAGAAAAGCGTAAGAATGAACATTATTTTCTTTGCCTTATAGAGATATACAGAACTTATTCTGTGCTGTAAAAAATTAATGACACTAAATGTCTCATAAAAATTAATGGAATTAAGAAATGCAGCATAGGCCCGAAAATTACTTTTTGCTGTCTTGCAGAGATACATCAAACATGTGGTAAAAAACTTATTCTGTGCTGTAAAAATAAATGGAACAAATTGTTTATTGTTCAAAATGAACCGAAATTTTAAAAACCGTGGGTTTGAAAATGAAAGACTTTAAAACTAAATATTAATTCAACCAAAACAGCTTTCTACAATGAACTCTCTCCAGCAACTAACAGCTGTTTAGTGCTTCCAATACACAAACACTGAAGACAAAAAAATATGGAGAATATTCTGTTCATTCCACTGCACACTCAACATTAAAAAATATAGCCGCACATTTATCATCACCATAAAGTGCATCAAATGGTGTAGGTGACCATGTATCTCCATAATATATGCCCATGATATTCTTACCCTAAAGGTAAAGGTAAATTAGTCCCAAAGTGGATACCACCCTTGAGGAGTGAAGTGTCAGAGACTTGATATAGTAGATCTCAGCTTAATGAGCTTTGGTGACCAGCTCTCTTCCTTGCTGCCTTCACCTTCACTAACTCATGTGCAGAATTGAGTACCCACTTTTACAGCTGGGCATGATGATAACTGGTTGTGAACATGGTAACTCTGCCTCAGGAAACATACCCTCTAATCATTCTTACCCTATTTCTTCTGTACAACCACGTGTCTGCTGCCTCCAGGAATTTTCTTATAAAATTCTTTGTATTAATACACAAGTTAACACTAATATAACACAACTTCTTCAATTATAAGATGAACTTACTCAATGTTTATGATTTACTTTCAAAATAATAACATACTGAAAAACACAACAACAACAAAAACTCTTTCTACCTTCAATTTATAACTGTATATTGCAGAGACTGCTTTTCATTTTCTGAAATGCTAGTTTGTATGGGCCATTCTATTCTTTATTTCTGAGCTGCATCTTTCATCTGTTATTAATGTGCCCGGGCATTTAAGTCTATGATCAAACTGTAAAATACATTTTTAACATATATAAAAACCCAACATTGTAACTCACAAAACAAAACAAGAACAAAAAAGAATTTGAGCCATAAACTGAAAACATTAATATACATTCAGCCAGAACACCATCACCAACCAAGAACTGCTAACTCGGAGCCACCAAGTGGACATGTGCACCATCATTGCGGGTAGACATTGGAATTGGGTTGGCCACACCCTCAGAAGAGACCCTGACACCATCACCAGAACTGCCATGCTATGGACTCCAGAAGGAAAGCGAAAGCAAGGATGACCAAAAGCCACCTGGTGGAGAACTGTGGAGGTGGAGATACTACGCATGAACCAAAGCTGGGCTACTGCACGAAGGATGGATGTTGACCGAGCAAAGCAGAGACAGTTTGTTGCTGCCCTACAAGACGTCACCAGTCTTTGTCAGTCAGCGACCAATGACCAAAGAAAAAGAGGATTAATATACATTAGACTTTCATAAATGGGTGCCTACGTAGAATAAAAGGATTGAAATAGTAAGATAGGACCACCAATGTGGAACTCATGGCAAGAACCTACCAGGTACCAGTAAAACAGGGGATGATAGGAAGACGTTGGCGATGGACTGGACATATACTGAGGAAACCTCCTGATAGAATTACAAGGTAACCCTTGATCTGGGACCCCCAGAGTAAGACAGGTAGATGGAGACAGAAGAACACCTACAAATGAGAAACGGAGACATAAATGACAGGGATCAAGAAGAGTTTGAAAGATCTTGAGTGAATGACACAGGACAGGATGACCTGGCCTAAATTTGTTGAAGACCTATGTTCCTGAGAGAACTGAATGGTAATGATGATGATGATTAATATGCATTTAGAAATGTATAAGAACATTTATCATTCTTTTCATTACATTAGGAACATAGATCTGTAACAGCTACAAGTCACTTATTTCTATTTTCGGCTGTTTAAAAAAAAAGTTATTTTTTTTAAGCTTTGTTCACAAGATCCCTGCTAACCTTTTCTTCTTCAAATACCATGCCTAGTGGCATAGGAGATCACACCTCTCCACAACTTCCTGTCTCCAGTACAATTTATCAATTCTGACGTTGACTGCCTTCCATGCCACGATGTCAAACTGTCCAGTATTTGCTCTCTTCGTCTTCCTCCGTCTCTTTTCCCTTTAATCTTCCTTCTTGTTACGATACATTCCAGCTTTCCTCTTCTCATAACATGCCCTAAAAACATGTGGATTGCTTCTTTCTAACTTGTTAAATAAGTTTCCTTCGCGCATTGGCGTCATTCAGGACATCCTCATTAATCTTTTTGGCTGTCCATGGTATTTTTAACATTCTTCTGTTGAAACCACATCTCTGTGGCCTCTAGTGCTTTCCCTACTTGTTTACTAACTGTCCATGACTCACTCTCATTCATCAGGATTGGTTCTATATAATCTGCTAATTTAGCTTCCTCTTAAACCCTTCTTCTTCAAATCCTCCTTGATTTCCCCACTCTTCTCTTCCCCTGAGTGTTCCAGTTAAAGGCATGCCTAGTTATACTATTTGGTTGGTCCCTAAGGGTGTGTATTCTCCATTTTCACCTTCTCTCTTTAATCTCCAGCTGTTGTCTAGTTCTGTTCCTCAGGTCTGTCATCATCATTTATTATTACATCCGACCACTGGATACCGAGGATGTGACAGTGGCATCTGTTGGTGATAAGAACATTACCAGTAAATCAAAATGTCATTTTTCCAACCAGTATGTTCACAAAACTTGTCACGTGGGATTTGTAAAATGTTAACAATGCCATGTCAGATCAGATTTGCAATGTTAACAATGCCATGTGAGATTAGCAAATGTTAACAATGCCATGTGAGATTAGGATGGGTGTGAAAAAAAAATCGAAAAAAGGTAATTCGTCTTACGAGGACAAAAGACAAAGAAAATAGCCAACGTTACGACCACAAGGCCTTCGTCAGGGAAAGGAAAGAAAGTAAAGGCTAGATAGGACACATAAGAACCTAAATAAATATAAAAATTAAACAATGGTACTTCCCTGAAGGAAACATCCCGTGAGATTAGCAAATGTTAACAATGAGATTTGCAAATGTTAACAATGTCACGTGAGATTTGCAAATGTTAACAATGTCATGTGAGATTTGCAAATGTTAACAATGTCATGTGAGATTTGCAAATGTTAACAATGTCATGTGAGATTTGCAGATGTTAACAATGTCATGTGAGATTTGCAAATGTTAACAATCTCACATCAGATTTGCAAATGTTAACAATGCCATGTAAGATTTGCAAATGTTAATGTCATGTCAGATTTGCAAATGTTAATATCATGTGAGATTTGCAAATGTTAACAATGTCATGTCAGATTTGCAAACGTTAATGCCACGAGATTTATAAATGTTAACAATGCTCATTAAATATATCTATAAAGTGCAAAACTGTAAAAGATAACTGGCTGAATGAGCAAGGTAAATTTTTTTTTTTAAAAGGTAACGGTAGACCCATAGCTGATACTGCTGTAGGGAAGTGAGGTGTTAGATACTAGGTTTCAGTTTTATGAGGTAGGATTACCAGAGCCTTGCCTCACTGCCTTTTCCCTTCGCTAACTCATGAGCAGAGGTACCCAATTACAGCTCAGCAGACTGGAGCATGACGCATCCTGGTTTCAAACATGATCCCTTGAGAAGCAAGCATTCTAACCACTCTGCCACTCCAAAATGATAGAAGAACAATAATAACAAATCTCTCGACACAAAAAGAAAAGGATGATCAAATCAATCAGAAAGCCACCAACACCAACATAGGATGACTACCAAGCTATTAACAGATCAGAACAAATTGTCATTCTGTGCCTCAGAACAGGACACAACCGACTCCGCAGCCACATGTATACAAAATTCAAGATTGGCAATTCAGCCATGTGTACATGTGGACAGGCACCCCAGACTGCGGAGCACGTCCTTCAAGATTGCCCCGAATATGATATATTGAGGCAAACCCACTGGCCCAGAGAAACAAAACTGGAAGCAAAACTATACGGACCTCTGTATGAACTACAAAAGACAATGAAGTTTATACAAGAAACAACATTGCAGATACAGACAATTTATTTCAAGCGAACGAAAGAAGAAGAAGAAAATGAAAAATCATATTAGAAAATAAAACCATAGGCCTATTAAAAAATGAAACCATATTAAAAAATATAATATATAAATGTTACTGCCCTCCTTTCTTGCATGGGTGATGACAGCACTCACTTTTCCTTGGAGAATCGCCTCATTTTTCAAATGGGCAGTCTATCTCCCAAGGGCCTTAATGTCCTGCATCATTTTGCCTAAATTCTGGTCTCTTTTTCATACTTCTTTATATTATGGGACATAAAGAGGCAGCAATAGAGAATGCAGTCAGCGACCCATAGCTTGACTGCTTGCGTCAGGGTCAGTGAACCAGAGCTGACCAAGACCCTACTCCACCTCCACGTGGTGGTCCTGGAAACAGGCTGCATCACTGCAGTCTGGCTGAGAGAGTAGGGATCGAAGAGGGAATGCAAACCCGGTCCCAAAAAATGCCGTGCTGAAGTCGGATGTGTCGGCCAAAAGGCACAGATATCGCAGCTCCGGCGTAAACAGTTTCCTTTTCAGGATGAATTTGTTTACTTCTTTATTTCTTCCGCCATCCTTTTTCCGATCTATCTTTTTATGTTTTTTTGTTTCGTTTCGTATCTTTTTATTTGTTGCTATCTTATACGTCACTTCCTAGATTCTATCGGACAAGCCATCCTAGTGTATTATTATAAGAATATAGCTGACTTTGTTCTTGTGTTAATAGTTTTGTTCATTATCTTTTTATGTTTCGTTGATTATTTACTTTCTTGTTTCAATATTTCTTTCAGGTTTTACGATTTCCTTGCATCAGTATTGTTCTTTTTTCGCTCATCATCGTTGTTATTTACTTTTTCCATCTGCTTGTATCACTCATTTGGTGTATCGTCGTATGTTTTTGCAGTACCTATATGTAATTCTTGTCCTCGTCACCTGTTTGTAACTGTGGCTGACGAAGGGTAAAACCCGAAACGTCCATCCCGTGTTTCCTGTGTATCGTTAACTTGTAAAACTGATTTCATACCATTCTATTTTTTTAATTTGTATATTTGTTTCCTTGCCAGTTTTACAGCAGCCTCATTATTTATTGTCATATACTATAAAAAATAAAACCATATTAAAAAATAAAACCATATTAGAAAATAAAACCATGAGTGAACTACAAACAAAGGATAACAAAGAAGACATTACCATATTTAATATCCTGGAGGTGCCAACAATAATAAAAGATGAGTTCTACAATCATCATTATCATTTTCCGTTTTGCTTCTGTTGCAGCAATGGATGGGTGTGAAAAAAAAATCGAAAAAAGGTGATTCGTCTTACAAGGACAAAAGACAAAGAAAATAGCCAATGTTGCGGCCACAAGGCCTTCGTCAGGGAAAGGAAAGAAAGAAAGTAAGGGCTAGATAGGACACATAAGAATCTAATTAAATGTAAAAATAAAACATGGGTACTTCCCTAAAGGTAGCTAAGACCTAGCACGCCTGCCGAAGAGCCTTAAGCAGCACAACATACGCTCCACATAACAGGAAGTCTGCACCAAGCAATCACATGCTCTAGCAGTGGTGGTTTCTGTAGCCATTTGTTTTACATTGTGAGGTTGCCAACCCCACGCACAACCTCATGTTAGTCGACATACACGACATGTCGGAGGATACATTAGTCCTGTTCTTTCTTTAGCTCAATAGGAACCCCCTAGGGGACTACACGGGGCTGAAGCAGACAATTGTCTGCTTTAAAAGCTCGGGACCTGTTATATATATATTGTATGTGAAATGTTAAGGATTTGGAAAGTTTGGAAAACTGAACTACATGTGGTCACAAACATTAATGATACGAGAAAAATCCCAGCAGAGACGTTACATTATTCATAGTATTACCAAAACAACATAACATTATATAAAGTGAAACAAATATAAAAATTAGTAACTTAATCACATCACCAAAACTCATATGAGATTATCATGCTTACAACATGCAAACAAAAATTTGAACAGGCTTATGAAAAAAACAATGGTGATTAGTGCATGAACATGGAACAAACAAAACAACATATATATTTATATGAAGATCTGTAACAGAATGTGCCCCTGAAATGCAAAAATATCAATATAATTGTTTCATCAACTAAACAAAGGCTTTTGACAGAGTTTGTCATGAACAAATAATAAGTCTGTAATGAATTAAATACAAATGGAAGATATTTTCAAAACAGACACAATGCTAATAATGAAAGAGAACACACCAATTAAAATGTGTGAGATCAAGGTGAAATGGCATGATATGAAATAAGATGAAGATATTCAGTAACCTAGGAATGTGCACGATTCACGACAGAAGATGTGTAACAGAAAAAAAAAATATCAGACAACTGAATGCAGGCAATCAGAAAAGTAAACGTACTAACAAACATGTCTAGTAACTGAAATGAAGAAGAGAATCTTGCAGGGTTATGTTGAATCAAAACTGTTGCACTGAGATGAATCTTGTTCAGTAAGGAAATAAACAGGAAAATCAACAAACAACAGCAATACATTGAATGCTAGGCATACGATGGATGGCAAGAAATAAAATGAGGAAATATTACAGTAAAACAAAATGATCACCGCTAACAAAAAAAACAAAAACTGGCAAAATTAACTGGCTACAGACTTAGAAGGAAGCAATCCACTTCTTTGGGCATGTTATGAAAAGAAAGCTGGCATACACTATGATAATAGGACTGATTGAAGCAAAACAGAGATACAGGATGACAAAGAGAAAACATACTGGACAGTTTGACATCATGGCATGGAAAGAAACCAACAACAGAATTGATAAACAGTACTGGAGACAGGAAGTTGTGGAGACACATGATCACCTATACCACCAGGCATGGTATCTGAAGAAGATGAAGACAGATTTAGAAAGGAGAGTATAGAAAGCTTAGTGGCAAGACAATAAGAAATAATGAGAGCAAAAGAAGCAAAGGAAGTTAGAAATAACAGATTTAGGATGGCACGGCAAACTGCCCAAAAAAGCAGTGTCATATTAATGGAATGCCCGCAAGATTGGCCTTTTTTCTGAGTTAATAAACTGGACACTGTTACACCCAACAGCATGGTCCTTCATTCTGGTTCATGTTCTCATGTTACAAAAAAATCTCACACATTTCTCCCAGTAATCAAAAACTGTAATGAAGAAGGTGCAGTCTTCACAAGCATAGTCCACATGTGTATGAATATCTCTTACTGTTATCCATAAGCCACTAGAATTCAATAGTAAATAAATAAGTAAATAAATAAACATTAATTAATAGGTACTCGTTGGACATAAAGGATGGCACCAGACTACAAAAAAGAAAATATAAGTGATAGGCTTACCGGGAATCAAACCCAGGACCAACCTAGAATTCAATAACACCTCGATGTTTCTGACATGGTTCACTATCAGATATACCCTATTAAGCACTGACTATGTCCATGATACTGGAACAGAATCAGAACTTCAAGACCTTACGTCTAGACTGGAGAAAGTAACAAGAACGTATGGGATGGAAATTAATATAGAAAAAAGCAAGACATTGGTGAATAGCCATAAGAAACATGTTCCGACCAACAATTACGTTAAATGGGCAAATGTTAGAAGAAGTTAACATCTGGGGTCCACTATGTGTAGTGATGGAAGATCAAGTAAAGAAATCAAGACAAGACTTGAGATGGCCTCAGCTGCCATGACAAGGCTGAATGTGATCTGGAAAAGTAACATCAGTTTTCCTGTGAAGATCAAATTATACAAATCACTTGTATTATCTATTCTCTTGTATGGGTGTGAGGGCTGGACACTCACTGCAGATATGGAGTGAAGGATCCAGGCTTTCGAGTATAAATGTTATAGAAGAATTTTTTGCATTTGCTATAAAGAGCACAAAACAAATGTCTATGTTAGAGAGAAAATAAACACATATGCAGGCCACCAAGAACCACTTTTGTCAGTAGTGAAATGTCGAAAGCTCGCCTGCTTTGGGCATGTAACTCGTCATGACTCCCTTTCGAAAACGATCCTCCAGGGAACAGTCGAAGGTAAACGGAGAAGAGGAAAGCAAAGAAAATCCTGGGCTGATAACATCAAAGAATGGGCAGGACACGGTTTTTCCACACTTGTACGCATTGCTGAGGATAGACAGCAGTGGAGGACCCTGTCTGCTGATGCTTCCACTATGGCACCCCTACGACCCATGACAGGTTATGGATTGAGATGATGATGATGTCCATGATGTTTGGATTCAGCAGCCCTTGACAACATAGAGAAGTACAACAAAAGATGAAGCAAGAGCAGCTAGAATCTCATAAGCTAAAGAAAATGGTCCCAAACAGAAATCAGTGAAGAGCAACAACTGCAGCACCATGTTTTAAGGGGAACTAAATGATCTGGAATCTCCAGAGTAACTGAGGTAGAGGGAGACGGGACAACACTTAGAGAAGAGAGATGGAGACAGAAATGAAAGGGATAGAGACGACATTGAAAGATCTTCAGCAGATGGCACGGAACAGGAAGACCTGGCTTACATTTGTTGAAGGCCTATGTGCAGACCACATCACCCCCTAGTGTGCCGATGGTCAAGAAAATATGGGCCTAACACCATATTCCCAATATGCCTCAATGGGCGTGTAACGGGATCCTTTACCTTTCTCCCCATGTGCCTTAGGGAGCTGAATGGTAATGATGATGATTCTTCTTCTCTGATCCTTAGCCGCCAACTGTCAAAGCAGTCAATGGCCTTCACGCCTGGTGGCATCTTGTAGGGCTGCAACAAACTGCTACCACTTTGCTCAATCGGCGGACATCTGTTATGCAGTGCCCCAGCTGTGGTTCATTCTTTGTATCTCGGCCTCCATAGTTGTTTTTGGTTGGCTTTCCTCCAGGGGTCCATAGCATAGCTGTTCTTATGATGGCATCAGGGTCACTTCTGAGGATGTGGCCCAACCCAACTCCAGTGTCTGCCAGCTATGATTGTGTTCATGTCTTCTTGGTTGCTCCGCGTAAGCAGTTCATGGTTGGTGATGGTATTCGGCCAAAAGATTCTGAGATTGTGTGGAAAGAGGACAATTTTGACATTTCACTCTCTGTTACTCTCCAGCATCCCGCACCATAGAGAAGCACAGAAAGCACACAGCTCTCATATAATCTTAATTAGATGTTTGTGCTGTTCTGAGAGGACTTCCAGATGCTGATTAGACTAGCAAAGGCTGTTCTTGCTTTATTCATTCTGTTGTTGATGTCTTTGCTTGTTCCGCTGTCTGGTGTTACTATGCATCCTAGGTATGTAAATGTGTCTGTCTGTTCCAGCTTCTGGTTCCTTATTGTTATGAGCTCAGGACTGCCCACATTGAGTGTCATGACCTCTGTCTTCTTTAGAGGTAATGGTGATGATGATGTTTAACTAGGGTTGCTGAGGGCGTAATTAACCTCACAGACAGGTTCACTTCCACATCTTTATACTTAAGCATTGTGCTTAGTTGGTGGTCATATAAAGATGACTTCAGATATGCCTTCATGAATGGTAATGATGATGATATTTTTAACCATTCCTTACGGAGGATAAAGGGCTGGCACAAAACCTACATACAACATTTCTGGCAGTAATTCTACAGCACTAATTAAATTCATTTCATAATTTTTCTAGTGATCCCAGCTCCTTTTCATATGCCGCTTCCCCAGGCAAGGTCTGTCTAGCCAGAAACAGAAAGGAACAACTGCCATCCATTTTTTTCTGACTGGCTAAATCAATAAACACTGCTGACAATAAATAATAATTTAAAAAACAATAATTAACTTAACATGGAATTTTGATTAAAAATAACTGCAAATTAAAAGCAAAATAAATAAATTCAAGTCTTAAAAATGGGGACTATAATTGTGTATTATAAATATGTTATAAATAATATACCATACATTCAAAATTTGTAATTATCTCCTACTTTTCTATATGCATTTGTTAGTTGCTTTATGGCTTTAAGACAGCAAATTTTAATGTTGTTCTATAATGCTTCCTAAAATAAATAAGAGGAATACATTTCAAAATCCAGCATTATTATCTTCATTGTGAAACATTATGTTATAAAGAATAAAGTGAACATGCCTGCAACTGTTGTAACTGCTATGTGACAGAAATGTTCAGTTCCTATTATGAGATTTTTCTTATGCCAAATTGAAAAGAATAAAGTAAACAATCCAAAAGTTCAGTTGTGTTGAGTACACCTTTCTTAGAATATCTCAAATTACCTTGTCTCTTTAATAAATCTCTGAAACTATAACATTTGTTTTAATACAGTGCAGACGTGAATAGACATCCATAATGTGTGCTGTTTACTTCAAAAGTTCAAAATTTACAGGCATGGTACTTGAACAAGACGAATATTTAGTTGAGCTCTCACTGCCATGCCTCTGCTGTTTTTGTTCATTTGTCCCTGATGAAGTCCTTGTGTGCTGTTTGCACAGTAACAAGATGCTACTAGCACTGTAACAAGATGCTGATAGCACTGTAAAAAAAGATACTGCTAGCACATTAACAAGATGCTGCTAGCACTGTAACACATTGTTGCTAACACTGTAACAAGAAGTTACTAGCATTATAACAAGCTCCTACAAGCACTATAATGAGATGCTACTATCATAACAACAACATGCTACTAATAAAGTAACAACATACTACGGGCAACGTTAACAAGATGCTTCTTGCAAAATATCAAGAGGTTACTCACATAGTAAAAAAAATAAAAATGCAACTTGCAAAGTAACACAGTTGCTACTCACAAAAGTAACAAAATGCTACTTGCAAAATAATACATATGCTACTTGCAAAGTAACAAACATGCTACTTGCAAAGTAACACAGCTGCTACTCACAAAAGTAACAAAATGCTACTTGCAAAGTAACACACACATTACTTGTAAAGTAACATAGATGCTACTCACAAAAGTAACAATATGCTACTTGCAAAGTAACACAGATGCTACTTGCAAAGTAATATAAATGTTACTCACAAAAGTAACAAGATGCTACTTGCAAAGTAACACAGATGCTACTTGCAAAGTAATATAAATATTACTCACAAAAGTAACAAGTTGCTACTTGCAAAGTAACATAGATGCTACTCAAAAAAGTAAAAAGATGCTACTTGCAAAGTAACACAGATGCTACTTGCAAAGTAATATAAATGCTACTCACAAAGTAACAAGATGTTACGTGCAAAAACATACTGTCAGAGTAACAAGATGCTACAGGCAAAGTAACACAGATGCTACTTGCAAAGTAGCATGAAGTTATGCAAAGAAACAAGATGCTGCATGTTTTTTTTTTTGCTAAACAAAGCAACATATTACTTACAAAGTAACAAGATGTGACAACCTTAACTCGATGCTACTACTAAATTAACAAAGAAGCTACTAGCTTAAAAGATGTCACTAGCAAAGTAATCCAGACACCACTGGCAAAATAACAAGCTGCTA